>JAOTRH010000024.1:10619370-10643312 GCA_034768845.1 Heliamphora exappendiculata | reverse complement strand
ATTAATATTACGCTATTAAATTTTAAAAATTATTTTTAAACAGAAATGCTATTCCTCACGAAATATTCGATCAAAATTTTTGACCGAAATTTAAATGGCGGTGGCCCTGTTTCGTAGAGTCCTTTTATTGGCTTCGGCACCACCGTGACTGGCGAAGATGGCAGAGAACCACCAAATCCTCCTTCATCATCATGATCACCACCACTACCACCACCACCTCCGCCACCGCCGCCGCAGCCGCAGTCACAAGGCCCACAATCATCATCCAACAGTATCACTGGTTCTTCTTTAACTTCAATAACATCACTGGTTCTTCTTTAACTTCAATAACTTCCACCGCCTTCTCCTCCACATAAAAACTACCACAAGGTGGTGGAATGTCATTATCAATTACCACAATTTTCTCATGCTTGATTGTTAGCGTTTTCATACTGCTGGTAGAGAGAGATAAAGAGAGAGAGAGAGAGATGGAGAGAGAGAGAGAGAGGTGGGGGAGGGTGCGTTGTCTGTGAGATGCCGAATGCGAAAATACGCAGCGAAATCTCTCTGATTGTGATGCCACTGTAACTCTAACTTGTAGGAAAATATCATTTTCTCCACGTAATCCAGCCCCCCAGAAATTGCAACGTAGGTTTTTTGTATTGCAAAAATTAAAAAAAGTAAGGACATTCTTACACCAGTGAGAACATTCTCACTGATATCGTAAAGCCTAGCATGATGAATGGGGGAGGCTTGAGTTTGCATCTAGCAATGGATGATGAGGAGATGGCAGAGATCATATGATTAAAAAAGAAAAAAAAAAGTAAAAACATTCTCACACTAGTAAGAATATTCTCACTGGTAATGCGTGTGAGAATGTTTTCAGTGGTAATGCGTGTGAGAACATTCTCATTGATATTTCAGAGCCTAGCACGATGAAGGGAGGAAGTTTGAGTTTGCATCTAGCAATGGATGATGAGGAGATGACAGAGATCATATGATTAGAAAAGAAGAAAAAAAAAATAAAGACATTCTCACACCAGTGAGAACATTCTCACTGGTAATGCGTGTGAGAATGTTCTAAGTGGTTCAGAATTTTAGATAGTTATGGAGTTTGCTGTTTGTTGAGTTATGCTCCGAGCAGTGAGATTATGAACAAACGAAAAAACGATGTGAATTGGTTTAATTAATTCAACAAACATTTTATAACAATGTCTCCCAAAATCGAAGACATGACCTCCTGCCTCAGTTTCTTCTTGCTGGTGCACCTTCTTCTTTATGCTGTCGCCATCACACCACTCATCACCTACTACTACGGCCCCCTCCTCATCGGGAACCTCAGCCTCACCGTACTTAGGTACGATTGATTCCATTTTGACGAAAAAATGATGGTTTGGGTCTTCATTGAGTTGCTCACCACCGACTGAAGTTTGAGCTTCCTGTCAGACGTCTACGTGTGGTGGTAGAAGATGGAATGTGTTTTGGTTACCAGAGATGTCGGCAGTGCAGTAAACGAGAATAAAAATTATGCCACCGAAGGCTCAAGCGATACTAAGAAAGCCAACGTCGTTGGAGGATCGATTTGCTTCTTGTGGTAAGTGACGGTAATGTAAAGAAAGAGAAGGATGACTTTCGATGATTTATTAGGTCAAATTTTTTGAGGCACGTAGCATTGCTCATTTTTTAAATTTCTTTACTTCCACATCATTCCTCACTTTTCTTTCGGTCGATCAAATATAGAACAAAAATAAAAAAAATAAAGAGCTCTTCTTCGACCCATTCCCGCTCCATCCGTTACCATTCCTATTTACTATTTTTCTTTTGCCTTCTCTCTCTCTCTCTCTCTCTCTCTCTCTTTTTTCAGAACTCGTGGACCAATTTTTACTCCCGTGCCTCTTCCTGTTCCCTTCACTTTTTTCTATATATCTTCCCCTCCATTTCTTCAATACCCATATCTTTGAATCGATTCACATTTGTATATTTCGTCTGAACCATGGAGGATGCTAATGGTATGAACCCCGTGACCATTTTCTTTTCTTGGGATTTTCTTCATCTTCCTGTATGTATATGTACATATATTGGTATAGAATTAACGTACTCTTGTGCCTAGTTTTTTTTTTAATCGGAACTTGTGCCTAGTTTTTATATGAATCTGTTTGGATTTTGGGTAGAACTGGAAGGATTTTTTTGTTACATTGCGATGAAATTATGTGATTGTTGAATTTTTCTACTTCTGGTGTGGAAATCACAGTTGGGTCTCCCTCATTTTTGTTGTTTTGGTTCAATTCTGCTTTTGATTAGCAACTCCATGTATGGAAATTGTATCGCGGTTTCATTTTTCATTTTTTTTTCATTTTCTTTTCAATTTTTTTTTCATTTTTGGTTCGATGCCATTAAGAAATATGGTTTGTCATGGAACCATTAGCACAAATATGTATCGAAATCTTGTACTTACCATCCTTGGTGCTGATAGTTCATTCTCATGGGTCTGTTTTGAATTATGGTTTTCGACCTCAATTGTTTGAAAGACGGAAAAAACTTGTTTTTTTTGCCGTGCGATTATAAAGATTCTTTATTAGGTTTTTTGTGAATAGATACTTAGGAAAGGGATTCTTATGAACAGTGATACTCAGGTGTTCTCTAGTCGTTCTTGTGTATATATATATGCATATATTTTGTGGATTTTACCTCATTAAGACCTGTGTGGCGGCTACATTATGGTCCTGATTGGTAACTAGCTTAAAAGCTAGTTTCTTTTTTTTTTATATGTTTTTTTTTTCACTTTTTAGTCAAAAAGTTTGTTTGGATTGAAAGTAGGTCATTTGATAAATTAAATTTTTTGAAGTTGGTTGAGTAGAGAAAATGTTAGAAATTTTTGCTTTTTATTCAAATTGGACAGTATTGCTCTTCAATATAGTTAATTATAATGATTCTATGTAGTTAACATTGGTAGTAAATATGTTATAAAGTAGGGATATTATTGTCTTTTAGAATGGGATGAGAGTTAAAATAGAATATCCTAAAATTTAATAATTTGATTTGACACTTTGACTTTTTAACTTATTTGCTTTTTGGCCAAACAGGCTAAGTTAGCTAAAAAACTAGGCACCCAATCAGGGCCTTTATTCTTCAATTGCAATGTGAGTTGAAAGATTCTTGGGTAAAAGTGAAATTTAAAACTGGCAGGTGGTCAAATTAGCAGTTTTGACCCCTTTGATATGATCCTCTGGTGATTCTTTTTTTCCTTTCTACTGTATTTCGAGTAGCCGTTGAATCTTAATGGGGGCTCTTAAAGTGTTATTATCCGTCTACATTTCTTTCATTTACTTAATCTTAAAGTTTATCTTCTCATATTTTTTCCTGTTCTCTAGTGGTTGAAGCTAAGGATGGAACCATTTCTGTTGCTTCTGCATTTGCTGGTCACCAGGAAGGTAGAATTAATCTTGTCTCTTATTTCCAACTCTTGTTTTAGATTTTTCATAGTATTTTTTGAGTCATTTTTTTCCCCTTTAATCATCTAGAGTAACTGTTACATAAGCATTTCAATTTTTGTGAAACACTTGCATTCGGTCAGCAAATTATATGGCATACCTGGTGAAGAGGCCAATGGTTTTGAAATTGATATGCAGCTTTAATAAAATAATTGTGGTTTTTCTTTCGGTGCTTGTCGACCAGCTGTACGGGATAGAGACCACAAATTCTTAACCAAAGCAGTTGAAGAAGCATACAAGGGGGTAGAATGTGGAGATGGGGGCCCATTTGGTGCAGTTGTCGTGCGTAATCATGAAGTTGTTGTGAGCTGTCACAACATGGTATTGAGGAACACTGATCCAACTGCACATGCTGAGGTTACTGCAGTAAGAGAGGTTAGAATTAGAAATTACCCATGTGGCCTTATGTAACTTATTTGTTCACAATAAAGTTTGGTGGTGCCAGGTTGTTTAGTAGTTCTTCCTGTTGAGCTTTCTCATAACGATTTAGATGTTTTAGTGACATCTAATAGTCATTTGAGGCTTCTCACGTTATCCTTGGTCAGCCAAATTTTTAGATGAGTTTGTGGAAGGTAGTTCTGCAGTTTTAGTTCTAAAACTACCGCTTTGCGCTTTAGGCCACGTCACTACAAGGACCCTAAAAGGAAAAAAGTTCACAAAAGCAAGCATAAGTATTTTCTCAAGTTAGGATGCGGAAGTTTCTGTGATGAGGTTGTTTGCCTCTGCTACTTGATAAATTGCAGGAAACATTAATTAACAAGGGGAATAGGAATTGAAGAACGAAGGGGAGATGTATCTTTTTTAGTAACTGGATTGATGGTGTATCATGGAAGGGTTTTGGTTTACATGTATTGACCTTTTAAAATTTATTAAGTTTGTTACTAGTGCTTGATCTTTCCTTATTTTTTATTCAATAGGGAGTGGTCAGGGTAATTTAATGTGGGGAAACAGGGAGGATACTGGCTCTTGCCTTGTGATAGCTCTTGCCAATTCTACTATGTGACAATTTAATCTATGTTATCACTTATTCCATGGTAAGGAAAATAGACATTCCCTTGAGTTGAATTGTGTATTATTGATACCTCTATTATACGGACTCGTTATTTTTAGTGGAGTACTCGTGTTGACACGACACAATATGGATATGGGTATAAGATACGTGTTCGGTGCGGTTACTTTTTATCGAACACGGCTAAAGCTAAGATCTCAATCATGAGAGAATAGTAAATAGTGAAGACAATATATTAAAATCAGATTTGTGGTTTATAATTATCATGTGCAAGCCATCAAGGATGGAAACAAATCCCTAATGTGAGAAATCAATATAGATAAACCAATTAATATATTAAGAAACTGAAATATTGTTTTGTGAATTGTTATTCGGCTCATTTTTTTTCCTGCATCCACACACTAATTTCTAATTTTTTTGATACTTTTTAACTGAGTTTGTGTATCCTTAGTTTTGAGATTTTATGTGTCCGATCCTTAGATACACACCCGCACGCGACACTCATACACGAGGTCGTGTAACATAGATTGGTGCTCATACACTCATTTCAGGTTTGGTTTTACAGAAAATCTGGGAATTAACAATTACACATGCCGCATTCCATTTTCACCCGAGTCCGTGTAACATAGATTGATGCTCATACACTTATTTCAGGCCTGGTTTCACAGAAAACCTGGGAATTAACAATTACATATGATGCATTCCATTTTCACCTATGATTTGTGCACCAAAAACTTTTCTGTTTTACTTGTAACATGATCCTCATGTGCGATGAGATCATGAGGCACCCTCTAGATAGTTCATGTGTTGACTTTCTCTTAAAGTCTATTCTCTTTGATAATTTGTTGCCTGTTCACTGAGTGGGATGGTTGTGAATTTTGTTGGCATTATATGTTTGATGAAGTTTGTTTGGTCTGCTTTTCTTGTTGTCTTTACTGTGTGTGTTTTCAGCTTTTAGCGCGTGGCTGAAGTTTACTGGTTCTTACCTGATTTCTCATCCAAGTTTGCTTGTTTTTACTTAGTCATTGCGAACTTGTTTTTATCTACTGGTTTTGGGAGTTTCTTGTGGTTTTGAATATGGAAAGCACATGATTGGTTACAGGGGTCTGGGTACGTCGATATGGTAAAACCTAAAAAGAGTGTGGTTCAATACGATTGAGTACATCCGTAAAAAGAATACATATATATATATATATATATATATACATACATTGATTTGGACTTGTACATTATGTGTAATCATGTGAGAATCAAATGCCAAAATTTGTTAATGGTTTAGCCGATTAAGGATCCAACCTATAAATCATGATGTCCACACCATAAGCAAGGTACAAACCAAACTTAAATGTCATTGTATTAGAGAACCTACAAATCAAAATTCAATTCTAAAATCATGCTTAGCATAGAAAAAAATCCTATGAGGTTAACTTCGTCTTTGCATGAAAGTTTCGGTTAGGTGCGACTTGGGTATATATTAGGTGCTTTTGGGGTACGGAAAAAAAAGGAAAAAAAATGAGTTTGTGTTTCATGTACCAGGTACGAATGCAAAAGTATCGGTATCCAATATTATGCACGGGTACAATTTGAACTACCTATTTTTCATAGTTCTAATTGAAATGTGATTCTTATCTTTATCTTTGTGAACACAGGTGTATGTTACTAACCAAAGAACATAAATTTAGCGAATAAGATGATCAAAGAGAACAATACCATACTCCATATGGCTAGGGATCCATGCACAAATCAAAAGACGATTTCCACTTATCATTCTTTAACCAAGAAAAAGTTTCATTCGGACTCTTCATTTGTAATACAAGGGTACCTTTATGAACATTAGAATTTTGAAAGCAACTTTGTTGCACCATCCGATATAGAAACCATAAAAATCTCAAAAATTCGCAAAATAGATACTATCTAGGCAAATAATTGGCTGCATTTGTAGCCTAAGAGAGGGCTCCTTACTAATTTAGAAAGAACTCCTTACCAACTTAGAAAATAACTCTTAGAATAGAAAACCAAACCAAACCAAATAGAAACTAAATAACCAAACCAAACCAAGCCTTGTGTCCCAATCAATTGGGGTTGGCTACATGAATAACTTTTCGCCAATATACTCTGGTTGGGGTGTGATTATATCAATACTATTGTATCGAATCCAATCATAGAAACTATGAAGCATTACATAAACTATAAAAAAATCTTGGCAAACATCACTTTCTAAATTCTAAAATGGCTTAATAATCCTAATTAAGAATAAGAAATAAAAAGTGTGTATCCAAAAATCATAAATGGTAAATTACTAAAAATTCTGTTATATGTCAAAACTATACACTTCAAACTTTTATTTCTCCTCGTTATTCCTACATCAAAAGAAATATTCTGAGAGTGTTAAAACTACCAAAAAAAAGGAAAAAATTTAATGATACATAATAATGCGTAAAAGGAAACCGATAGAAAGATTGCCTTTCACTAAAACCATCAAAATATTCAAGTGTGATAATATTGACCCACTCTAACTAAAGAACATAAAAGAATACTTCCTCTAGATTTGAATGAACATAAATTCAGTGAATAAGATAATCAAAGAGAGCAGTACCATACTTCATAAGGACTACTAGGGATCCATGGTCAAGTTAAAAGACGATTTCTACTGCCTTTCTCCAACTATTAAAAACTTTCATTCCAACTCTTTCATTTGTAATACAAAGGTCCCTTTATGGTCGCTAGAAATTTGATAGACACTAAGACACTAGGAAACTCTTTAAACTTGCCCTATCCAATATAGTAACTATAAAATACTCAAAATAAAATCTCACAAAATAGCTATTATCTAGGCAAATAATTAGCTGCATGTAGCCCAAGAGCATGGTCCTTACCAATTTAGAAAAGAACTCCTTACCAACTTAAAAAATAACTCTTAGCATAGAAATTTCTTTTGGGGGTAATTAAACATGTATTAACAAAAAATAACGGATATACAACGAGACTCGATACACAACCCCAAGGGGGAAAACAACATGGTGGTAGAACAAACCATCAAAAAAACAAAGAAAACACTAAATTAAGTGGTAAAAACTCTCACAACTGGAGAGCTAAAAGTCTAAAACCCAGAAACTCATAATCCAACAAAACACAAGCATCTACTTTTTAGAAGGCTTTGAGCACAATTTCTTAGACTTGTTAGATCGGAAAACTACTATTTTTTCTTTGTGAAGCTTAAGAATTTCAATTTTCTTTAGCAGCTTCTTATTCTCACTATTTAAAGATGGAGTTTTTTATGGACCAATATAATTTATATTCGAAAGGAACTTTGGAGGCCTTTTTAGGCAAGTTAGATGCTATCCTAACTTCTTGTTTTCACTACTAGAAAACAAAGAACTAGCTTTCCTTTTTAGAAGGTTCTCTTTGCAATGGGTCGCCACCATATCTGCAAGGGAACTACCTCACTAACCTAGACTGAAATATTCATGATGGAGAACACACATTATCAATACCCTTCTCATCCATCACCATTTTCACCTCCTCTAGCACACAAACATTAAATAGATTTGAGGAAGGAAGAGGAGAGGAGGACTCAACCTACCATTTTTCTTCTAGACTTTTTTCCGTTCACTTGTCTCTACTTGACTTGTTCCCACTCCTTTGTCTTATTTCACTTTTCGTTCTTGGTTGAGAAAGGAAATAAAATTTATGCCCTTAGGTTTGTTATGACAAGAATTATTAGAATGATCGAAGATCATACACTTATCACACTTTTGGAGTTTCCAAGGTAATTCTTCTCTAATTTCATAAGGTAAAAAAAAGATCCATAGCACAATTTTAACATCAAAGATTTTAAGATTATCTTTATTTGTTTAAATTTCAACACACTCTAGCAAAAGTATGCCTTGTCTTGAGTTTTGTATATTCATCAAGGGACAAATGTTTCTCAATTACACTTGCCACATAACTTAAGCCAGCACCAGTGCAAAGTTCAAGTGGCGCATTATAAAGTTTCACCTAAATTGGCACTCTAGAACATGCCTCTTTAGATAATTGCATTTCCAGGGTCTATTTCTTGACAATAATTAAACGGCTACCGAAGTAGTAAGAATCCCATCAAGGATTTTCCCAATGGATTCTTTACTCTTGATTTTGAAAAGAAAGCACTGTTATCAAAAGTAATAACAACATTGAGATTTTCCTTCCACTACTTTTCCGCCCAAATTCTAATGTTGTGGAAAGATAATTTTTTTTTATCATTGAAGAATCCCACCAATGTATTATTCCATTAAAGGAGCTAAGGTTACCACTAATCTTGTTAAAACTAGAGTTATTCTTCACAAGATTTGACCAAGAGTTTACTTTACTCGGCCGTGCACTAACTGCTTGACCCTCCAGATGGCCTATAGAAAACATCCCACGAGCATCAACTGAATACCTCACCGCTGATAATCACTGTTGTTAGGTTGTATATTACTCGCGTCGTAACCAACAAGATTCGTTTTTCATACAGCAGCTCCATTTACACCACTAACAGAAATCTTTTTGATCCCCATTGAAAACCTATTCTTAATTGTTATAAGTCAAAAAACTCTCATTTACAACTCCCTTAGCACTAGACCTGAGATTGAGTGAGACAAGATCAAATAAATACCCGAAATTAAGCCATTTGATCGAGCAGCAAGAACCCCATGAGCTGGGTAACAAGCCCTTCACAAACACATGGGATGTCCTCATCAAAAGCAACGTCTAAATCTTCCATAACAGAGACAGACCCAGGGTCCGTGTCATTTTCAGATGCATTTTGGGATGGAAATATATGGCTAAAACCCTTCGGTTCTACTCAATTTTGGACTAAGCTTGCATGAAATTCCTTTGAAGTATACTTAGTAGAAAAATTACTTTTGATTCTCGATTTTTTCCCCATAGAAATTTGAAGATCAAACAGGAAAACTGGGGAGAGAGAAAGTTCGTAGGGAGGGAGGTTTTTGACCTGAACTTAAAACTTCAAAGTCACTATGAAATCTCTGTTCCTGTCCCTGTCCTTGTCTCCGTCTCTGTCTCACTCTCTCTGTCCTTGATTCCCACCTCCCTCAGCGCTTTCTTGGTGCTTCGATGACCCGTAAACTTGCTGCAATCAAGCAAGTGCTCTCTCACCAGAGGCCCTTGAGGTTGGCACTATGCTGTCGAGAAACCCTTGCGAAGACGTCCGATAGAAAACTAAACCAAATAGAAACCAAATAACCAAACCAACCAAACTAAGTCTTGTGTTCCAATCAATTGGGGTTGGCTACATAAGTAACTTTGTGTCGTTATGCTCTGGTTAGGGTGTAGTCATACTAGTACTAATGCACTGGATCCAATCATAGAAACTATGAAACATAGTATAGAATGTAAACATTCTTAGGAAACATGACTTTCTAAACTCTAATGATGTAATAATCCAAATGAAGAACAAGAAGTAAAAAGCACGTATCCAAAAACCATAAATGGTGAATTACTAACATACCCTTGTATTCCAAAACTAAACACATGCGAACTTTTTATTTCTCCTCCTCCTTATTCTTCCTCCATCAGATTTTGTCATAAGTTAGCCCATTTTGAGGCTATTAAGATAGAATGTATGAATAGAACTTTTGGTATTGTAGCTCACTTTGTTTGTTCTCATTCATGGCATTAGAACATTGATAGCACGCCATTGCTGCGAAAGCATATCACGAGAGATTTGGAATATGTAAGTTCTTTGTGAACATCTATGTTAGAGAGTTAAAGTAGGAATCCTTGATAAAGCACCTTGGAACCAAGACTTACATTATGAAGATGCCTTGGTGCAGGGGTAAAATCCGAACAACCAAGAGGTCTAACAGCCTGGCAGAGAAGCTGAGGTGGTGGTACTGTGTAGGCTTTGCAAGAATCATTAGTGCTGCCTGGCCAGTTGGTCGACTGCTTGTGATACACTTTGCTTCTTAGTTCTCGGTTACTACTTGATTCATAGATTGGCTGGCTGTTTCTTCCATTTTCTTTAACCACTCACTTGGGACGTGATGGTCGTGATACTTGCGTCTCGATAATTTATGTTTCCTCTGTTGAGATCGCCCTCTAACCTTTTTTAGAGTTAGCTTCTTAATTTGTTCTTTCAACCCCTGGATTTGCTTTTGCATCTGATTTAACTTGTCCACCTAAGAGGCACTGGGCCTGCGGCCTTGGCTTCATTATACCTGCGTCTTCTCGGATTCTCTGACCGTCGTTCATTCATTCTGTAGTGGGCAGAGCTCTTATGTTTCTATTCCTGCGCCCATCATTATGTGAACTCCAAGTCTTAGTACTCATCTTTTCCATCAAAGAGTAGTTGTTACCCACAGATGGTGCCAAACTGCACACGATAAAGTCAAAACAGCCCAAGATGTCTAAAAACTTGGCAGAGAAGCTGAAGTTGTGAGGCTGTATAGCCTCTGCAAGATGAATAAATGTTAGTGCTGGTCAGCAGTGGTGATGGTCAGAAAGAGGCACTCCAATGCTTAAGTCAGTGACGAGCAACGGATAAAGGCTGTGAGAACTTTAAGAGCTTTAGTGCTTTAGTGTGAGTAAATATGGCGTACCTTGTTTCTTGTCGCTGACCCTACTTATAACAGTAGTTCCCTTGGCTTGGAAGGAAGGGACAGTCTCAACCCTTGTAGTTCGGGATTGATACTAATCAAGATCCCCCTTTTTTAGGTTAGGAATCCTGCGATGCCTGGTTCTTCCATTTTAGCTTTGTTTTCCTTATTGCTCTCCAGGATTCTTGGAGTTCGAGAAAGTTTAGGAAACTTACCTTAATAGACTGGGGCTGGGTAGTAGCTCAGGCATGGTGGCATTTGGTTGGCCACATCACATATATAGTCCAACACTGATGTGCCCTCTTAACTTTCCTTCTTTCGGATTACGTTCTTTTCATTAGGTCTCGGTGGCCCTCCTTCCATTTTTTGAGGTGCTTCTAGACTGGAAAATTCTTGAGGTGCTCAAAGGAGATCATATACCCGAGCATAGGTTCTATGATGGGATGGATGCATAATACCTGTAGTTTCAACATGGACACTTTATGCTGTCTCTTGCCTTAGCCATTTCTCGTTGCAGTGAAACGTTTTGCTTAAATTTATTTTGCATGGCACATGCCTTTTTGCAAATCAGTGTTGACATCTGTTGTGTTTTATATAGTCACCTAGGGGAGAGCACGGGTCGGTTCGGTTTGGGTTTTTACTGAACCCAGCATCCAAACCGCTATGGTCGGTTGAAGAATATTCTAAACTGTTGCCGACCTCCCATCCAACCGTCCGAAGCAAGGTTTCGGGTTGGCGGGCGGTTTCGGTCGGGTCTGGAGTTGACATTTCTGTTTGCTGCAATAATTTGCTGCAGTACATATCTTACCTTAAAAGTTGCCAATGGCAATGGCGTCTCGATTCTGAGTGTTTTGAATAAAGGTTCCTCACAGCTTTTCTTTCCCACCGCCACCGAGCAAATAAACCAAACAAAATCACAAGATGGAAAAACCAAAAAAACCAAACAAAATCACAAAATGGAAAATTTGAGAAAATACCTACTTACCGAGAGAGAGAGAGGCGGAGAGCTGTTACTCTACCCTGCTCTTGTTGATGACTCGATGCGATGAAGTCGATGGATCATGGAACCGTGGGATTGTGGGAGCTGAGAGGAAAAATGGGATTATGGTTTGGGATTTGGAAGGGCAAAAGGCAGAGAGAGGAGAGGCAGAGAAATCAGTCGCCTTTGCCTAGGGCAGAGAAATCAGTCCGTGGAAGTAATCATGGGAGACTGGGAGGAAAAATGGGAAATAAGGAGGAATAGAAAAGGATGGCTGGCGTTTGGATTTTTAAAATTAATGATATTCGGTCGGTTCGGGTTGCTCAAGTTTCATATTGCGAGACCCGATATCCAACCGAGGCCCGACTACTTTTAAACTCCTTCACCCGCTTTCAACTCAGATAACATTGAAGCCCGACCAAAAATCTCCCCCACAGTTCGGGTTTGGGCGGGTTGGTCGGATTCACGGTTTCTTGCTCTCCCCTAAGTCGCCACTGATTGTTTACAGTCCACTTGAAAGTGCATGTAGATCTATTTATCGCTTTTTCTGGGGGCTATTATATAAGAAATCTCACCTCACTGGAACATTGAGCAGCTGATCCCATTTTCATCTTACGGAAACATGAATGTATGCGTTGCAATAAGTTCCAGGATCTGATGCGGCAGGAGTCATTGACATATGAACTAAACAGAGGGTAAAAGTGTAAAACCAACTGAATTAGCGAGAGAAATCACTAGCATTTTTGAATGCAAATGCAATAGATTTCCAATTGGGGAAAAAGGGAAAAAATAAAGTAAAAAATGAAACAGATAAGAAAACAATGTAAAGAAAACTTCCATAAGATTTGGACAGTTGTGTAAACTGTTCTTAAATTTTACCTGTTCTGTTAGTTTGAATTATGCTGTCTATCCAAGGCTGGTTTTACATATACATTATTCCCTGCAGGCATTTGTCATTGGCATCGTATTTACTTCTAAGAATTCAAAATAAGTATACATCTTCCAAATGAATAAAATTTATATTTGCTCATCACCAGAGAATGGCCTTACTGAGTATTAGTTTCACAATAAAGTGGCTTCCCAATACTTATTTTGAATTGATAGAAGAAAAAAACTAACAAGGTGGAAACAAAGTAATGATCACTAGACTAGTAGCTTGGTAACTGCCTTTCTTACTGGAGGACCGCTCTTCTGCTGGTACCTTATGTGCATCATAGTGTTTGAGTTTACAATGAATGATGGGTTTGTCAAGAAGCTTCCCTGAATGCGCAGAACACTTGGGAGGCAAGGACCAAACGGTTGCATTACAAGACCAAAATATGTTTTTGTAGCATTTGAGAATTGAAGAATAACACACGATTTATACATGCTTACAAAATAATATTTTAGATTTTGAGCTCAACTAGAAATAAACCTTGAACTCTTAAGGCATGAGTTTTTGTACGAGAGGCGTAGGTGTGACATCCTGATTGTTTTTTTTTTTACAAATATAACGGTGATACCCATATAGGTTTGGAGAATCCAACTATAATTTTTTAAGTTTTTAACCCTGTAGAAAAATAATCAATGCTTACCAGAGATTTGACAATTAATAGCCTATGGCTAGTATAAACAACATTCTCACCTGGATTTGAGAGATTTAATAGATTATGGATTTTGTTGAACTGATTGACTTGGATGTACTTGCATCATGTAAATTGGATTATCTTTCATAGTCACATTTCTCACAAAAGAGATTGTGTGTAATGGTTGCTAGTTCATCCTATGGAAACTGGTGCTGATATAGGTTCCTATTTATTTATTCTGCTTGTAAGTGAGCTTCTAATATGTCTGCCAACCAGCTGCCAGTTTAGAGGCAGTATAAATAGAGAGGACTCAGATTCAGGGCATTGTAAGAGTAGAGAACAATAATCAACAATTTTGGTATAGATCAGGCTTTGTTTCTCTCACTTGTCTTGGTCGGTTGTTGTGGTTATTCAAATGAACTTGCGAAACTCTGAATTATAGTTCAATGACAGTGCATTATGTTCATGTCCTCAAAATGTATCTATAGGTACCACAGTTTTTCTATTCCAGTATTTGTTAAGATTTTATTTTGAATGTCTCATCTTTTGCACCATTACCATTTTGTTCTCATTCCGGGGATGTAAAATATTTGTCAGGCATGTAAAAAGCTCAATCAAATTGAGCTCTCCGACTGCGAAATTTACGCCTCTTGCGAGCCTTGTCCGATGTGCTTTGGTGCTATCCATCTTTCAAGAATAAAGGTTCACTTGTCCTTGTCTCTCCTTCCGTCCCCTCCCTTCCCTCTCTCTCCTCTGTCTATCTATCTATACACACACACACACACACATGTATATATATCCTATAAGAAATTGCACTAATAATGTGCAGGATTGTTGATGTTAAGGTTTGAGAAATGGGTAATGTGGGGTTTTCTTTTTCCTTATTTGCCCCTACAGTTAAAGGGGATAACATTAAAAATTTGTAATACTGTTATTTCTTGTTGGGTAATTTTGGAAATCAAAGTGAGTTGGCTTCAATTTTGAGTTAATTCACACCAAACGAGGCGTTCCTTTTAATAATAATATAGAATATATGCGTGTGTTTGTATGTATACTGTTGTTTTTATCTGATCCTTGAACCATTGATGTTGAAGTAATTTCTGTGTTTCCCACCCTCACCTTTTGCTGTTTGGGTGCAGAGGTTGGTTTATGGAGCCAAAGCTGAAGCAGCTATAGCTATTGGGTTTGATGATTTTATAGCAGATGCATTAAGGGGTACTGGGTTTTATCAGAAGGCTCATTTGGAGATCAAAAGAGCTGATGGTAAGGGCGCCATTATTGCAGAGCAAGTATTTGAGAAAACAAAAGCCAAGTTCCATATGTATTAATAAATTCTGTGACTCTCCTTAAGATGAACCGTCTTCAATCCCATTACCTCATTCTTAAGCTATTTCAAAAATTTGAGTCAATTCTGGAAAGAAAAAAAGGTTGGCTCCTTTGCACCATTGTCTGTGACTAATGACTATATTAAACTCTTTTGAGGTTTAATTGCAGATATGATTGGAATGTTTGAAATTGTGTTATGTGCATTATCATTTCCAAGCCATATGTTTTTGTTTCTTCCATCCTTTTGGGTATATTTGAATTTTGAATTTGTTTATGATTGAGGCGGTTTTCATTCACGGGTGCGGACTAAAAAGTGCTCTCCGAAATAGAATTGCGTACACATTTAATTTTTGCGTACACAGTTATATATATATATATATATATATATATATATATATATATATATATATATATTGTTTTTTCTCACAAAATGAACAAATGTAAAGAAATCAAAAGTAAGTCTGATCATAAGAAATGTAAAGCTATGACAAACACCTTATAAACATAAATTTCTAAAATAAAATAAAAAGTAAAAGCTACAGTTATATATATATATATATATGCTCTACTCCCCTTTTATATATATTTTCCCCTGTTGGGCCTTTGCACTTCCCCCACTCAACAGGGATTCCATTCTGCTCTACTCTCCTTTTCCTTAAAAGAAAAAATAAATCAAATGCAATGGAGTTATTATCACAGGGGCTCAAAGTCCAATCAATTGCTACAGCTTCTGAAACTCTCTTCAAGCCTACAATTTCTGAAGAGCTTGCCTTATAAGTTTAGTATTTTTAAGAAAAAAATTATTTGGGATAATTTCTCTAGAATAATTTTTTTTAAAAATTTTCTTGTGGAAATTTCTAATATATTTTTACTTTTAAAATAGTGTTTAGGATACTTTTTTTTTCTGAATTAAAGTTTATTATAGTCATTTTACTTTAAACAATTGAGATTTTTTTATTGGGAAAAGCAGTAAAAAAAAGAAAAAAATAGCAGAGAAGTAAAACGCACCCTTTGAATGAATGAATGGCAGAAATAGCGGCAATGGTTGGTGGTTTGTGATGTGAATTTTTATTAAAATAGGTAAAGAGTTATGGGCGTGTTAATCTCAACAAAAAAAATAAAAAATGTAACAGATAGAATAATTATTCTTCGGCATCATGTATGATTCGTGAATGTACGAGTGCAACCCAGCTTTAATGCTTTTTTGAGCTTAAAACAAATAAGCAAGAATCTAATTTGGTTAAGGTGGGACTTTAAAAGGTAACTTTTTGACCGTTACACTTTTGGAACTTTAAATTAAAAAAGCTAAAACTTGACTTTAAATCTATTAAGACCCTGATTTGCAATTAAATTAAAAATTAATTTTTTTTTTACTTTTTTTATATTTTTAACCAAAAAAACTAAATTAAATTCAAAATAAATTTTTGATAACTCAAACTTTTAAATTGATTTGACTAAAAAGTTAATATTTTTATTTTTTTTTGTTCAAAATAGATAATTTTATCCTTATATATATTTAACATTAACAATTATATGTAATTAGCATTAATATTAAATAAATTATAAATATAAAATATTATTTTATTTTAAAAATGATAAAAATTTATATAAAATATTATATTTTAATTTAATTTTTTGACTTTATTTTTTTCAGCGAACTTAGTTTTTTTTGACATTTTAGCAAAAAAAACCAAGCTTGCCAATTAGAGCTAAGACTTGCTTTGAAAACTGTAGTTCAGTGCTAGCAATTACTTGTGCCTAAAAACAGTTTTTTGAATATAATTTTACACAGTAAATAATTTATTCAATTATGAAAAATAAAAAATATAATAAAACATTTTCAGTAAGCTCACCGCCCCCTACGAATACGAGTTTTCGTTAAGCTTTTCACTAAAATCGCCATCAACTAAAACTATAAAAAAAAATGAAATATTTCAAGAAAATGTGAATATTTTTTTTATGCAAGCAAATATAAAGTAGGCGAATAAATTATTTTTTTGAAAATAAATCTAAGCTGTCAATTGGTTCTATTTTCATTCTAGTAAAATTATTGCAAACAACGGGAAGAGAGAAAACAGAGAGAAGTAAAAGAAAGAGAGAATATGCAACGAATTTATCTTGAGTAAAAAAGAATGGAGGAAAATATGTGGAATAAATCGCAAATATCTGAATTTAAAATATCCATCCTCAATGAGATTTTTCTTATTTGGCTTAAACTCAAAATAAATTAAATGGAAGCCAAAACAATAATGTTTGCCAAAATTTCCAGAACGCTTGAAAGCGTTGAAATAAGGAGTAAAAATGTCAAAAAGATGAACAATTTTCCTTTGATTTCCAAACAAAGGTGAACCCTTTTCTTCCAAACAAATAGCCAATCATACCATGACAAGAGACATTTTTCTTTAAGGTTTCGAGTTTAAGATTTAGGATTTAGAAATCTTTCCAACACTAAAATCTCTCTTAGATAAAAGAAAATTGTGCTAAGTTTTCTTTACAAAAGGTAATTACAATGGAAAATGAAATGAATATTCAACTAGATGCATAATCTTAAATAGATTATAAATGACCACAAGATCAAAAATCACTACATCATCTAAAACAGGCAGAGGCCAAACCATTAATCATGATGCATGGAGTTTCTTTGCTTCCGCAGCAAGCCCTACAAATGAAGAAAAAGGAAATCAGAATATCAAGCCAAAGAATGGTATCAAAAGGTTTTTATCATACACCCGCCGATATAATTAGACATCTAAGCTCTACATAAGGAAATGTAGGTCCAATTTGAAAGTTGATACAAAAATAAGAAAAACAAAATGGAAAACCGTAACCTCAGCTGGGTCGATAAGGCTATGCTTGATTAAGAAAAAACATCCAAACAAAAGTTTGGAGTGTCCATTTTTAGTGCAAAACAATCAAGCAACATTTGTTGTTCTCTTGGAATTTATTTATTTTTGCTCCACTGTTCTTCGGTAAAACAAACTAAGCCTAAGAATGATGATAGAATTTGGTGTAACTAGTAAAGAAAGACAAACAAGGTCGCAAGTGGTGTGCAGAAGAGTCCCATCTTGGAACAAGATCCGGAAGAGTTAGTCGGCAAGGGGGCATGCCTTTTTATGGAGAGAGAATCTCGATAAAAAAGAAAAACTAAATCAGCACAAATAATAGCCTAAGACGTTGAAGAAGTGACTTGACAAAGCATCGTCGTAAATCTCAAACTAAGATTATGTTTCAAGTTACCAATCAATCTCAGAAATATGTTAATCCCTAGTACATGATACAATCTACTCGCTTGAGTTGGAAAAAAGGGCACATTTGAAACGCTGATGTACAGTTTAATTGTTAGGTTAGAAGACACCAATTGTGCACTTCCATAAATCCCCCATGTTAACGGAAAACCTAGTAATACCAGACAATGTATTTTGCCTACGGACACAAGACTATAATGTTTTTAAAAAGAAAAAATAATCACATTGGTGTGTCCCATATCAATTGTGTGCTCCACTTATGCTAGCCTTGTAAGCCTCCAACAATCAATCCTTTTCTTGATCACTATTTCTAGAGTAAATAAGAGTTACGGGTACATCATCAAACATGGATAAACGTTTAATCAGTGGAACATCAGGCACCTCCAGACCAACATACCCTGTAATAAGGAACTGATTTGAATCTCGTCAATCTTCTTCCTCAGATGCCTCATTTAGCCACTGCACCGAAAATCCATAAAAAAATATGTAGATGTTACAATACACAATATATAACAAGAGAAGTGAGATAGAGCAAACCTGTACTATTTATTGAAGAAAAAGAGAGAAAAGAATATAATCTCACACACTAACTAGAGATGTAACATGTGATTGTCATAAAAATTATTACCAAAATCATAACGAGCAAAGAAATTGATACACGAATAAAGAGAAATAACAAAAAATAAGCCATGTATTTTATTTTTCAAGCGTACAATAGAGGGTGTATAGTAGTATCTTTTGCAGTGGTGAATTACAATGACAGAACAGCAGGCATTAAAGTGAACATGTGGGGCTTAACTGAGCATTGTGTGGACATTTGGAGTAAGGATGACAATTTCAACCAGCCCCCGACTGTTTCCTTCCCTGCCCCTATAGGGCCAGTTTCCTGCCATATTTTATCCCTATGGACCCGGGTTGGTATTCGAAAGTAAATCTTTGATAGGCTTTGGGTCAGGGATGGTTTGAGGGTCCCCCAGCCCTGTAAACGCCCTGCCCCCGCCCCTGCACTGCCCCACAACTTCTAATTTTTATAAATTATATGCTTGTATTACATTTTATGCATTGTATAGGCATGCTAGATAAGATAAGATCATAAGCATGTTCCCTTTACTCTATTCGTCTTATCTCCTCATCCCACTCTCTCTTTACCGTTCCAAGGTAGTACTAAGTATTTTGCACCACACAAATTCCTCAATTGCTCATAAAAGCATCCAACACGTCACTAAGAATTTGGCAATGTGGGACAACTTTCTCTGCATATTCTCTTTTCCCGCATTATCCGTACATGTTTAACATTACATAATATATGGCATCAACATCTAGGATTGATAGGGCGGGACGGGATCGGGTTTATGGAGTCCCATCCCCACACTATATCTTATTGGGATGGGGACGAGGGTGGAATTATAGCAGGGGTAGTTTGTTTATCTTGGAAGGAAATGATACTAATGAGAGACAGAGATGATAAAACACAATTGGGGGTGGAACAAGGTAAAATGGGATAGAAAAGCAATTTTCATCCCCATCCCACTTCTTATTGCGATGGGGAAAACCTGTGTGAAACAGAAGGGGGCAGGGGGGGGGGGGGGAATTGTCAACCAACAGCACCACGAAAATAGGTGTCATGGTCAGGTTGTCTACTTTATTTTTAATAGGTTGATTTCATCTCAGTGTTATTCTTTTTCTTTTTTTTGGTGAATAAGATCACTGCAGCAATCCAATAGAAAGCAACCTGTTGAAATATCATGTTTGCCCATTCAAGAAAAAAATTTGAGAATATCAATGATAAGCATGATATCTAATACCTAGTGGTACGAGACCTTTTAAAAAAATTTTTTTTTTGAAGGAAGATGATATCTGAAGAAAAACAAAGAGCACACAAAATATATCATGCATCCATTGTCCGAACAGGCAAACCTTATAAAATGCACTCTCATTACTTTTATCTTTTCACAGGTCTTGCACACTCAAGACATGGAGGATTTGCTTCGACATTCTTGTGGAAATCTTTCACATTTGTTTTAGTTTTATTTGTTGTGCTTACTTGAGCAGATACATCTATCATCTCTTTCACTAGCATCAAAGAGTTAAAGTAGTGAAATCCCAGGAGATTGGCCAAACATCCATTATATTCAAACTTTCAAACTCAAAGAATATTTTACAGTTAATGTCATGGATATCTACCTGCATTACGGAAAGCATGATTGATTAGCCACCATATTTATAATATGATATAGGTTCGGCTAAAGGGAAAGTGAAAAGCATCTGGTACGTGTTTGAATGGTTGCATCTACATAGGATAGACACGAGGGCTGTGAATTTCCTTCCTTTATAAAACGGCAACTAATGATTGGTGCAAATAAATTTACTTGAAGTGAGAAGTCTTTTACTAGCCAACTAGGTGACAGAGTGGAGTAGGGGAAACCCGCTTCCTACTAGGCGCCGAGGTTGGTAAATAAATGAGTGGATCCCATCGGAAGTGGGGGGAGGATGCGTTAAGTAGCATATTTGAGGTTCAGGTAGGACAAGAAAAAACCATCTTGCACCGCCCAGTTGCCTTTCTCTTGAGCACCCAAGTTGTGGGTTAAGACTGCGAGGTGAGAGTTCACTAACTTTAGGAGAACCCTAAGACTGGCAAAACTTGAAGCAATCTCTTATTATCCCAGACCAGTGAGAAAAATGTAAGCCCCAAATAAAGACGCTGGTTAATGTCTATAGTATTAGGGATAAGGGGAGGAAGATTTTAACGAGTTTAAGTCACCAATTGTCCTAAAAACTTAAGTTACTACAAAATAAGCCCAATAATATACATCTAGTTATCCAACATTCCCCCTCCCGTGCGAGCCTGCCCGCACGTGAAGAGGCAAACAAACGAAACAAAACAGGTGCACCAGCACACATAAAACATAGTGCATGCACAACAACAAACATAACAGGAAAACAAAAACATATCTTGAGACTTGTACCAAAGATCTCGTGAAACTGGAATTCTGATATCATTTTAAGTCATCAATTGTCCCTAAATGTCTAATTAAGAAATGAGCTCAATAATATATATCAAGCTATTCAACAATTTGATTAAAAAGAAAAAAAATAATGGAACGTGAAATGGTAGAAAGTGAAGTGAAATGAAAAAATAATTATTTTCTTACATTCATTTTATTAGGAAAAGAATTTAGTAAGAAAATGATAAAAAATTTAAATTTTAGTTTGATAAACATGAAAGTTGCAAGAAAATTATTGAATTTATCTAAATCTCCATTACACATTTAAAAGCAAAAATAAAATATTGGAGGGACCATTTAAGATAAATGGTCCCTAATTCTATGGGAAAGATAAACTTTTCCTGCATATTTTGTGGGAAATCAAAAGCTAAATTTGCAAGCTTAAGATAATGTACTGGAAAATTTACTTCCTATAAATTTCTTTGACTTTCTTGCTATTCAAACTCCCAAAAAGCTTTTCTTTTTCTTTCCCACATTTCCCATCACTATCTTGCTAATCAAACGGACCCCAAAGAAATGTTTACCATGGTTTAATTACTGCTTTGCTAGAAAAGGGTAAAGCAGCATCTGATCAACTAAGTGGTCCTTGTTTTGTTTTGTCAACCAGTAGGAACAAGAAAAATAAGTAAGGTGGCACATGACCCCTGTAAACAAGAGAGGCAGAGTCCCTCTCTTGTAAACATTGCTACGCACTTAAAGCAAGCATAAGAAATTATTCAAATTATGCAGATGTATCCATGGGTTGAACCAATTACTGGACTTCCAGTTCAAGCTATATAACAATGGTAAAAGTCCTGTGCTACCAGAAAAACGCTAACACCCTAGCAATTTAAGTTTTGGAATGCACATTCCAAAATATGTTACACTTTCGTTCCAAAACGGTAAATTTATCGTTCCGAAGCGTTCCCCCAAGTCATTCATATTTATTTCATTGATATTATCTGTAGAAGAACAAAACATAAAGTAATAAACTAAAATCTAGAGAAAGTGGAGCTTTGGCAAGAAAATATGTTAAGAGTGGTTAAAATGCTTTCCAGAAATGTGTTTTACATGAATAATTTAAAAAATAACAATATATTTTATGTAATGTTTATCTTTTGTAAGTACATTTTAATATTGTAATTTTTAGAAACCTACCTCTATCATATCCACAATTTAAAGAATGCGGCGTACCACATTTCTGTTCCCGTTTCTCGTACTAGAAAGATTCGTATTCCAGGTAACATAGGGTAAAACCAATCAAGTCATATACAACAATTTAAATTAGTTCATCCTAGGGTTCAAGCAATAGAACTAAACATGCTTGCTGTACAGCAGATAATAAGCTTCTACTTCTTGACTTTTGTTTATGGCTTTTAATTTTTTATTTATTTTTTTAGCTGCATTGTTTACCCTGCTGAACCCTCATTTTGATTTCTTTTTTAATGCAGCAGTAAGGCTATCAATCTGGTTCCAAGTTCAAAATATGAAGCAGAAATGGGAACAAAAAATAACCAAGGAAGTCGCTTACTTTATACCCCTCTGCAAATGCTCTTTTATTTTATGCACCCACAATGGGCAAAACAGACATAAATGTTCTTATTTATATCATAATAAAAGAAATAAGGTACATTGAGATTCTTTTCTATGCTTTAAACTTGAAAGGAAGCCAATATGTGATAGGAGGATTAAAAATATCATCAGCCCAGTTGTCAATTGAATAAACAGTTCAAATGACACGCTATATGACACTATAATGAACATAAGTATCTATACGACTTAATAAAGGAAACCCATGAATTGATGAAGTCCTGTCACATATTTCACATTTTCAAAATTACCCACAACTTAACTCCCATTTTCACTAATAACTAAAAGGATAAAATTGTAAAACCATCCCAAAATCTCACACGATCCGGCAGTTACCAAAATTTGCTCAATCCCATTGCCTCCCCCCACCAATTCATCTCTCTCTCTCTCTCTCTCTCCAAACTTTATCCCATTTTCTTCCCCCACGAATTCAACTCACTGGAACCGCTCAGTTTTACCAATTTCTGATATGAAAAAGGTGGCAAAACGATCAAATTGGGTCAGGGGAAGTTGTGTTAGCAGAGGTTTGTACGCAACTGTGAGTGCCACCATCGATCAGAGATCTGGTTCGGCATCTCAACTCGAGGCGTTGGAGAACAAAATTTGGAATCTCCGATCATTTTTGTCGCCCTGGACGGTGAAGTACCTCCACGACGATGTGACGGTGGAGAAATTAATGGCTTTTGTTGAGAAATTAATGGCTTTGTCGAGAAATCCATGGCGGTGAAGTACCTCACTTTCGTTTCCGATCATTTGGATTGTCTCCATTTTTTAACGCTCTCCTATTGAGAAATTTTATGGCTGTTTGTGTAGTGGATTGTTCTTCTATTTAATTTTGCTTTCTTGATTTTACGGAGCCAGTAATGTTTTGGTGGACCACTATTTTGTTAAAGAGAGAGAACCAGGTTTGGGGACAACACGGATTTGAGATTTGATGCCATGGATACGGGAATCATGGTCTGTGAAAAGCGACATTGTGGGTGGTTTTGAAGAGAGAGAAAACAAGGAAGATCCTTCTCTCTCTCTATACATATATAGTTGTATGTATAATCAGTTTCTCTTCATTTCTCAGTGATTAAGCTGTTGGGCAGAGGTTTGGAGGGAATTATATTGGAAGAGTGGGTGGGTTTAATGAGAGAGCGAGAGAGAGGGGGGGGGGGAGATTGGGGGCGCTCTGCACAAGAATGTGCGACAGA
>JAOTRH010000024.1:10606146-10619270 GCA_034768845.1 Heliamphora exappendiculata | reverse complement strand
GGTCCCAGATCAGGCTCCTTCCATGGTAACCATCATCACCAACACTAATTTATCCAGTTTGTTTATTCTTTCTAGTGCCTTCTCTTTTCTCTCTGTTTGGTTGCCAAGAAAGCTCAGGAAACGTGAACAAAACTGACTTGTGATTTCACATTTTCCCTCCTATAACAGTTGCTTCTAAGAAAATATAGTTAACAAATACTAACCTAAGATTTTTCTTTATGTTGGAGTTGAGCAAACAAGAAGCAGAAAAGAAAGAAAAAATAGGAAAGAAAAAATTAAGAAATCCTGTCGAGCGAGTCCAATAAAGGTGTTTGCTTGTTTTAAGAAGTAAAAGACCAACAGGCTTACCTGGATGAATTTTTCTGACTGCTTAAGAAAAACTTTATCAGACTCATCTGCCCCTTCTTTTTCCAAGGCCCAGTTGAGAATAGCCTCTTCTTGTAAAATGTCTTTGTCATACAAAAGATGCAGAATCTGTGTAGTAATTGACGGTCAAATGAGTGAAGGAAAAAGATGAATTAACCTGGATGTGCAAGAAACAAAATGTCATGCCACTGAAATTTCAAAAGAATTCAGCACACAAGCCATGTATATTTCGCTGAGAGGGAAACAAATTCAACATACTATAGTGTCCAGCTACAAATACACCGACTTTCCAGGACTATAATGGCCTGTGTGTTTAGTTGGTTCATCATGAAGGGCATATGGTATTTTCATCGTATCATCTCCATCGAAAGACTGAAACAGCGACAACTGTTGCAGTCTCTCTCTCTCTCTCTCTCTCTCTCTCAAGAACTAGAATCTGTGGAAGTCATCAGCGACAACTGGATATAACGCATTGAAAACTGGAGAAGGTTGTCAAAAACTCAAATGACAATCCATTGCTACAAATACAGAACAAGGATGGAGAGACAGAAAAGGGAGCGAACAGAGGGTTGCCAGCTGTATTGACATCATCAGATGACAAGACAAACCGTCATATTGGGATATTCTGTTCTTCCCCATTTTTTCTCCTTTATCCACTTTACACCCCTCTCCGGCTCTCCCCCAAAGATTCCTTCTTCAAAGGGACGAAAAAGCTGATGTAGGAGTCTCAAAAAACTTGGTTTAAACCTACCTATGAATGGATTTTGTGGCAGTAATGGGAAGTTGCTCTGGTAAGGAATTCTGAATAGTAAAAGATGGCATCAATGGTTTCTAGAAGGAAAAAATGAGTTTTGGCTTAATTTTTATAACGCAGCAAAACAGTTGATGTTTTATGATTTTAGTGTGTTAATTCATACACCAAACATCAAACGTTAGGACAGAGAAATAGGGTTGTTTTAGGGGAATTGGGGGCTATAAAAGAAGTTTCTCATTAGCTGATAACCACACATTAGTAAGTAACTTGAGTATACGCGTGAAGAAAAGGAGAGGAATAAGAGGAGGAGAACGAAAGAGGCACTTATCAATAGCCATATCCAGCAAATCTATAACTAGCAAAATATCCTTAACAACTAAAATCTAGTAAAAACATATGAAAAACTAGCAATTAGCTAACTTTAAATTAAGATCCCAAACACTGCCCTTGGATACTTTCCTTTGACCCAAAAAATCTCTTTGATAATTGTGGAACCCATAACCTTTGTTTTAGGCTTCCACATCCTGTATATTTATTGATCTATTCAATAGGTGCACATTAAAAGCAATATATATGTAAGTATTAATAATATCAAAGCAAACCAAGAATTCTAGTTTCTTTCATAAAAAGACTAACATCTGCAAAATTACGCGCGCCTTTTGCTTTTCTGAGATTTTCTTGTTTAATTCAAATTGATTGCCTTCGTTGAACAGAGACTGAACAGGCGACAAGTGGCATTGATCTCACTTGGGCCTATATTTTGGCTACTAAAAAGGGGGCTGGGGGTTTGACAGATATAGATCAAGACTGGGGCTCCGTTTAGCTGCCTATATAATAGAAAATTCAGTGTACTTTGTTAACTTTGTCGATCAATTATTTTACTACTCTTATAAAGCCCTTTTTTGGCTTGATTACGCCTCCTTAGATGTCATATATCGAAAGCTTGCAATAACAATATTCATCATGAATGGACATATAAACCGTGCATCATTATCATGCATGAGTTAGAATAAGCAAGTAGCCCGCAACTATAAAAGAGAAATTAAATTAATTGAACCTGCCTTAGTTAGAGTAGTTATCTTATTGATAAACACAAAAATAAGTGACCGATAACTATAGGTAGACTTTTCACTTTTGCTCAAGCATGATATGATCTTGACTGATTTTGTCCACATCACAGATAACTAATACCATATGAATTCCTAAAGTTTCTATTTCAGAGATATTACTAGACATGAGAATGTATTTTGAAAGAAAACAAAAGAATGTTCCATCCATGAGAAAGTAATGGCAAGTGACTGTGAAAGTGTATTTTTTTGTGTGGTTATTTTGTTATTTATTTGTTAGCTAAAGGGTAGTTGAGTAATTAAAACTAATTAGGATTTTAGATTATGTCCTATATACATTCTATAACATACGTTTACTTTTAAGCTTCTTTTTGATGAATGGAACAATAGATTATTTTCTTTGCTCTCTTTTATGCTATGGTATCAAAGCAAGGTTGAAACCCTAATATCATTGCCGGAAAGGTTCATTCTCGGAGAAGATTTGAGCCATAGTCGAACCTCTTGCAAATTACTTACAAACCCTTTATTGCAGACCTATGTCGTAAAACCCTTCGCTGACCACCACCGACCACCTTCCAAGTCATGTTGACCTCTGATCTGACCATCTCACCAACTTTCGACCCTCTATTGCAAACAATCTTTGTTGCCCCTCGACGCACATCTCGCAAAACCTTTTGTTGAAACTATAGTCACAAACCCTCGCTGCAGATCTACAAACCCCTCGTCAAAAACCCTTTGCCGATCATCAGCGACCACTGCCGACCCTCTAATGAGCCTCACCAACGGGATCCAAGCCTCGAATCAACCAAATCTGAGCCTTAGCGACCCTACCCGATTGCCTCATCCACCCTTGACCTTTACCAAATCCTAGACTTGCGTTGACGGTCACGTCGGACCCTCGCTAGCCTCCGACGACCTTCTCAGGCCAATGATGACCACTACCATAGCCTCAACAGCCAAATCTAGGCCTTACGCAACCCGACATGACCTCTATTTGCTATGTTGGCCTTCGTTCGAACCCTAACTACCACAAACGACCCCGTCAATCCCTCGCTGGAGCTCCGATGATCTCACCTGAGCTTTGTTGTGCTTGGTTCTTCGGCTTTCCATTAGTTTTGTGCTTCGGGTCTCCTGTTCCCGTTTGTTTGTGCTTCGGTTTTCCTTTTATCATGTGCTTTAGTTTCTCCTCTAAATGTTACTTTGATCAGCACTTGAGACACGGTTTGGTTACTATTTGTTGGTTTTGATCACCGTTGACCTTCTCTGACATGTGGCGCAACCCTAATTGTTCCTCGTTTGTGAATCTAGTGCTTAGGATTTGTCACATTGCCACCCAATCCGGCATCTAAGCACTCAACGACAATTGCTAGACCTTTGTTAGGCTCTGTGGCTTCTGAACTTGGAAGACAATCTAGTTCACTAAGTGCAGTTTTTGTTTTGCTTCCTTGATCTCCTTTCCATAGTAGCTCTTCGATTGCCTTGACAACATTAATTTTAACATGAGATCTTGGCACAAGTATTGATTTTGTTTTAGGGTACGTTTATTTGACCCCACAAGGTTATGATTCGGACTTGCAAGATTTCCTTAGTGCCGTTTCCATTTGAGCAGTTTCAGATTATGCAAAACTCTTTTGGGCTCCAATTTCATGCATCTGTTATGATCACTTATTTCACAGATATTTTACTCACTACTAGGATATTTGATTTTGGCTCTTCTCATCATATGACACCTAATTTATCGAGTCTCAGCCATTGTATTTTCTCCTCTTCTCCCATCACTATTTCAACTTCCAATGGTGTTTCTCTGCAAGTTATTTCTATCAGCTTGGTTGTGCCTTCTTTATCTATTCCTAATGTCTTTTATATGCCACAATTTTCTTTTAGTTTACTCAATTAGTTAGCTTTCTGATTCTGATTTTGATATTTTGTTTTCATCATCTGGTTGTGTTGTTCAGAATCGGACGTCTAAGAAGTAGGTTGAGATTGAGCGCTGAAATGGTTATGTATATGTGTTGGAAAATTTGCACATTCCTTTAGACTCTTCCTCCGCGGCTCTATCTTTTTTCTGTTTAGATCAGCACTCTTTTACCTTTTTATCTTTAATATTCTAGATTAGGTCATTTGTCTAGTGAGCGTTGAAAACAGTTAGTTAAGTCTGGTTACATTGGTAAAACGTCTGCTAGTGACATTTTTGAGTACAGTTGTTGCAAGCTTGCAAAAAATGTCAAAAATATTAGCGTTACCTTTTAGTAAAGCACTTCCCTTTCCGCATCTCCTTTCTCTCTTGCTGATACTGATGTGTGGGGTCCTTCCCCCATTGCAACTAAGGAGGATCGGTGTACTGTGTTTCCTTTATTGATGATTATAGTCGTTTTTGTTGGGTGTATTTCACGTCTCACAAATCTGACTTTTTTCGTATTTATCGCACATTTCATTCCATAGTTGACACTTCGTTTCCACCACTATAAAGATCCTTCATTCTGATTTGGGTGGGGAGTATTTCCCAACTGAATTCACAGATTTCCTAGCTGCATCTGGCACATTCATCAATCTTCCTGTTTTGACACTCCTGCACAAAATGGGAAAGCTGAAAGAAAACATCGAGACATCCTTGAAACAGCTTGCTTCCTTCTTCTTTCTTCATGTCCCTTTTAGTTTCTGGTGAGAAGCAGTACTTACAACAGTGTACCTTCTTAATTGCATGCCCACACCTCTTCTTTCTAGCATCTCTCCTTATGAAAAGTTGTTTATACATACTCCTAATTACTTATTGCTGCATGTCTTTGGTTGTGTCTTCACAAACGAGAGTGCACTAAACTTAGCGCTTGCTTAGCTCTGTCTCTTTTTGGGCTATGGTAGTCAACAAAAAAAGTATCGGTATTATGATCTTGCATCTAAACGCCTTTGTCTCCCATCATGTTGTGTTCCTTGAGCAACTTTCACACTTTACTCCGCCTTCCAAGTTTGCTTCAGTCCTTAAAAAGGATTTAATTCATATTGATTATTTTTCGCATAATGTGTCGTCTGAAGAATTTACTCAAACTCTTGATGTTTCTAAACTTCTACATCTCGTCCTCCAACTACATCTCCCTTGTTAGTTAATTCTCTCAAGTAGCCTCCTTCTCAACACCTAGCCACTAGCTCCAACCAACCTCCCTCTATTTTTGTGAATCCTGATCCCCTTGAGCAGCGCTATCCTTTGCATGCTTGTACTCTACTGGTAAGATTTGGTTTTTCCTAACACCTGTTTTCATCTTTTTATCTGCTATTCATACTTATTTGAGCCTCAGTCCTATAAAGAAGCACATACTGATTCCTACTGAATTAATTCCATGCAAGAAGAAATAACCGTTATTCAGAAGACTTTGTACTTGGAATTTGGTTCTATTGCATGCTGATAAAAATCTTATTGGATGTAAATGGCTTTCCAAAGTTAAGACTCATTTTAATGGTTCTTTGGAGCGGGTACAAGGCCAGATTAGTTGTTAAGGATTTTCCTCAGGAGGATGGAATTAATTACGTGGAAACACTTGCACCTGTGACCAAAATAACTCTAGTTCGTACTGATTTCTATTGCTGTAATTTGCCAGTGGCCACTCTTTCAGCTAGATGTCAAAAATGCTTTCCTTAATGAGCATATTAATGAAGAAGTTTATATGCGTTCTCCTCCAAGCCTTCCGCATTCTACTGGTTATGTATGTCTACTTCACTGTGCCCTCTATGGTTTGACGTAGTCCTCTCATGTCTAGTATGACCGCTTTCAGTCCAGTATTACCCAGATTGGTTTCACTCCTAATTATGATTCTGCACTTTTTCTCAGCTACACTGCAACTGTGATGGTTATTTTGTTATTATATATAGATGACATGATTATTACTGGTTCTGATTCTAATGTTATCACTGAAAGAAATGACATTTGTTTCGTGCATTTGAGATGAAACATTTGGATTATTTGTGATACTTTCTTAGTAGAGAGGTTACTTCTTTTCCTAAGGGCTATCTCTTATCTCAATCCAAATATGCAAACGAGGTGATCCATCGTGCTTGTCTCACAAATGATAAGATTGTGGATACACTCATTGAGTTGCATACCAAATACTCTTCTTGTTATGGCATTCTTCTTGAGGATCCCACTCTCTATTGAGAGCTAGTTGGGTGCTTAGTCTATCTTATTATGACTCGTCATGATATTGTGTATACCGTTCATGTAGTGAATCAATCTGTTTTCGCTCCTCACTCCACTCATTGGGTAGCTTTGCTTCGCATTTTGTATTATGTTTGTGGTACTATCATTTAGAGCTTATTCTTGTCTTTTTCATCTTTGACTCTTCAAGCTTCTACTGATGTTGACTGGACTAGCAATGTGCCTAATCACAAGTCTACTGCTGATTTTTGTATATTTCTCGATGGCTCCCTCATTTTCAAGTAGAGCAAGAAAAAGTTTGTCATTGCTCGTTCTATTGCTGAAACTGAATATCGTGCCATGGCTCATGCTATCGCTGAAATTGTTTGGCTCCGCTGACTCCTCTTTACTTTGGGTGTTTTTCTCTTTTCTCCTACTTTTCTCTACTGTAATAACAAGAGTAATAGTGCCATCCACATTACTCATAACTCTATCTTTCATGAACGTACAAAACATATACAGATTGATTATCACTTTCCAGAGAATAACAGAGAAAATCATATTTTCCAGAGGGTGATCACATAGCAGAGAAAGTCATGTTCTCCAGTGTGTGATCACATAGTAGGACGTGCAACGTCATGTTTGATGTGGTGTCAAGTAAAGTGCACCAAGGTCATGAGTAGTTTGCATGTTGAGAAGTGGCAAGCCTTCCATGTGTTGGCTGATGTGGTGAATCTTCAAGAGAAGCCCAGAGTCCCTTCAAGATCGTTGTCAAAGTGAAGGCCGCAAGTAGGTTGAGGTACTAGACAGCTTGAGTTTGTGAAGACTTTGAATCGCCGGTGGGTTCTCATTTGCTGTTAGAGTGAAAGTCAAAGGACTAAGATACTAAACATTTACTTGAGTTGTGCTTGGGATCTCTGTGAAGAAAGCACTGGAGTAGTTAAAGGGCTTTTCTACCAGAGGGTATTTGCTTCAGAGGAAGTCGAGTTATCTAAATCCACCGGAGGAACTAAAGCATTGAGAATTTATGTTTTAATTGCTAATCCAGGGGACAGTGAGCAGAGTTATGCCAATGGGCATGATCATTGCCAGAGGGCATTCAGTTGAGTTCATCCAGAGAGTATGGACATCGCTAGAGCGCAATGAGTTAAAGTTCATCCAGAGGGCATGGACACCACCAGTGGGCTAAGAGCTCAAGTTTGCTATGGGGCATTTGAGCTAAGCCAGAGGGCTATTTTTCAACTTCAAGTTTGCCAGTGGGCATTTGAAGACAAGTCAAACGACTTAACCAGAGCATGTCAAAGGACATCAGCCAAAGGGTTACATTTTACATCTACCAGAGGGGGAGCAGAGCTAGCGAGCATGCAGAGTTTGCTAGAAGAGCAATAGCCAGAGGGCTTTGCATTGAAATGCCAAAGGCCAGAGTTTGAAGTGCTTTGACAAGGACATCAACCATTTAAGTGGGGAAGGATGTCACGGAGTGCCAAAGACGTCCTTTGCGAGGAGTGCATTACCCCGTTTCTTGTTGGTCAACACCAGAGGTGGTGGCGTGTGGAGTATCCACAAGAAATTGAGCACGGAGTTGCTCGACAGTTTAGAGGGGCATTGAATTGAGTTTAACTAGAAGGAGCTAGTTCTAAGTCAGGTTGAGGAGCATTGTTGACAACGGATCATTCAAAACGTAATGCCATGATAGAAATCAGCTAAGAGGAATACTGCTGCAGAATCAATTAAAGACTGAGAGTGAGCTCGGAGGAGCTTTGTTGCGAGATGTGTCAGCTCGAAGGAGCTTTCTTGTGTTTGAGTCAAGTTTTCTCAGAGGAGGAACAAGTACTTGGACGATAAAGATAGTGTTGGTGGCAGGTTATCACAACAGACTATTGGTGACTAGTAGATGTTGAAGCGACTTTAGAGGAGGTCGAACTTCGCAAGTGGCACTTGCACTTTGTGCAACATCAACGAGGACGTTGATGGTTTAAGCAGGGGAGTGTCAAGGGTTGCCTTTTGATAGGCCAACCTTGTGACGTCATGTGGTCGATGCAAGGAAACTCGAAGATGGCCCACGACGGTGCCCAAGGATACCGTAGCAAACCAGCCCAAAAATGTGCCATGATGCCCCAACAAGGCCAAAGGAATGGGCCAAAGTAGCCCAAGACGTGCCAAAAGGAGTGGCATAGCATGCAAAGTGATTTGGAGGTGAAACAATGCAAGTCGACACGCCAACAAATCAACCCAGATTCCACTTCATCCATCTAATCCATATTCATTCCTTTCCAATACAAAACCCAAGAAATCCCATTCAACCTGATTCTAAGCATTCTCAAAATCAATCTGGAAAATAACCCTTCGTTATCTTGTGATCTATACTCGTTCACTTCCTCCTTGGAAAGGAGAGATGGTATCATTGAAGATAACTCTCAACCACCAAGACAAAACTTTTGCTAGAATTTTATCAGAAGTGGACAAACTAATAAGCCTAAAATCCCCAACTTTTAATGTCTTCTCTTTCTTAGGGACCAAATATGTGAAAGTTGCATTTGTGCTAGCATTAACAATCTCAATTCTCAAAAACTAAGCAAAAAAATTCATTAAATCACACTTAACAACATCCAATCTTGAAAGACTACCAGTCTACCATAGTAAAACGATTAGGCCCCAGTGACTTATCCTTTTCACTATCCTCTCTAAATCAAGCTCAAGATTCCTATAAACTTCTTTTCCTCTTCCCATTCGCTATCTTAGGAATCAACTTCAAATTATTATCCCCTTCTTTAAGCCACTTCAGCTTCACTTTTCAGCTGCAAGAAATCTTTTCCCTCAATGCAACTTCCACAAATTTAGCCTTTAAGTTCGTTTTCCCCTCCTTATTCCAAGTCTTCAGCTTTCTTTAACCAATCTAAACTTCTTTATGAATTTGAAATCCCCCATCCTTGAACTCTACAATTTCTCCACAATCCTCAAAATGTTTCTTAAACAAATGATGATTAAACCACATATTGCAAACCTAAATGGAGTTGGACCCTTTTGAAAGATCAAATCTCCAACAACACTAGATAATGTTAAAATGCCACTCTTGGAACTGCTTCCTGTGTAAAATTTGAGAATCTTTCTCCTACCCTAATGAAAACGGAAAGCCTGTCTAAATTGTTCTATATCAATGTTTCCTGCATGCTTGATTAAGTGAAAGATGCATTCAATAATGGAGGAACAATAAATGCACACTCTAATAAATGCATCAAAATCTTTTACACTTATTAGCCTACTTCCATTTAGTTTTCCAAGATTGTTCCAACAATATTAAGATCACCGTCCACATGCTAATACGGGGAACACAAATGACAAACCAAACAAACTTACCATATACCAAAAAGCCTATCTTGCCATCAGATTATTCAGCCCATAAAACGCGGGGGATATATATTATAGTTATACTCATGAAATAAAAGGTAATAATGGCTCCTGAAGTACAAGGTACTCGTAAAACGGGAGTACAGATTCTAGACTAGCTAAGAAGTTAACAAAAGAAATGAAATCAGACGCTTAAAGACAGTTATTGGCCCCTTAGGTGAGCATTAAGCTTACCTGCTGGTAGACTATTTCAAAAGGATATGATGTTAATGTAAGGATTATGTTCTGAACACGTCCTATGTGATGATTTTTCTCATTGTAACAATGTTTTGCATTTTTGAAACGCAATTTATGCACAATAAATGTGTTATTGGAGCATTATAAGATGAAAATATAATTTGTTGGTCTTAGATGTGTTATCCTGCGTTTTTTGAAAATCGACATGACAGCGTGTCCGTGTCTATGCTTCTTATGGGTTGTGAAAAAGCAAAAACAAGTAGAACACAATAACATAATATACTAAATTAAAAAGTAGTTAAACAATTCGCTTCTATAATTTTAAATGAGAGGAAGTACATGCATTTTAAGATCATCTTTGTCACTCACGTGTTGAGGTTTAGTTGAGAGAGAACAAACTAAGATGGTTTGTTCATGTAAAATGAAAACCACTAGATGTAATGATAATAAAGAGAAATATAATCCCAATCAATGAAAATACCAAGGGGAGGAAAAACCTAAATTAATATGGGATGTTGCAATAAAGAAGTTATATGAATTTATTAAATTTAACTAAGCATACAGCCATTGACAAAGCGGAATGGTGAAAAAGAATTCAAGCCTATTCCCATTGGTAGGGACATAAGGCTTTCTTTGATTTGGTTTTGTTTTATTTCTTACTAACGCGCAGTCAAAACTTTCTCTACAAGCATAGACTAAGGTTAATCCATTCTAGTTATCTAAATATGAATTGTATTCTATGCATACAAAGTTAACAATTGTAAAGTCTCCACTCACATACGCCCATAGTGCTTATGGGAATGGAGAGTATAGAATGTTGAAGAGCATTCCAAGTAAACATTTATGAAAGAATATTGCAATAATGCATTTACATGTTATAGGCTAATGCCCAATAACACAGCATTTAAATAGGTAACCATAATCCAGTGACGACGGATACCTGAACAAATATTGAATAGAACTCCTTAGCAGATTCCAAGCACATTTCTTCAAGTTTCAATATCACTTCAATCTGCAAATATCCGGGAAGTATATTACTACATGAACTTATGTGAAACATGTGTTCTAACATTTAACAATATATTTTAATTTTTGGTTTTTTTCCCAAATCACCATCAAAGAGACCAAAAAGGTCTTCCCACAAAAAAAAAAAAGAGGACAAGATGTCCACCCAAAAAGAAAGAAAATGAAAGCAAAAATTACATAACACACCGCTCTCCAATCTATAAATTAAAGGTAGAAATCTCCTTGAATGGAGTTGAATTTGAAGCCTGAAAGGAATGCCACGAACTTCTAAATCTCCAAACTTATCGTCAAAAATCATTCCATTTTTTCTAATCGAAAATCACCCAAAAAATAGAACAAATCACACAATCCCAATTCACTCGAGCCTTCTTATTAAGACCAAATCCCCCATAATCAATCAAGAGGGCATGGACACAAGAAGATAGTGTCACCAAGAGAATCTCCAATTATTGTTCAAGCATCCAAGTTTTTAAATAAAATAAAAAAGGAAAACAAAAAATGAAGAATGCGACTAATATTCACTAGTAGGAGGCCAAATCTACAATTTCATTATGACATTCAATAGAAGTCCATGTCAAGCTCTATGCAACACTCACGATAAAAGGCAACATTCTTTCTTTTCTTTCCTTTTTTTTTGGGGGGGGTGGGGAGAGGACAAAGATTAATCCCCATGTTACAAAATACAAAATATTTGCAATCTTTCTTCCAAGTAAGCTGTTTGCTAAAAAGCACAAACACATTGCATCGACAACCCTTTAAAAAAAAAGCAATTTCTAAAAACGACGTATGCAGTAATAACAACAACAAGAACGCACTTAAGGAATGATTACTAGCTAACCGTATTAAAATAAAAAGGGCAAATTACATTGACCTCCTCCGAGGTTTCTGACAAAAATAGAAACACCTCTTCTACTTTCTAAAATATCACTGGCCTCTCCTGTCAGTGTTATTGCCCTCACACCATTAACAACTATGGTAAATTTACCAATTCAACCTTCACAGAAAGTCCTCCTGTAACATACTCACGCCGATGGCAATAGAGGGCTTGATGCGTTGCAGAAATCCTCTGCCATTGCCAAACGAAGTCCTAAATCTCAAATATCTTCTGTTTCATTCTAAATCAATCTATCATTTCTTTCTTTTCTTATTTTTTTTCTTTCAATTAAGCCACGCTAATTAACAAACATCTCTCTCTCTCTCTCTCTCTCTATATATATATATATATATTTCTCATTCCCCCATCACCACCCATCGTCACTCACTGGCCATACCCTCGCCAGCCATACCCTGTCCATGCTCCAGCAGCCGTCGCAGTCGTCCTACTCTTTTTCGGCACCGGCGGCTCTGTCCATGGCGACGATGACAGAGCAAAAGCTGGTGAACGCGGGGTGTACGAGCCGTTTGTCCTAACACGATGCAAGTTGGAACCGATGAGGATGTCGACGACTAAGCTCACGCCGGATATCTATTTTTGGAAGAACAGGAAGCTTGAACCTCACCGACGAGCCACGTTTGAAATTGGCACGACTGGAGTTGGTTCTGAGAAACCCTAATTGATTGGTGATATATAAATTAAACTGAACGGAAACTAATTAACTGGTGATAAAAAACGGAACTAATTCAGTCGGTAACCCTAATTGAGAAATTAACCCATTTTTTCAATTCGGTTGAAAACTAAATCAAATTAAACTGAACAAAAACCCTAATTATAATCAATCATCACCTTCCCTACCTCCGCCATGAGAGTAGAGCTTCTTCCAACGCCTTGCCCTCTCACGTGCAATTCATCCTGTATGTTCATTGATTTTGTTGAATTTTTGACCAAAAAATGGAAGCTTCAAGTGGAATCAATCCTAGAAAGTTGAAGCACATTGAACCAAATCTTCAAATTTGCGAGTTGGAATCTTGGGACCATAGTGTTCATTCTAATCAATAGTTTCAGTCGATGAGTTCGTTATAATCAACAGTTTCTCTCTTTCTCTCTCTCTCTCTCTAGAGAGAGAGAGAGAGATGATGGAGCAAAGAAGAATCAAAGGTGGAGCTTGAGGACTGAAGAATCAAGAGTATTTTGACTTTCACACATGAAGGATTTTCTAGGTATTTTACTGAACAGCTCAGAGAGAGAGAGAGAGAGAGAGGATAAGGGCAAAATGAAAAAATACGCAAAGAATGAGACAGAATAAACATTTTTTCATTAAGTCAG
>JAOTRH010000024.1:10569324-10586702 GCA_034768845.1 Heliamphora exappendiculata | reverse complement strand
GTATACTTGTCTCATTATATAAATAATAGTGATAAGGGAGCTAACCCTAATTTTTGGGTGCTCACTCTTTTCACCGTCAGAATAATCATCTCTTCAATTCTCTCTCAACTCTCTCCTATAGTTCTTTATTTATATATCAATCTTAACATAGTATCAGAGCAAAATCCTAAGTAATTGTGATTTCTCTTTTTTTTTTCTTTTTTCTCTCAGAATTCGCAATTGTAAAAAATAAAAAAAAAAATTTTCCAGAGATGAACGATTGGTTCTCAGAATCCATGTCATGATTTTTCTAATTTTTTCCTGGCATGTTTGATAATTTTTTCCAATTTTTTGGAATTTTCGACGCCGGTCAAATTTTTTGCCAAAATTTGTGATTGCAGTTGTTTTTGGTTCGATTGATGGTTGTTTATGCTCCCTTGGGTGCCGATTAGGGTTATCCACGGCTCTACAAGGATCGAATCAACTCTATTGTTGAGTTTTTGGTTGATTTCGTCTCGCGGCTAGGGTTTGTTTGACCTCTACTTCCTTTTTGTCGATTGTTCCCATCTTTTTTGATATGTTCTGGTTCTTAAAGGGGCCGACCAATGGCGTTTTAGTGATTTTGGCCTGTTTTGATTCATGACGGACTCACCTAGTGGTGTTTAAAGGGTTTGTTGCTCGGGTTTCCACTAGTTTTTCTTCAGGGTTTGTTTCACAGACTCCAATCTGCTATGGTTCTTATCTATCATTACTCGCCTCGTGATTCCGTTCTACTTTGATTTACATCTGTTCTACCGGTTCTTGCCTTCGTTTGCCTCGTACTGCTAGTTCTTGTTTTTTTGTGACCATGTCTGATACCGAAAAGGTTTCTGGTGGTACTGAGAGTATTGTATTGATTCGTTCAGGGACCCCTACTAACAGTTCGTCCCTTCAAATTAATCATGTCAAGTTGGATGGCAGCAACTATTTAATTTAGTCTCGGGCTTGTAGTTTAGCCATTGCTGCTCGCAGTGTCTCTGGGTGGGCATATCACTGGTGAAACTCCTCAGCCAACAGTTGTAGGGCCATTTCGTACCTGGTGAACAGAGAAAAATGTCATTGTTATGTCATGACTACTCCATTCTATACAGTCCTTTATTAGTCGTAGTTTTTTACTTCTAGATACTGCACATAAGATTTAGTCCACTGCTGCCTAGGCTTATTCCCAGACAGGCAATGATGCTCAGCTCTATGAATTGATAAAGAAACTCCGTGGATTAGATCAGAAAGATCAGTCGCTAGCACAGTATTATGCAGAGTTGACCAGTTTGTGAAACGAGATAGATTGTTATCAGGATTTCCATGCCATTTGTACTACTGATGCTACAGTTTTTCAGAGAATGGTAGAAAAGGAGCAGGTGCATGATTTCCTTGCCGGCCTCTATATTGACTATGATCCGATCCGTGTTCAGATCTTGGGACAAGATCCGTTCCCTACCTTGAGGCAAGCGTATGCTTATGTTCAGCAGGAAGAGAGTCAACGTGATGCTATGGTTCTTGCTCCCAGTCAGGAGCGCTCTGTGTTGTTACATCCATTCCTCGGCAAGGATAACCTATCAAATCTGGGGAGAATAGTGGTTCATAGCTCTTGATTAGTTGCGCAGTGAGCATTGTGGTAAAGCCCGTCATACTATTGATCACTGCTGGAAGTTACATGGTCGCCCTCCTCAGGGACGTGGCAGTGGCCGTAGTGGCCTTATTCGCTCCCGCGCTCATCTTTGTGAGATCTCTGGTAGCACATCTGGTGAGAATGGCCCTCTCTCTGAGGCGGAGTTGACTACTCTCAGGCACCTGATAGCTCGGGTTGACATTTCTCCTTCTCCAGTCTCCACTTCCACCTTTGACTTTGCTCACTCAAGTATATATCTCCTCGTGCACTTAGTGTTGTTGCCTCCTCTATCCCTTCGATCATTGACTCAGGTGCCACTAATCATATGACTGGGTCTTCCACCTTGTTTTCTTCTTATTCTACTTGTTCTGGTAAAGATAAGATTCGAATAGCTAATAGGTCTTTATCTTCTGTTTCTGGAAAAGGTCCTATCAATTGCTCTTTCACTCTTTCTCTCTCGTATGTTCTTCATGTTTCTAATTTTTTTACTGATCTCTTATCTGTTAGTCGTCTTACCAGTTCATTAAACTGTTCTGTAACCTTTTTTTCCACTCATTGTGTTTTTCAAGAACTAGTGACGGGAAGAACAATTGGCAGTGGTAATGTGCATGATGGACTGTACTTGCTGGATGTTCCGTTTACCTCTTCTCTTTCACCTTCATCGTCTGGTCAGGCTCTCCATGTCGATAATGGACCTTTACTTTTGCAGCTACATCAGTGGCATCGTCGTTTGGGGCATCATTCCTTTGGAGTTTTAGACAGGCTTTTTCCTTCTTTAGCTAAAAATTGTTCTAAAAGTACTTTTTGTTGTGAGGCTTGTGAACTTGCTAAACATAAATGGTATGTTTATCTTTCAATTAATAAACTTAGTAATTTTCTGTTTATGTTTATCCATTCTGATGTTTGGGGTCATTCACATGTTACTTCTATTTCTAGCTATCGGTAAACTTTTATTGACTGTTATTCTCGTGTCACTTGGGTTTATTTACTTCGTGCTAAGAGTGAAGTTTTTTCGTGTTTCCAAAATTTCCATAACATGGTGCGTACCCAATTTGATGACACCATCAAGATTCTTCGTTCTGACAATAGAACTGAGTATCTTGATAGTTGTTTTCGCGCCTATCTCGAGGCTTATGGTATTCTCTTTCTGACGAGCTGTGTCCGCACTCCTGAACAAAACGAGGTGGCGGAAAGGAAAAATCGTCATCTTCTTGAGGTTGCCTGTTCTCTTATTTTCACTATGCATGTTCCAAAGTCTTTTTGGAGTGAGGCGGTCATCACTGCTGCCTATCTCATCAATCGTTTGCCTTCTAATGTCCTTCACTTCAAAACCCCTTTGGCACTTTTACCCACATCTCCACCTATCTCTTCTCTTCTACCCAGGGTCTTTGGGTGTACTTGCTTCATTCATGCCTCTAAACACCCTGGTGGCAAATTGAATTCTAAGGCTGTTAAATGTATCTTCATTGGCTACTCTCCTACTCAAAAGGGCTATAAATGCTATTATCCTCCTACTCGCAAAGTGTTCGTCAGTATGAATGTTACTTTCTGGGAGACTAAGTTCTTTTTTCACCCCTCTGAGACATCTCTTCAAGGGGAGACATCTAAATTGAAAAAGATGTAATAGGATACACTTATTCAGTCTAATCAGGAGCCTCGTGGGTTAGTCTTTCCAAATTTTATACACCAAGACCGTATTCCCACTGAGGGGGAGAAGGAAGGATCAGGTGAGGGGGAAACAGAGCAGGATATTATTAGACGATTAGATCGAACTGATCTGCATATTTATTCTCGACGTCAGAAGAATCAGACTGCTCATGCACCACTACCACCTTGCCAGTTGCTCTCTCCGCCTCCTGTTTCAGTCTCTCCTACTGCTTCACCTGGTAATGAACCATATGTTGTTAATCTTGATACTTGTGATTTACCTATTGCCCTTCAAAAATACATTAGATCATGTACTCAATATCCAATTTCACAATTTATCTCATATGACTCATTATCACACCCATATCGTGCTTTTGTCTCTTCTTTTCCTCTATGTCCATTCCGCAGAGTTGGAAAGAAGCTATTATGGACTCTTAAGTAGAAAAAAGCTATGACTGAAGAAATGACAATTCTAAAAAAGAATGGTACCTGAGAGTTAGTCTCTCTTCCAAACGGGAAGAAGCCAATTGGGTGAAAGTGAGTGTTTACTGTCAAATACAACGCATATGGGTCAGTGGAGAGATTGAAAGCACGACTAGTTGCGAAGGGCTTTCCACAAACTTATTGTATTAATTATCAAGAGACTTTTTCCCCAGTCGCCAAAATGAATTCTGTTCGAGTGCTCTTGTCATATGCTGCTACTATGGGCTGGCCTCTCAAACAATTAGATGTAAAGAATGCATTCCTCTATGGGAACTTAGAGGAAGAAATTTATATGGATATACCACCAGGGTTCTCATCCTATGAAACTGAAGGGAAGGTCTGTAAATTGAAGAAGGCATTATATGAGCTCAAACAATCTCCAAGAGCCTGGATTGAAAGATTCTTCAAAGCTATGTTAAGCTTTAGGTACCGACAAAGTCATGCAGATCACACCATATTTATCAAGCGTAGTAATAATAAGATCACAATTCTTATTGTATACGTTCATGACATAATTGTGACCGGGAATGATGCAGATGAGATGTCTAATCTCAAGGCAAGTCTCGTTAAAGAATTTGAAATGAAAGATATGGGGACGTTACGCTACTTTCTTGGGATTGAAGTAGCTAGATCCAATAATGGCATCTTCATTTTCTAACGAAAGTACATTCTTGATCTCCTAGAGAAAACTAGCATGTTGGGTTGTCGACCAACAGATTTTCCTATTGAGGCTAATCAACGCCTCAGTAGTGGTGGCGGCGATCCAACTGACAAAGATAGATTTCAGAGGCTTGTGGAAAGATTGATATATCTATCTCACACTAAACCTGATATTGCATATACTGTAGAGGTTATCAGTCAGTTTATGCATGATCTCCGTAGTTCACATTTTGATATTGTTTATCACATTTTGCGGTACGTTAAGTCTGCTCCAGGAAATGGATTTATGTTTTCTAATTGTGGTCACATGAAATTAAAAGTATTCCCCGATGCGGACTGGGCTGATTCAGTTGATGAGAGGCGGTCTATGTCAGGATATTGCACGTTTATAGGAGGTAATCTGGTTACTTGGCGAAGTAAAAATCAAACAGTTATAACTAGATCAAGTCCAGAGGCTGAGTACAGGACCATGGCACATGGTATTTGTGAACTTCTATGGCTCTAAATTCTAGTGAAGGACCTGGAATTTGAGTGTGAAAAGCCTATGAAATTGTATTGTGATAATAAAGCTACAATCAACATCGCCTATAACCCAGTACAACATGACAGAACGAAGCATATCGAGATTGACAGACACTTCATTAAGGAGAATCTATGCAAGGGCTCGATTTGTATACCATTTATGAAGTTTGCAGATCAATTAGCAGATATTTTTACTAAAGGGTTTAGTAGTAAAGTGTTTCACCCAATTATATGCAAGTTGGACATAAAGAATATATATGCATCAACTTGTGGGGGAGTGTTAAATTAGGGGTGTTATTGTATTTTTGGAATACTTGTCTCATTATATAAATAATAGTGATAAGGGAGCTAACCCTAATTTTTGGGTGCTCACTCTTTTCACTATCAAAATAATTCTCATATTCTCTCTCAACTCTCTCCTATTATTCTTTGTTCATACATCAATCTTAACAATAATCATGTATGTTTTTATTGGGGGAGTGTTTTCGTCTTTCCAAGTTTTAGACCTAGGGTGACGTAGCAAAACCTATGCGAGGATTTTGGGTCTTTGGTGTGTGTTTGCAATATAATGTTTCTGGAGTGTTGAATAGATATTTCATCCGGGGGTTCATCAATTAGGGAAGTGATTTGAACCCGCCCTAACAGTGCCCCACCCTGCCTCACCTACCCTTATATGGCTGGTTTCCCATCTCTTTTCGTCCCAAACTCCCAACATTGTCCAGGATTCGCATACCTGAACCCCTGACCAATTTCAGGCCAGGGACGACTTGAGAGTTACCCATAAACATATCCATGTATTTCTTTCATATTCCCAATATACCCGGATACACAAAAATTGTTGTGGATTCAAGAAGAAGGTTTCTCCATTCCCTTTTTTTCCCCTAATATGACCGTGTATTTCTTTCATATTCCCAGTACACCCGCATACGCATAAAATTGTTCTGGATTCCAGAATAACGTTTCGTCAATTCCTCTTTTTTCCTCCTGGCCTCACAACAAAAGATTTGGCAGAGCAGTTAAGTCTCTCTAATCTCTCTCCACAATTCTCTCGTGTTTCAAATCGCAGTATCAGCCAACATAACAGTTGCATCCTGTAATAGGTATCAAGCGAATCAGTCAATGCGTAATGGGAATCAAAAGCCGCACTCTGAATTTGTTTCAAGTACAAGCATATTCCATAAAACTAATTAATAATTATTGGGAATTCATATTCTTTCTCCCTTTTTGTATAAATAAACTCCAAAATTTATTTTTAGTGCCTAAAATTGCACATGATACGTATTTTAATGCACGCTAAATTACAGATTTTGGAGTGTATTTATAAAGGAGTGGAGTGAGAATGTCATTTCCCTAATTATGCTCTAACCTTTATTATAACAAATAGAATTTTGGAGTGACTTGTAATCAATATTTTAACACCTACATCATATTTTGTAACTAACACTGAATTTAATGTTGCTTTTAAGACAAAAAATTAATGCATTTTTGGTATGAGAATCTCACTTTTTAGGATATAAGATATGCTTCTAGAATAAATAACTCACGTCAGTAAAGCAAACAAAAGCTAATTTTAGTGCAATGATACAAATACCAAAACAATCGACATTAAAAAACAACACTAAGGGAAAAGTATCGCACAAAAGGACTTAGAACAGTAGAAAGAAAACAAAATTTTTATCTCCATGTTAGTTCTTGTCATGTAAAGTATGCCAACACGTCGGCCGATACGCCATTGAATTTCCATAGCACAGATTTTTAGTGTTAACCGAATCAGTGCCTTGAAAAACAGTTACGTATGGACAAATAAGATACATAACTATCAATATTTACAACCCTATTCTTCTCCTCTCACTCTCTCAGTGATATCTCATCTCTTTCACTATCTGGTCTCTCTTCTTAGTAATCTGGTCTTGAGCTTACATGTCATGACTTAATTGGTCTTATACTATATTTTGTGCAACATTCATTTTATAGATGACTCCACTTATCCATTTGACCATGGTTGACCTATGGATTTGGACATGATGTTAAATATTTTGTTTTGTTAGTTCTCTTGTGTCGTTGATAAGGAGCTCCTTGGATTTTTCTTTTGACCATGCATGTTTCTGTACTTATAACTTCCATTTGTTTTGTGGTGTATTCTAGAAGATGAACCTCGTAGCTATTATATTTTATAAACTGGAAGTTCCTATTCTGCCAAAAAAAAAACGGTGCACAGCTAGACGGGATGGGGTAAACCAATTCCCATTAGGGGCAATGATGGTATAAATGAAAAAAATACACTCATTGGCAATTGAGTAGGAACGGGGATACAATGCAATTTTTGGGAATAGGGACAGAACGGACCGCCTGCCCCACCCTGTTGTCATCCCTATTCGTCATATATATGCAAGTCTTGAATCGATTTTTTGAAGCCACTTGACTTTTTATATCTGCAAAGCTAACCTAAAACCATAGGATATTGAGGTCATCAGTTAAGGCTCAGATTTTCAAGTCACTTGTATGAACACCGAGCCAAAAAAATTCCCAATCAACACAAAAAACAAACCTATTTGTCAAAAGGTAAGGAAAAAAGAAACCCATGTCAAAAGGCCTCCAATAGTGAAGATTGATAAAAGTCGTCCTCATCCAAAGGCCCACGATAGTAAAATCATTTTTTTTTAAAAGTACAATATCATTAAAGCACCAAAAGGGCACAACCATGTACACACGGAGTATACAAAAGTAAAACAAAAAACACATACACCAATTTCCTATACAACGGAATGTGCTAATCTCCTACGAACTCTATAAAAGAATTCAAGGAGAAGGAAGAATCTCCATGAAGCCAAAGAAAGGGGTCGAAAGCACCGCCCCTTTCAAAACAAGAATGGAGATCTTTTCAACACCGAAAGATCTAGAGTTCAATACATCCAATGCCAAATAGCTGCCAGGAAGCACAAGCCAGAAAAGACAATATGTGCCTCCTATCTCTCCACACCCACCATATAATAAGAAAGGCACCAAACTTCAAGCCTTCCTCTTGCTCCTTCTAAGCCGACACCTATACCCACTGATAAAAAGCTCCTTCACCAAGAGACGAGCCATAACCCAAGAAATGCCAAATACGGACAAGATGAAACCCCATATTTGAGAGACCACTAGGCACTATAACAACAAATTTAAAAATCACTGATTCCCCTGATTTTCCTACAAAAGGAGTGAGATTACTCTTCTAAGGAGTATTCTCTCTCGTCTCCTGACAGATTTTATGTACGTTCTTACTATGTTGGGGTCGCTAGAGAGGAGGTTTAGATAAATTGCATAGGGACTTTATGTGGATAATATGGGGGATGGCTGCAGGTACCACTTTGTGGATTACAGTACAATTTGCTCCCATGTGAAGGATGGGGTCTCAGCATCACGAGTTTGATTCCTTTTAATAAAACCCATTTGAAAAAGTGGATGTGGAGATGTGTTGTTAAGTGGAATGTTTGTTGGAAGATGGTTATTCTTTGTAAATACGGATCCTTGCAGGGTGACTGGGACACTCCCCGGGAATTTATCTCTTATGGAAGATATTTATGGAAGGGCGTTAGTAAAGGATGGGATGAATCTTCAGAGAATTTATTTGAGGTAGGAATCGAGGACCGAGTTAGTTTTTGGTTGATTGATTGGTTTGGGGAAGTGGCTCTCACCACAACGTTCGGGCTCTTAACGCCTTGGTTAGGGACATGGATGCTCTTATTGCGAATTATTCTCAGAGGGACTCTGATCTCTGCTTCTGGGATATAGGGTTGAGGAGGGATGTTCAAGACACAGAGCTGGCCCAATTAATCTCTTTTTTGAATCCCTTGTACGACTGGAGAGGTGAGGATGGGAGGATAGATCTAGTTAAGTGGAGAGGGGACCATAGACACTGATTTAAATTCAAATCCTTATATGGGTGCGTGGTGGGGAGCCAAGGTACATCTTTTCCTTGGAGGAGTGTACGGAAGGTGGGATCTCTCTCGAATATGGCTTTTTTCATTGATTTTTCGTACACTGGAAGACACATAATATCGACAATCTTATTCGGTGAGGATATGTGCTGAGTGTAAAAAGTGAGAAGAGTTTGTTGTTCATCTCCTTAATTATTGTGACTTTGCGAGGGAGTTATGGGGGTTTGTTTTCTACCTTTTTGGGGTTGAGTGGGTGTTTGAGAAGAAGGTAGCAAGAATTTTGACATGTGGAGAGGGGGGAGAGTGTGAAGGTGTAGAAGAGAGCTTGGCGGTTGGATGCCCTATGTTTGATGTGGTTGCTTTGCAAAACGTAATAGAAGATCATTCGAGCGGGTTGAGTCCCTCGTTATATTGGTTAAAGGGTGTTCTCATTTTTTTGTATAGTTCGTTATCCGAAGGAGGAACAAGGTCTATTTTTTATAGAGTAAATTTTATTAAATCCCGTTCTTTGGGATGACTCTTGTGTAAAGGTTTCTATTCTAAACCTTCTTTTGTGGAGCTCTTGTATACGAGTGACATTCTCTTAATACGTTTTTCAAATATATTTACTTATAAAAAAAATGCGTTAAAAATATTGAAGATTAAGATGAATGACTTTTATAAGGTTCTAATCAGCCACGAGGAAGGGTTATTCCCTTGGAATAGAATTTCAATGACAAAATCACCCTAAAGGTATTGTTCTTAACCTGGGTGGTCGTAAAAATGAACATTCTTAACTATAGAATTTTACTAATTGAAGAAGTTTCCTCCTAATTGGCATTGTATGTGCAAGAAAGATAGAAAGCCAATGCTTCTCCAATGAGATGAGTTAGGGGGTCAAGATGCCTTGTGCTTTCATTGCCTAGCATTGCTCGTGTTTTCCCTAAATTGGTGTGTCACTTCCCAATGAGGGTGAGGTACCAAAATAAGTTTAAGAGAAGAAAGTGTGGCCGTGTGGGACATGCCATTGTGTTTGATGTGTTGTTTGTGTGGGTGAAGGAATTAGAGGTCATTTGAAGGTGTGAAGTTCTTAGTGCATATAGTAACGAGAGACTTCTTGCGTCTCTTGTAAAGTTGGGTCACATATAAGTACGTCTTTCTAAATTTCATTTATTTATTTTTTGGCTGGGAATTTAGTGAAATCTGATGGATTCTTAAGGTGATGAGTGCCAAAAATGCAAAGGTTTCTACCGTAGAAATGAGAATCGCTTACTCCTATAGTATTTAGATTCACAGGAGGCAACTTCAAAGCAAAAGGCACTAAAATTCGTGCATACATACACCATGTAATGAGAATTCTATCAATTTCTTGGGCTTTCAAAGGGGCTAAACACCACGATAGGGTTGCAAGAATAGGGCTAGTGGTGCTTCATCTCAATGATTGGGCGCCCCAATATCTAAAGTTCTATTGGACCTCGCACTTGATACAAATTATTTATTTTTTTGATAAGATAATATAAAAAGGGCATAAAAGAAATGCCACCCATATACAAAAAAGAGAAGACAAAACTATCAGTAAAAGCGGGCTATCTCAACCTCAACAAAGCAGGGCTATCTCAACCTCAACAAAACATGGGAGAACTAACCCACTCATGGAACCCACAAAACTCTGAAATCAGATAAAGACTATAAAATCATTTGTTTCCTTAGCTAAAGGAGCTCCTTGCTTGAACAACCAAATGTACAAATTACAAAGGAGCACTCCCTTCAAAACAAAAGTAATGAGGATTCAATGCCGTCAAAGTATTTCCTGTTCTAATTCAACCAAACAAGCCACATCAAACAAAGGCCGACCAAAAACCACTCCTTCCTCCTACTCCTAGGCACTCTCCCACCCCTCCAACTCGTCAAAAACTCTAACCACCACCTTATTAAGGACCCAATCCATCTCAAAGAGTAACAAAACAGAGCTCCACAACTCCTTGGTGAACTCACAATGGATAAGCAAGTGAGATACCAACTCGCCCTCCTTGCACAAATAACACCTATTTTGAATGACAAAAGCCGTGCTGACTAGATTGTCAATTATTAGGATCCTCCCATGCGAGGCGACCCAAGCAAAAGAGCCACCTCTAGCGGAGCACTAACCTTCCAAATGCTCCTCCACAAAAAAAAAAAGCCCTCCTCTAATAATAAAAAACAGCATGTAAAAGGAAGAGTCAAGCCCTACACCCAATCTACTATGGTCATACCAAGTCCCAAAAGAGTCAAGAGTTGGTTTACTCCCAATCTTGAACTTCTCTCCTAAGCTCCACATCCCCAAAACAGAGACCTGAATCCCTTTGAACATAATCTGCAACTGTAGTCTCTCTGTTTATTGCTAAAGCAAACAAATCAGGGAAAAAACATGGATAGCATTTCGTTACTGCACCAAACATTAGACCAAAAACTAACTCTATCTTCACACCCTACCTCGAAGAAAATATGCTCAGAGAATTCATCCCAAGCTTTGCTAATGCCCTTCCACAACCCCTTTTCCGTAAGATGTAGAGACTTGTTGAGTACATCAACCCTTCTCAAAATTCCGCACTCGCCTTCTATGATCTTCCTCCGTAAAGTATCTCTTTCAAGTGCAAATCTCGGCAGCCACTTCCCTATAAGGGTTTTATTAAAGGTAACAAGCCTTCGAATACTAAGGCCTTCTTCACTCGTGGAGGAGCGTATAGTACTCCAATCCACCAAGTGGAACTTCGCCCCATCCGCCCCCCCCCCAAAAAAAAAACGAAAGATAGTCTGTTCCACCCTGCAAGTCTCCTTTAGAATCTCTCCACAACTCCATACCAAACAATTTTTTCCCCTTAAAGGAGGGCTCCCAAAGGAAGGCCCAAATTGGTAATTGGAAGGGCTCCAGTTTCACATCCCAAAATGATTTCTGGATCAGGAGTTATGGGGACTACACCCACAGAAATGAACTGTGACTTAGCTAGGTTCACCCGCAAACCTAAAACAGACTCAAAACATAAAAGCACGCACCTGAAATGCCCCAACTGGCTCAGCTCTGTGCCTGCAAAGACCATAGTATCATCTGCAAAGAGGTGTGAAACAGATAACGGAGTACCACAGACTGAACCAACCTTAAACCCCTGCAGCAAATCTTCATGAACAACTCTCTAAAGCAGACGACTGAAAGCCTACATAACATTTATGAATAGAAAAGGGGATAAGGGGTCCCTTTGCCTCAGCTAGGTCTGAAAAGCCTACTGGAGATCTATTCACGAGAACTCACATGGAAACAAATGAAATGCAGAATCGGATACAAGTCCTCCAATGCTCCCCAAAGCCTGTCCTCTTGAAGACATAGAACAGAAACTCCCAATTCACACGATCATACGCCTTCTCCTCATTTAATTTGCAAATAACACCAGGATTCGGCTTCTAATTATAGAGTCGACAAACTCTTTGGCTATCAGCACTGCATCAAGAATTTGTCTACCCACCACAAACGAGTTCTCAAGACTCTAAAATCATCGGATGAAAGCACTTTCTTGAGTCTGGATTCCAGGACCTTAGCTAAAAATTTATAGGACGTGCCTATCAAATTGATGGATCTAAAGTCTCTAATGTCCTTGACCCTCCTTATTAGGGATAAGAGCTACAAAGGAAGTATTTAGACTCTTTTCAAAATATCCATGTGAGTAGAACTGCAACAGCCCTAACACCTCCTCTCTGATCACCCCCCAACAATACTGAAAAAAAGAAACTACAATAATTCCGTCTGGATCTGGGACCTTATCCACCCTCATCTCCCTCAACACCCCAGCAACGTCTTTCTTCAAAAGAGGTCTCTCTAGGATTCCTGCTTCCTCTGCTAAAATGACATCACAATTCACGTCATCCAAACAAGGCCTTCAAGCACCCTCCTTCGGGAACAATCTATGGTAAAAATCTGCAATACCCTGCCCAATATCCTCTTCTGAGGTAAGCAAAGCCCCATCCACACGCACCTGACTGGTTTGATTGGCTCGTCTGTGAGCATTTTCCAGCCTACGAAAAAACGTCGTATTTTTATCCCCAGCCTTCAGCCTTAAGGCCCTTGATTTCTGCCTCCAACAAATCTCCTCCAACCTGGCTATCCTACTAAACTCCCCCCCTCAGTTCTTCTCTCTGACACTCCTCCACCAGAATGGCCCCAACCTCCTCTTTCTCATCCAGACACCAGATCTCAGCAAGGATCTTAGCCTTCTGCCTCTCAAGCAAACTAAGCTCCTCTGAATTCCACTTCTTCAAACTTTTTTAAAGCCAAATCAGAGGAAAGGTACATTATCTCCACTGTGATCGTTGATTTTGCCAAAGTTAACTTCAATTACATAATTGGATATTTTACAATTGAAATTCGGGGACATGGAAGCGCAAACACTTCTAAGAAAGAGGTTTGACCTTGTTGGACATCAACACTTGTCTAAAACCCCTTGATATATGTCTTACACTCGTCCAACAATGTCTTATTATTTTTTAAAAAATTCTTTGAAATCAGACACACTTCGGACCCTTGGGGACATACAGATAAAACACACTGCAAGTTTAAAAAAGTTAACTTGGGAAACAATGACAGAATAAGAAAAATGTAGATGTATATATATATATATATATATATTGATCCCTCTTCCTTTAGACTTTTTTATTTTAGGAATGTAATGTTTGATGATGTATGTCATCAAGTGGGAACGCTTAGGGGATTAAAGCATTGCTTGAACAATTTTTTTTAAAAATGATGATTTGTTTTTTTCATACTTTTTGATGGCATGGAATTGTGATACAAAGGATATAATGATGTTTAAGCTATGAAATATATGCCCATTGGAAATGAAGGCACTATACACAATATTGTTTTTGTTTCTCTTCATTTTTATTTTTATTTGTTAGACAAATACTGCAAACTTGGTTGGCAAATAATTTTCCAAAATATTTTTGGGATTTTCTCCTTTAAAATATTGCTAAAATAACATTTTTAAATTCTAAAAAAAACTATTTCTACTAAAGAATGAATACAATATGAAAATGATGGGTATTTTTGGTTTTCAGAAATAGTTTTTGAAATGTGTTTTGTAAAACTGTGTTTGAAGAAATCAACCAAATAGAACAATGGTTTTTGAAATTCTAATTGGTGTCGTGTTGCATAACTTGAATTTTTTCTTGCTTTTGATTAAATATTATTCCTTTATGTAACACATAATAAATACCTAATAACATAGTTTTAACTTGTCCTTAGTGTGTCGTGCCCATCTTTTTCATTTTTAAAAAGATTGTTATGTTATCCTTCTTTGGCTCATTTAACACTTACATTTTCTTTTAAAGTTTATTAATTAAATAGTAATTTTTAAATTTAATTCTAAATCTACGTTAATAAACACGTTTTAAAAACATGTTTTACAGCTGTATTCGAAAACGTGTTTCATAAACACATTTTTTTATATTAAGTCAAATAAAATTAGGAGTGTCCATATATTGGCTCAACCCGTCCAAACCACTCCACCCAACCCGAATAACATGACAATGAATGGTTTTGCCTACAGTTTGGTCGGTTGACGAGTCTCTCAAGTTTTTTTTGTGTGTGTGTGGTGGTCAGGTTACGGATCTTAAGTATACACCAACAGAACCTAATTCGACCAGCAAATATTAAACTTTGTGAACTTGTAGATTTTTTATGAGATTAGGTCGTGCATTGTTTTGGTATTCTTGTGGGAAATCTATGTAATTTGAGTTTATGTCTAATTTAATTAACAAATTCATGATTTTTGAGCTTTAAATTTATCAAAAATAAATATTTTTAACGAGATATTTGTAAACAATCCAATTTATAAGCCGTTTACTGTTTTTCATCCAGCATAATATTTCTTAACGAGCAAGATCCATCATCATAAAAGTTTTAACGCGCAAGTTCCTCTATTGATGTGTGTATGATTTTTGGGGATAAAAATACCCTCTGTATAGATAAATTTATCTATCTTATTGTAAGCACGTATAAAAATCACATATAAATTTATCTGACTTATTATAAGCATACGTATAAAAAATACAGATAAATTTATCTGTATCTTTCAAAACATATATAAAAAACATATATAAATTTATCTTTCTTATTGAAAGCACGTGTAATGTGTTATGACTGAACAAATAAATTTATCTGTTTTATTGTAAGCAAATACAAAGAACACAGATAAATTTATCTATACCTTTTTAAAACATGTTGCATTATCTGTGTTGATATGCAAACAGATAAATTTATCTGTTGCTGGGTATTTTTTAGAGAAATCATGCAGTTAGACCTTACGCGTTAAAATTTTTGTTTATGGACCTTGCGCATTAGAATTTATTTTTTTGGACTTTTGGCTAAAATCCCCTATTTTTAATTAAAAAGGACTTATGATTGGCTCAAAAATAGTACATGCTCAACAAAAAAGCCCAAAATAAACAAGTTCAAACTGCCAAACCGAATTGCACCCACCCATGGACTCGTCAAACCCATGGGCCTAAAACCAGCAAAACCATTGGTTGGTTGTGGGAGCCAAAATTAAGAATCAATTACATATGGTTGGGTGACAAGTTACAGCTCAACCAAACCCAATCTGACCCATGGACGCCCCTAAATAAAATACATTAATAAAAACAAAAAAAATGAAAAAGTGTTTAATAAACACGTTTTCAAGCCAAATTTGTAATTATGTAAAATCGTTTCTAGCAAACACGCTTCATCAAGGAAATTTCAGACAAGGCAAAAAATGTGCGCTCCTTTGGAGGCCCTTGGAGAACCTAACTTTGTCGAATGGGAGCTTATAAATTCACTCTTTTTTGCACACTACACCCTCTAAAAGCAATAAAACACTTGTGCAATGTACCTCAACCCTTCTATAAGGAGTGTATTTATAGGGAGTGTATGCAGCAGAACGTCTGTGTATTTATAGCTTCCTCTGTTGTTCTTGCAAAATGTTGAATCTTCAAGGGACTTGTAAATGTACATACTTATTTCCTAACTACTCAAACTAAATATTAGGACACTTGTACAATGTGCATATACACTTGTGATAAAAGTATACTTCGAATATAGATATATATATGCGTTTATAAACTCCTACTCTCCCAACTCTTACATATCGGGGGCAATGTGTTGAAAACAGCAACTTGAAAAAATGGACTTAGTAAACGTGTGTTGTATTTTATTTTATTTTATTTTTTTATGTTATATATTCTATTTTAGTTTAATATTAATAAAGTGTATTTACTAAACACGTTTTTAATAAAAACGTGTTTATCAAACACGCTTGAACGTAGTTTGAGAATTAAGTTTATTATTACTCTTTAATTAACAAAAGTTAAGAAAAGAAACTAAAAGAGTTATTAAGTCGTCCTTCTCTAAGCTTCTTAGCAGGAGAAGAGAGGAATTTCTTGTGATCAACAACAAAAAAAATTTACTTGAAAACAAAGAAAAATACTCATGTATACATAGAAGAACAAGAAGTCCACACAAGAAAAGGAGAAAAGGAAAGAAAGACAAAATATAAAAATTACATGTCACATACTGCCCCGAGTGTCCTCCAATGACTATTAATTCAAAACGCATACCATGGAAGAAACAAAAAGAGAGTAATAAAGTTTGGCTGTTTAAAAAGGGTAACAAGGCACATAATTACACGTACCTTGAAACTCAACACTGCACCAGGTTCCAAAACTGCTCCAGACTTTATTATCACACCATCACATACTATGGCATGCCTTAGTGTACAGTCATCTTCAATGGTGACATTGTGCCATATGTAAGAACCCTCTATTGAAACATTTGATCCAATATTACACCCTTCCCCCACAACTGAATTAGAAATTTTTGCATTGTTCCCAATAGTAGTGCCATTTCCAATTACCGTAAAAGGACCAATTTGTGCAGAACGCGATTGCACTATGCCTGAAAAAACCAATAAAGAAAGAACACTTCATCTAAATCCTTTTAGAGAAATAGCATTGGTTTCTCATTCTATAAACACAGATCCCCTGCCACAAAGATGTATGGTAAACATTGTTCCTCAGATACTGTTGATGAAGAGATCAAACAATCAATTAGGCAATTTATTATTCATAGCATGGTCGTATACTACAGAGCTTCATCATTGAAGCAGAATTTTACGTCAGAAAAAACTTAGTGAGTTTTGATTTCCATACACAAGCTTTCACTAATTGGCCAGAATTACTCCAAATTCTGCTCAATCCAAGCCTGCCTCCTTTTACCTTATGGTTTAGAATTGTTGAACAAAGTTCAGGTTTAGTGGAGGATGCTGGGGCTGTTGGGGGTATTTGGGGAAGTCAGTGGGTGCCGAGTGTAGGATTGAGAGGTGGGTAGGCGGGAGGAAGGATTTTTGAGAGTCTTGGTGATGTGCCAGAGTTGAGGGAGAAGCCTTTGCGCTATGGGCAATTTTTAGGATTTCCTGGGCTTTCGGGAGATTATGAGTAGATAAGGGGTTCCATGTTGAAAATGGTGGCTAGAGAGAAAT
>JAOTRH010000024.1:10546161-10569224 GCA_034768845.1 Heliamphora exappendiculata | reverse complement strand
CAATCCATCAAGGGGCTTAGGGGCTGGGCTTTTGTCGAAAAGGGAAGGGTGTGGGAGCTGGAGTTTGGGGAGTTGGTGGGGAAAAGGTTTGGTGAGCCCTATCATCTAGATTGCAATCCGATCACTGTTCTGGTGCGTGGTGACAATGGCGAGTTGGATGCAGATGATGAAGTGTCTGCTTGAGTTCATAGGAAAAATAAGGGATCGGGTCCCTTTTAGTCTCTTGTATGTTTAGGATGGTTGAAGATAGCTTCTCGTGGAACTTTTCTGGTGTCCATGGTCCTTTAGATTGTAGTGATTCTTTAGATTCTGGTGGCTTCTCGTGAAACTTTTCTGGTGTCCATGGTCCTTTAGATTCTAGTGGCAGGGTGAGGCTTCGGGAGAAGCTTTCTTCGGTTTCTGCTTCTCAAAGCTCCCCCAGGTGCATGGGAGTGGATTTCAACATTATCAAATTCCCTCATGAGAGATTGAGCTGTGAGATTATTAGTAGTGCCACGAAAGGCTTCTCAGAGTTTATTTCAGGGGAATCTCTTGTTGACTTGTCGTCCACATAAGAATCACCCTATGCCAAAAATTGATAGATTTCTAACCAGACCAGATTGGTAGGAGCACTTTTCGAATGTATGCCAATCTAGTCTTCCTTGGCCTATCTCTGATCATGTCACTTTAATGTTTGATTGTGGAGGTTTTTCTGTGGACCCTCTCCCTTTTGTTTCGAGAATATATGGCTTCATAAGGAGGGCTTCGTGGGCATGGCACAAATCGCAATAGTGGTGGGAAGGTTTTTCGGTAGAAAGTAATCTGAGTGTGCTAAGAAATTGAAGTTATTGAAAGAAAAATTGAAGTCATGGAACAAAGAGGGGGAAATGGGGAGGGGAAGTGGAAAGGGTGGTGAAGAAGGAATAGTTGGGTTGGCCTCTTTTATCATAAGAATATAGTTAGAGGCAATGGGCTCAGTCCCTTTAGCTCAAAGAATGGTACAACAATAGTAAGTTTATTCATTGGGTGGCTAATGCACATGGGAGAACTATTCATATTTCGAGAATTGTTGTAAATGGGGTGGAGCAGTCAGATGAGGTAGCGGTATCTACTAGTACAGTCAACTTCTACTAGGACCTCTATTCCAAGCATAAGTGCACGCACTTGCTCTTGAAAATCTTGATTTTGCTTCCATTGACTTGGATGATCTCTTGCGGCTTGAGAGAATTTGTAGAAAAAAAAGGTGGCTGAGGCTCTTAAATGTCTTGATAGGGATAACGCCCTTGGTCCAGATGGTTTCACAGTGGCTTTCTTTCAAAAGTGTTGACGAGTTGTTAGGAGAGAGAGATGTATTGGGCTATTGCTCCATCTATTGTTTCTATAATTTAGGGGAGTTCAAAAGAAGTCTTAATGCCTCTTCTATTGCTTTGGTACCTAAGAAAGGGGGTGCGGTGTAGTTGAAGGATTTCAGACATATCAACTTGGTAGGCAGCACTTACAAAATTGTTGCAAAGCTGCTCGGAGGTTTAGAGCAATGATTAGCAAGGTCATTTCCGACTTTCAAGATGCTTTTGTGAGGGGTAAACAGATTTCAAATGTCGTTTTGATCGCTAATAAATATGTTGATTCCAAAGCACGAAGTAAAGAGCTTGAGATTATTTGCAAGCAAGATCTCGAGGTCTATGATCATATTAATTGGGATTTTCTCCTTTATATCCTCCAGATGATGAGTTTTGGTGAGAGATGGCGAAGATGGATATGTTAGTGTATCTCTATTGTTAAGTTTTTGGTTCTAGTGAACAGTACTCCAAAGGGTTTCTTTGCTCGTTCACGAGGTGTAAGGTAACATGATCCTCTTTCTCCCCTTTTGTTCCTTGTTGTGATGGAGGCTTTGAACAAGTTGATCTATAGAGCGGCGAGGAATGGGCATATCAGCAGTTTTTGAGCACGTGCAAGGGAAGGGTTCTCGGTGTCCCATTTACTTTTTATAGCTGTTATCATGAATTTTTGCAGCGTGGGTTTGAACGAGTTAAAGATTTCTTAAATGCACACTTCTCTATTTTGCAGCTGTCTCGGGTCTTTAGGTTAATCAAGCCAAGACCGAGATCATTTTGTTTTTGTTTTTTTGGGGGGGGTGTCGAACGTGGAGAATCTAACTATAAACCTTGGTTGCTGGGACTCGTCCTTCTACTTATTTGGGGCTGTCCTTGGCTCCACTTTCAAAGCAAACGAGCTTGGGATCTGATGGTGAAGAGATTTGAAAAGAGGCTAGTTTCTTGGACGGGCATTAACTTTCCAAAAGATGGATTGACTAATCAAGAACACTTTATCAAACCTTCCAACTTACTTCATGTCCTTATCCACGATTCCTATATCGGTGTTGCATCTTTAGGAGAAAGTTATGAAGACTTTTCTTTGAAAGGGTGTGGGTAAGGAGTTTAAGTATCACTTGATTGATTGGCAAGTGGTTCTTTTACCTAAGGAAGAGGGTGGTTTGGGCATAAAACATATTCCTTCTTTCAACCAAGCCTTGCTTGGGAAGACAGGTGCCCGAGGGATGAGTGGTCTATGGGTCCCATTAGAGGAGCTAATAGGACGGGATGAAAAAGCTTTATGAAGGTGTGGGTAACCTTACCTCAATTCACATTTAAAGTAGGGAATGGGAGTAGGGTGAGGTTTTGCCTAGATTCATGGTGTGGGCATAGACTTTTGCATGAAGCTTTTCAATGTCGGTTTTCCATTGTGGTGGACAGGGGGCTCTAGTGGCAGACGATTGGGTTGCAGTTCATGGTGCAGGGGTTTGGGTCCCTTTGTTTATAAGATCGCTGCAAGATTGGAAAGTTGGTTCGATGGTAGATTTGTTTGATTCCCTTTCCAGTTAGCCAATTAGATTCAGGGGATTCTATGGTGTCACTTACTGTTTCTAATAGCTCGTTTTTTGGAGCGTCCTTCTATAATGATCTGGTGGGCTCCAGGGATTGTAATTTTCCTTGGAAAGGTGTGTTATGTGCAAGACTCCTCCTAAAGTGGCATTTTTTGCTTGGACTGCTACTAAGGAAGACTATCCTAACTGTTCACGACTTGAGCCAAAGAAGAGGTCAGATTCTGCATGATTGGTACTGCTTGTGCAAAAGGGCAAGAATCTGTGAATCACTTGTTTTTGTATTGCCCAGTGGCTATGTAGATGTAGGAATTGATCCTATCTTCTTTTGGGATGTTATGAAAGAACCTTCTGAGTGTTGGTACAGGGGATGCCCAAGCAGGAACGGGCGGAAAGCTTGGAATATAGCGCCTCTTTGCATTATATGGTGCATTTGGAGAAAGACAGAGAGAGGAACTGTAAGTCATTTGTGGGTGTTAAATGCTCCATTCCTCTTTGAAAGGACCAGTCCTTTCAACACACTTTTATGGCGCATGCAGGTCTGGTTCCTGAGAAAATAGATATCTATTAGCAAGTTTCTTCATGGAGATTATACCTTTAGCATAGATTCTTATATAGATTTTTTTGGGAATTTGTGCATTCGTGCTCTATAAGGTCATCGGTATAGTGTTTTGCATGGCCTTTGTATACTCCATCTGTATGTTTTTGCGCTTTTCAGCGGATTAATGATATTACTAAAAAGCTACAACCTTACGTTAAAGTGAGTCGAAGCATGTGGACAGAGAAAATTAGAAAAAAGACGAAACAGATACCAAAAACCACTTGGTGATGGTAGACCATAATATTGCATGCATGTCAGGTTATAAAATTTTGGAATAATTGTTTTGAGTCAAAATATCAAGGAAAGGAAAAAAAGACATTTTATTATACAAAAGAAAGACGAATGGACACACCAGGCTCCCTTTGTTGAAAACTAGTTATGAAGCCATTACTTCTTGGTGATCCAGACAATTAGGGGTGCTCAGTGATACCATGTGGCAATTATAAAGCACTTACTAAAAGATGGAAAACGATTTCAGAAAGGACATGATGCCCTTAAGTATCTCATGCTATGCAGAATAATGATTTGCCAATATTCTATCCGCATAAGTTTTGAACTGCTTGCAAACAGTCGTTACATCCCCTAGCATTCAACTGAATATCTGGCATCTTTCTAAGGTTATCATCACTGTTGGCTGAACTTGAATTTTCAGCAACATCAATTTACATCAAAAATAGTATCTAGAACCATGGTCGTAAGTATCCAGCATCATTTGAGCAAATCCAAGCACTAGCAAACGCCTGCAAAGTGCCAACATAGCGATTGGAATAGATGTTACACCTACTAGATTAAACAATTGTGTCCTTGGATGAAAAGCACTTCTGAAATCAGAATATCCCAATCATGTTCACTCTAGACAATGATCCAAGAATAACATTTTTTTATATTTGTTTTTGTAATATAAAGAGCATCAAGCGGATGCAGCACATGTACATCAAACAAACCTATACTAGGCTCTCAAAGGACAAAACAGATGTGTATGCACTTTACAGGACCAAAGTGTCAACGGAATCCAAGTGTTTTGCTCCAGGTTACATCTTACACTCCACCCCCGGCCCCAAAATCGAAAAAAACAAAAAAATGATCCAACGGTAAAATATAGCACCAAGAATAACACAGCAAACAGGACTTGCTAATTTTGAGATCATTAATTACCTTAGACTTAGATTCCTAACTTATAATAAAATTCAATTATATGATCAAGCTACATAAGAGGTCCTTAGTTCATGCCACATTCCTCTGATTATTAAATTATATAAAAAAAACAAATAACATCATAAGCAACTCCATACGAATGGAATACCACAGCCAATTGAAATTAACAGAAAACTCAAAAAAGTTGAACTGGTTTTTTTGGCTCAGATTGTTGAGGCTCACGATGACATGAGCTCGCCATATAAATCAGTCAATATGTCATGCTAGTAAAATTAAGAAAGGATCAACTGAAGCTGAAACTACATTTAGCTCTTTGAGAAATCAACAACAATATAAGGAATCTCTTTTTTACTTTTTGGGTGAAACTCTCTTTTCACTTCATTTAGCTTTTTGAGCATACAAATTAAGTATAATCAGCTAAAATCACCAAATAAAGCAATAAATTCAAGTGAGCACATTATTCTTTTATCTTACTTTGAGAGAGAGAGAGAGAGAGAGAGAGAGAGAAACAAGATAGCTTGCCTATAAACACAAGTTACAAAAAAACAAACAAACACAGCCATTTTATTTTGCAATGCAAGACTCCTAAAAATGCAATAGCTAAGTTGCACGAAGTGGGAGCGGGAGCGGGGGAGCGAGACCATACAGAGAAGTCTAAGATTGGGAGCGCCTATGGGAGCGTTTATATATTTTATAAATTCTACGAAATATTTTTTTATTTAATTGTAATATATGTTAAAATAAGAATAAATATTTTAGATTAGTATCAAATACAGATTTTTTTTGTATATATAAATAAATATTATGTAAATATAAACTACTAGAATGTATTTAAGTTAGTTTTATTCTATAATCTTATTAATTCCATAAATTTTGTCTTATTTCCTCACTTTAATTTTGTTTTTTGAAAATCTATATATTTGAGAGATTTTATCTTAGTTGGGAGCGAAGTTCTTTCTCAATGAGAGCAACATTCTTACAAGATTCTTACTTTGAAGCACGAGAGCGAGGTTCCGAGACAAATCCGTCACCCCAGTAGGAGGATCGTGCAACTAAGTGCAATAGTAGTAAAATAAATCACATTGTCACTGATGTAGTTATGTTGAATGAAGCTAAGAGAAAAGTGTTAACTACAAGAAAATACAAAAACAATTCATATGCTTACCTGATGACCGGTACATGCCCAGTCTTTCAAGTTTAGTTGCACTATTTCCAATAAATTGGACATCTGGCACGAATGGGTATGTCCATCTTTGAATAATATCCTTGCTAATGGTGTCATAACTTCGAAAGTTATCAATTCTGGCTGCATAACTTGAGTGAATTTCATGGGTGAAAATTTTGTAACCCATTATCTGAAAGCAGAAAAAAAAAAAAAACATAGAGAGGAAAAATATCAAAGTCAATAAAAAATGTAATGAGCAGAATTGAAAATGAAGTATCTAGTATGTTACCAATAAAAAGTCGGAATAGGTTAATGTACTTAGCAAAAATATAATTTAACTTAAATCAAAACAAAGGCAAGTATTAAATTGTTATTCACCAACTCTTCTACAAGCTTAAACTATTAAATAGGGGGATAACTTTATTATTTATATCCTCAACACGTCCTCTCACATGTGACTTGACCTCCTCCATAAGTCAGCCAAGCACGTGTAAATGTTTTTTTCATTTTTTTGGTAGACAGTGAAGCTTGAGCGCAAGATCTATTGCCTGCTCTAATACTATAAACTGTTATTCACCAACTCATCTAGAAGCTTCAACTGTTAGAGCGAGGAATAGCTTTATTATTTATATACTCAACAGCAAGCATTCAAAAGACCCAACTAGATTAAGAGATAAGAAGAAACGAGGGAAGGAAGTAGTGGAAGAGTATGTATAATTGAACCAAGGAAACCAGATTCTAAGGCACGATGAAAGATTTAAAAACCGCAAGCATTATACAAACTCTTCCTCCACTATTTAGTCCTGCATCTTTGCATCAAAAAAATATAATACAGACAAATAAAGAATAATACTGGTACAGAGAACATCTTAATGACTTTACTGAAGGTGTCTTTTCAAATAATTAAGCATATCAATTTGAGAGCAAGCTTTGAAGGCGGGGGTTTTAACCAGAGTTATCAGCCCCAGTACAGAGACTCCAGCTATCAAGCTGGTCAACAGACCTTGTCAATATGTCACAGGTTCAACCGGTCCCCCAGTCAAACTGAGAGAGAATAAATGCAAGAAATCTACAGAGCGCTGTAAGGATTTCCCGAACCCAAGAAACCATGTTGTAGTTTTTGGACATGTAAAAAGAAAACGAACAGTTTACTCCAACCAAAAAACCAAGAGTCAGACATAGTCGCCAACCAAACGCCATCCAAAAAGAGAGCCTTTTCAATGAAAAGTTCCACTCTTTCATAGATTATTGCCTAAGAAGCACAAGACAATTCTATGAGGAGATGTGATTAGTCAAACACCCGTGCCAGACACCGACACTTCTCGAACACTTCTAAAAGCATGTCCAAAACTTCTTAAACATGGCATAATTAAAAAAATAGATTTATAATATCAAACACTTTCCAAACACTTCGCAAACATCTCGATGACACTTCTTGAACCTTCCAAACACATCCTATGTGATGAATGTCCTCGTAGTAACCATATTGTGCATATTAAGCACAACTTCTGCACACTAAAGATGCCATAATAAATATATAAAAGTAGAAAATTTTAATGTTGCACACGGGTTGTTCCTGCATTTTGTGAAAATCAATGTGTCCGCGTGTTCATATTGTGTCAATGTCCATGCTACTTAAATTATTGGTCAAAATTTTTCATCTATCTTTTATTTTGAGCCAAGAAACTCTAAGTTCAATCATCCTTTCGTATTACTATGTCAACCAAACCTGAGGTTCACTAATATAGTTTCTAAACATAGGGAAAAAAGAATTACCCCAATCAAAAACCCAAAATTCAGAAGCCAACCAAACAACACCTAGAAAGAAAGCCTTTTCGACAAAAAGTTTCTTTTATAGATTATTCCTCACCATTTTTCATCTATCTCTTCATTGGTGGTGTTTGGCAAAGCTCCTGCTAGTACCTTATAGATTGTAACTTGTAGCAGAATTTGTGAGTATTTAATAAAAATTGTAACTTATAACTAAAATAGAAGAAAAAGTAATTATAAATTGTAACAGAAATTGTGTTTTTTTAGAATAACTTGTAGTTTATAACTAAAATTAGTAGCAGAAAGCTAAAAGCTACTAGCAGTAGCAGTAGCAGTAGCATTCCCAAAAACCCCCATTATCGGCCAGGGAGGGAACTCACAGTTCAAGCAGACTGTAAAACCCCTGGCTTGTCATCTCAGACCCACGCCTAGACAAAAGTTAGAACATCAGTCCTGGTCCAGAGATTCCAGACATCAAGGTTAATATGTTACAGGTTCAACTAGGTCACCCAGTCAAACTGAGAAATAAAAAATGCAAGAAATATACAGAGCCCTAGAAGAATTTCCCACATGAAGAAACCATGCAGCAGTTTGGAAACCATGCAGCAGTTTTTGGACAAGAGAAGAAAAAATGAATATATTAAGACCACCCAAGCTTCAGAGCAGTCACCAACCAAACATCATCCAGAGAGAGTGTTTTTTGATAGAGTCCCTTTTCATTTACAATATTCCTCACATTTTTCATCTTAAGGGACTCTCAAACCTCAGTTCAGTCACCTTATGTCTTTAACACTGTAAAACCCTAGGTTTTTCGTTTCAGATCGACCCACAAAACCCAATCACGTCAAAGCCAAGGGAGAGGGTCAACAGTCAATCGCCATCTATTTTCACAAAAATTCTCTCTGGTGATGAGTGTTAACCATCCTTTAACTAACTAATTTCTTGTGTTATCTTTCCCAGCAAGGTTTGCTCGCATGTCATCTCATCGTCTTTAGGTGACTAATAGGGGGCAGAATCAGCACACAAATTTTGGTAAAGGCCTTCCAAGAATAATAATATGGAAAATCTAACAAAAAATGAGTACCTGAAACAAAAAAAATAGTAGCATCAAGACAGGTTCGTTCAATCACAAACTCGCCGACAGGAAGAGAGACGTTCTGTAGTACAACAGACATACTTTGAAAAGAGTTCTTGAAGTTAAAGTTCATATGTTCTTCCAAGGTATTCCACATCAATGCATTCTACAATATCTCAAGGTACAGACTAATAAGATAAAACCTAGCCTTTCACGCGCGGTGGCTGGAACATAACATTAAACAATTGGAATATAACGTTCGCCAGTGAAGAAAAAGAGCCAGCTACACTCCAGAGGTCAAGTATCAATGGAGGATGCAAGCTCATGAACAAATAGAATGGAATATATGGTCCATGTACGCATGCACACTCAAGCTGCATAGTACATACAGTCTTAAAAGTCTATATATAGAAAGAGCACTCTAATGGAAGACATGAGAATCACGGAGAAGTTTGTTGAGTTCAGTTGTATACATATGCACACACAAATATATATATATATATATATATATATATATATAGAGAGAGAGAGAGAGAGAGAAATTCTTTAGTAAAACGATACACAATGTGCAAGACATACGTCATCAACAAGCAACCCCTTAACGAAATGTCGGCGCAGATGTTGATAGTCAAAATTGTCAGTAAATAGACTCAGAACTTCTGGAGAGCAGATGTCAATATAGCAATCCTGCAAAGAGCATTTTCACTGATTAAGTGACAAGTATTTCGGCACAATAATGTGCAGGAAGATTGACCGCAGGTTGCTAAATTACCTCTCTCTAGGTGACAAGTATAGCATAAGAGCAAATTATCCATACCCGGGAGTTCGCCCAGGAAAATTAAAAATATAAAATGAAACATAACAAAAAGAGGACTGGAAAAGCAGATTGAGCCACCGAAAAAGAAAAAACAAACAAACAAATAAATAACAAAACAAAACAAAAGATAGATTAGAGATAATTCAGGTTGGCCAAGGGCAAATTTTCATTAGGCTAGGTCCACCAATTAACCAGCTCATCTCTAGAGCTTAAATCCGGCATATCCAAACAAAACTAGTCAATATCTGCCTAGGTAAGTCATGCAGCCACAATACAATAACCAGATTTAGAACCAAGTTTTAGAAGCATCAAGGATGTTAATGTGGATAATCAGGCGATGTGCAAGAAGGATCTCGTTAGTGCTGCAACTAAATTAAACAGCAACACATCTGCTGGGATCATGCCAATACATGCCCACTACCTAGCTTGACCAGATGCTCATGTTTCAGATTGCTGTGAGCTTTCTTTTCAACGTTGTTGAGAATAGAAAGTTTATGTAAGTCATTTCACCTTGAAGAAAATTGGCATGGATTGCAACTAAAATTTAGGGCGACTATGCTTGTCAGTTATGGTGGTCCGATTCCAAGACTGGGCAAGAGAGTTCCGTTCCTATTAATAGGGAATGAAATATTCCATTCCAGTGCAAGGATATGTTTGCAAAAATGTCTTACGTCCATTTAACGGTTTGGTTCAATTGTACACAAGAAGGGAATGGAATTGATTTTTGACTAAATTTCCAAATGCCTATAAAAAAAAATCACTTGGATGATTTTTTGTGGCCAAAATGGTTCTTGTTTATGTCTTAATCATCCTTGCCAATACCGAACAAATTTCAATATGATATCACTAGTTAATAAATATAATAAAATCAAATGAATTTAAATTAATATATTATCATGGGCTTATGACAAGAGGCTTTTTCTCGGAGTCTAATTCTCTAGACAAGTTGACCCAATTGCTCAACTAGACTCGACTCAACCAAAGAAACAAAACTCAAGGTCGTTATTCAAGCCTGGCAAAGCCTGGGTTCAACTACTTGGGTTTCACTCTGGTTGAGATAGATCCCACATAGACCATCATGCTATTAGGTTCGTTTGAGCACGTGTTGACAACTATCCAATCAAACTCACCTAAGTTGCTACCCTGTTAACCATTGACTCATAGGTCAGCTGATGCCACATATTTTATTTTCAGAAAAGGGTAATTAATTAAATCGAAATTCTCATGGAGCACACAATCACGTTAGTTATTTATCAACTATAAAATGCAAATCCTAAGAGGCTAAGAATTGAAAGGCCTAAACGATGAATGTATAATCATGGAAAGTGCATTATAGCTCTCATCATTCTATAAGTATTCAAAAAATTATCAAATATCAAGCAATGTTAGTAAAAGATAGAAAATGGGGAGGGAAAAAAACACCCAGAGCACAATAGGGTAGAATTAGTCACTAGCAGAACTGGGTGATTGCAACAAGAAGCCAGAAACTTAAGAGAAATATTAAAAGAAGAGACCTGCTTGTCATTGTGCAGAGAAACAGAAGACTTATCAGCAAGTATCATCTTATCAAGAGAGATTGTCCCTTTTAAATGGTCAGCTTTATCCTCATAATATAAAAGCTGTTTTGTATCAGGATCTATGGCCATAAAAAGCTCATCAGTACCAAGCCGAGATTGGTGAGTAACCGGCGAAAGCTTTGACTTTTTAATAACCATGGTCATTACAGCATTACTGTCTCTTTTCTTTCTCTCCTTGTGTTCTTCGAGTGCTTCTGTGAGTGACATGTTGCTCAATGTATCTCCACTTACAAGAACAAAATCTCCATTTATCTTCAGAAGCAAAAGAAGAAAAATCAGATCGTAATAGTGTAAAAGCAAAGCAAGGTAAACAATTCAGGGGGAAAAAGAAAAAAGCAGTTAAGATCATAAAGAACCTCACAGGTCGAGAACATTGACTGTAACTGCAACTAATGTACAAATACCATTATTTAATAAGCATTCTCCTTATGAACTAGCAATTTTCAGAAATAAGCAACAGGAATTCTAAGTTAAAGTATGAAGTATTTTTTAAACACCTAGATGCTATAATAATCATAAGAATATAACTAATTTGTTATGAACAGTTTTTTTTAATAAATCTTCAATAAAATATTAATTGGAGACTACATCAGTATTGTCTTTTTACCAAAGAGATTTTCTTTATTGAAAATAATAGTGGCATTACTAAAAAAAGGCAACATATGGGTGGACCATGGACACAGGATCTATACAAAACAAAATACTAAACCACTTATGTTAAACCAAAATCCACAAGACTTCAGAACTTCCTCAAAATAATGATGATTTCTTTTACCCCAACCACACCAAATCAAGCAAAGGAGTGTTGTAGCATGTTGCTCCTTCTCTTGCTAAACCTTCACCCTATCCAATTATGTAACACCAGCCAGTAACCTTGGTAAAGCCAAGACCTACGGAAGAGCCTTGGTAATGCCAATAGTAATGACCATAAGAAACACACCATTCAACAGAAAATATTAAGGCAAAAATATTGGTGGTAAGGAAGACGATGTGTGCTACCTGAAGCTATAGCCCTAAATGGAATGGAATGGTGACACAAGCTTTGCTCACCCACACTAAAATAATTGGAGAAAAAAATTGCCGAGTTGAGTATCAATTTGCAAAGGTAAGATTATAGTAAAATTAATTTAATAAAAATATCATACAGATAGCCCCAAAAATATAACATTTCTTCTTTTAAAACGAAAGAGCCACATTATATTCTAGTTATTAGGCACCTCCATTCCGTGTAGAAACCATCAACATTATATTCTAGTTATTGGGCACCTCCATTCCATGTAGAAACCATTAAACTAATAGAACAATGGTGAAGAAACCAAGAAAAAGGAAAATTCGACACCATTAGAGTCCGATTATGTGCTATGAGTTCTAATTGTTGGGAGTCAAAGTTAAACTCAGAGGCTTTGAAATTGAAATATTTGTCATTCAGATCTACTTGGAATTTCAAGCACTTTCCATCAAAGTCCTATTTGGGTTGAAACTAACCTTGTAATTATGTCCAAATAATTTAATTTTTTGCCAATTGTCTACCTTCCTCGAGGCACAAATATTGGAATTTTGAACATGATGTTTACTTCAAAATAACCAAAATTCCATTAGACATTGAAAAAGGATTTTCTATTATTAGAACTAACAATATTTTTTGAACAATCATTTTTAATGATAAAAATATTTTTTTAGTGATTTTGCGTGAAAGATATAGCTTAGAGAAAACAATTCTCATAAAGACATGAAAAAGAAAGATTTGGCAATCCATGACTAAAGAGATGGAAATTACAACTATAGGCTATCATAAAAACTTGAAGTCCTTGCTATTGTAGCTTCCATGACCTTTTTCCAAATGAACAACCATACTAAACTCCTATGAAACTATCGATGACAAGAGAGCGAGAGATTGAACCTTTGGTTTTGTGGCAAATGGATGGCAACTAGTGGTGACAGAGAGGCGTCTAGGCTTGCAAAGGGCCATTGCACTCAGGTTGACGAAGGTTGCGTGGTTAGTCGGGAAGCCGAGTGATTTGTCCGAGCTCCGGAGACGGTTTGGCAAAGTGGGGAAGAGGAAGTATGGTTATGAGATTGTGGTGTGCCGAAGTAAGAGGATTCATGCTGGGAATTTTTTGGAGGCTTCGGCAATGGGTCTCAAGAAGACGGAGCTTCTATGCATTCCAGAGTCTCTGCTCGGTAATGGATGTAGAGGTTTTGCAAAGGCCAAATAGGACTTCGATTCAGGAGGTTTGAGTGATTCGTCAAATAAGGAGTCCTATTTGAGTGTTGTCATGTTATCTCCATGGTTGGAGGGGAGGTTGGTAAGTGGTAGCACGATGTATAACGTCTGACACCTGCCCAGTGCTAAAAGGTCGGAAGGAGAAGTAATATAAGTTTTGAATGGAAGTCCCGGAAAAAGTGGTCATAGCAGATCAAGCCCACAAAGAGGTTGCCGATCTCGCATTTCAGATGGTGGTATAGTGAGACCACATAAAGAGCTCTGGAAGCCCAACGAATGTTAGATGCAAAGCCGATATAAATGATATGCTGCTACAGAAACTTCTGGATTGACTGCTTCCATTTAGCTAATAAGTTAGTGGATATTGAGATTCTACAAGCGACAGAGAGCATTGACTGTGACATAGAGAGTCTTCAACTCATGGACATTGGTGGTGGAGTTCCTAGGTCATTGCTTGATTGATCGGCTGGGTCTAGGTGATCTAAACTCCAATTCAATAGCTTCCTGCTTGAAGGAATGGTGAAACGCTGGTGGATGGTTCCGATAGAAGCAAAGGATCTAGATGGGGGCCTACTACCTATTTGTGTTTTCATTGAAGGCATCCCAAGTACTGGGAAGAGAGAAGGGTTTTTTATGGCCACCGCCTCTTCTATGGTGGTGAGAGCCTTTTAGTGGGTGCTACAAACTAAGTTCAGGTTAGTTGGAATGTTAGGTAAGGATCATGACACTTCCAACTCACCTAAGGGAATCAAGGGTCTTCAACGCAATTGGAGACCTCTATAGTGGTTTTGTCAAGGTTAATAATATAAAACACCGAGAAGGCACCTGTTGTGGGCTCGCATTAAGGTGAGAGGACAAGGGAGGGAGATTCAGACAGTGGTGAAGATAGGATGGGGAACATATCAATTGGATTTTAAGATTTACGCTGCGTTTGAGCCGAGGGTGAAGCATGATCGAAGTTTTTTACATAGCAAGATGGCAAATGTTGTGTCGGCGCCAAAGAAGGTGGTGGCACGTGGAGAGTCTCAAGCTTTCGAGATAGTGGGGGTTCGTGGGGGTTGCAGAGAAGGGGAAACGTGGGTGGACAATTGCAAATTAAAGTTATCTCATTGTGCATTGGGTAAGGGTATGCGTTAGCCTAAGGAAGCAACACGTGTCCATGCAGTTTTAAAGAAGGAGGGTCTCTTCGATTGGGTTTGGAGGGGTTTGGTTGCTCCGGGTCTTTGGAAGAGCCAGTTACAAGCTTTAGGCGGAAAGGCCCATTCAAATCAGGGTAAAGGACTTGATCCCATGTGATTTTTTTGGTGAAGCCAAACTTATTAAGCGAGGCATGCCAACTTTTAGGCTCGAATTAGGCTCAGAGATGATTCTAGAGATGATTCTAGAGCACTCAAATAGGTTGTTGGAGAATGTTTTGTCACTAATGTTGGTGGAACAGCTGACAAACGATGGTGTTCATGATCAACCTAACAATCGGTGTCAAGTTTCAACATGGTCCGACGACACCCCTCGTTTGGAGACCAAGATTGCCATCCTCCAAGCTTGGTCTCCGTCTCATTGAGGGTGGAACTGGTGAGGTGGGGCTAGTGGAGGGGTCTTCCGAGTGTTTTCAGGGATATTTGAGTGCTTCAAAGGTTTGGGATGGATTGAAACGTTAGATTGTGTACTAATAGGGACAACTCACTCTAACATTAGAATATGAGGTTTTCTGATTATGGGTGAGGAGATCCAACCGAGGTTGGTATCGAAGTGGATTTTGAAGAAATTTATGTTAGTAAGCTTTTAGAAATCTTGTTTGACAATTTGGAGAGAGCTATGTCTTTGTTGGAAGCTCTTGAGGCAAGGATGGTAAATGGGTGGTTCGTAGAAGCAAAGCAAAAGATGGCTCTATTTGGAGGAGGTCGAATAGGGAGCTAAAGAACCTTCATTACTCAATGAACTATGATGGTAAATGTAAGAGTTGGACAGCCTTCGGTGGAGGAATAAAGAAGATGGAGCCTTTGCTTCATTGTCAATAATGATCAACATTGTTTATTGAAATGTTGAGGTTTGAATTTGGAGGTGAAGAGAACTGGAATCAAGTCCTACTTAAGAGATGGGAAAGCTTATGTGACGTGCCTTTCAAAAATAAAGATGGAGGCTCTATCAGATAGAGTAGTTCGTAGCAACTAGAGTGGCAAATGAGTTAAATGGTGTAATTTATTGACAATAGGTACAACAGGGGTAATTTGGTGATGTAGAATAATAGGTGTGAATAAGCAAGAACAGGAGGAGCGCTGCTTTCCTTTATCCTGCCTTTTTCAATGTAATAAAGATGGTTTTTGTTTGGTGTTTCCTAGAGTGTATGGTCCAAGGGATGATAGGATGAATAAGAAGCTCTAGGATAAGTTGGGTGTTGTTACTTTGTAATGGGATGCCCCCTAATGTGTATGGGGGGTTTATACGTGGTTAGTTTTCCATATGAGAGATTGGGTTATAGAGCTATCTCTAGGGCCATGAGGTCATTTTCTTCCTTCATAGATGAGACCGAGTTGGTGGACCTTCCTCTCTCCGAAAGAACTTTTACCGGGTAATAACTAGAGTACCACCTTAATGACTTATATGGATCCTTTTTTGGTTTCCAAGGTTGGGAAGAGCATCATCAGTCGCCCACATTTTTTTGCTGAGGGCTTTTGTTTAGTTATGAAGTTGAAGCTTTTGATAGGGTAAGGTGCCAAAGGGAAGGTTTCAAGTGAGAGTCTGGTAAGTTGGCAAAGCAAAAGGAAATCAATTGTGGGAAAAAATCCCTAGTTCTTTGGTTGAAAGATGGGCATAGAAACACGCATTTTTCCATAGGATGGCCGATGCTCACCAACAAGCCAACATAACTGGGTGTCTGGGATGGTGAGGCACTGCTGCAACATCAACTAGTAGCAAAGATTCGATTAGCCTTCCAGAGAGTTGCATTGTGGTGATGAACCCTATTCACACGGGCTTTTTCATTATATGTATTTTCTTTGACTTGGCTCAATTCATTGCCTGGTACCCCTTTACTCCCTCCACAATCACCTTCAAATAAAAAAGTAATTAGCTCATCACATGTTGCTACTTATAAACAAAAAGGTTCATGGTGAGGGGGTTCTTATATCTGTTCCTGCATAATTTCGAATGTTATCAGTTCTGGTACGTAAACCAAATAATACAATACAAGCAAAAGTTCCTAAATTCATGGAGATATAGAACAACATATACGTTATCATTCTTGCATATCCACCATTTAAGTCTCCAACAATTATTTCGCTAATTACATATTCGATTTGACCTATGGACGAATATGCAAGCATACGTTTCATGCTTGTTTGAGTAATAACAATGAGATTTCCCAACATCATGCTAAAAATAGCTAGAATTTCCAGAAGAATATGTCATTCCTTTGATGAGAAATAATAAGGAATATAAAAAATTTGAGTGGCTAAAACTGAAGCAACTACTTGCGAAGTAATAGAAAGAAAAGTAATGACAGGACGGGTATTGTTGAGTTTTACCGCAGGTTGTTCCACGAGGGGGGTGGGTGGAGGTTGTCTTAATGGGACCACAGTTTGATGCTACAACTGACGAGAAAGCAGGGTGGTTGGAGTGGCCTTTTAATGAGAAGGTAGTTAAAACCTTAGGTGAGCTGAATGAGAATAAAGGCCCAGGTTCAGATGGTTTTACTGTAAGGATCACTGGGAAGTGGTCAAGGAGAAGGTTATTATGGATATGTTCACTTCTTCTTTAGTCATCGAACCATTGAGAGGAATTGAGGGTTTGGGAGGGGATTTGGAAGGGAAAAGTTAATTATATTATGTTTAGATTACATTTTATGAGGGAAAGAGAATGGTATAGAAATGTTATGAGGAAAAGAGGGTCAAAACGTTCTAAACACTTCTCTCTCTCCAAAAATGGGAGCAAATGGAGGAAAAGTGAAGCATTTGTCATAACTAATGTCATGCACGCGCGTTGCACGTGTTGAATTTTAATTTTTAATATATTTTTAATAATAAGTTTTAAATTAATTATTGTGATGTAAAAAATATGTTAAAAAATAAAGTAAAAGTACATGATTAGTCACAAATAATTATCATTTTCAATTTCAGAAGACTTTCAAAATATAAGAGGGGATATTTTCGTGTTGCTTGTAATATAGTTAGTGCCAAACTTGTTTTGTACACGTGTTAAGTACCAATTATTATATAATTAATTTTAATAAGCTGCAAATTTTTATAATCTACATTACATTGCAAGGGTATCGTGCTAGAAAATTAAATTTTAAAATTATATAATAATTATCCATAATTATCATCAATATTCTACATTTAATATCAGTATTGAACACAAATTTTTAGGAGATTGCAGAATTTATAGCAATTTACAATATACAATATCCAATTATTAACAACAATCAGATTAGTCAAAATAAAAAAAATAATTATAAATATTTTCTTTTCTACAAAAGTCAACAAATGTTGTGTAACGCTTCTATGTCCAAATATTAACAAAAATAAAGTAAAAATATATGATAGTGCTTGGTTCAATTAAATGATTTTGTACAAGAATGAAATGACAATTTCTTAATATATGCATTGAAATTTTAATTCCATTAAATAGAGGAATAGTAATTACTTCTAAAATTAATATTTTATTATTTTTTAGCTAACTAAATATTATAATGAATTTTTTGTAACAGAGTTATCATTTCATTTTATTGATCATTTCAATAAACTAATTACTTTTTGGTGCCATTAAGTAGGTAAAACAAAGATAAACACTAAAGGATAAAATTGTAATTTCCACCCATTGACGATAGGAAGGAAATGTGGTGGAAGCTCTCGCTTAATAGAGTTTAATACATAATATAACCTTTACCTGTTTTTATAAATTTTATATAAACTTATATACCTTTATGATTATTAACTAACCAATTAAGAGAGAAGGCACTTTTTTCTCCCTTTCCTTTTCCTTCCTTCTCTGCTCCTTCATATCGCAAATGGGAGTTTTGGAGGGGATGTAAAGGATTTGGGAGGGAAAAGTTAATTATATTATATTTGGATTAAATTTTATAAGGGAAAGGGAAGGTCATAGAATGTTATGAGGAAAAGAAGGTATAAACGTTCTAAGCACTTCTCTTTCTCTCCAAAATTGTGAGAAAATGGAGGAAAAGTGAAGCATTTGTCATAAAATATATTTTAATACATAATATAGCCTTCACCTGTTTTTATAAATTTTACATAAACTTATATATCTACTTTCCTTTATGATTATTAACTAACCAGATAAGAGAAAATACACTTTTTCTCCCTTTCCTTCTCCTTCCTTCTCTTCTCCTTCATATTTATCATTTTCTTCACTCCCCCCTCCCCTCAATCTATGTAGAGGCCTAATGCCTCTTTTGTTACTTTTATCCCTAAGAATGGTGAGCCAGAAGATATCAGATATTTTAGGCCTATTAATTTGATAGGCTTGGCCTATGAAGTTCTAGCGTCCAGGCTCAAAAAGTTTTACACCCAATGATTTTCGACTCACAAAAGTCTTTTGTGGGAGGGAAGTATATTTTAAATGTTGTATTGGTGACCAGTAAGTGTGTTGACTTGAGGCTTAGAAGCGGGAATTATGGAAATATCTGTCAGCTAGGTAAGCTAGATACTGAGAAAACATATTGATCATATGAATTAGGAGTTCGTTCTCCATATTCTCCAGAAGATAAAATTTTGACAGAAGTGAAGAACATGGATTTATTTGTGTATCTCGTTAGCATCCCCTATCGGTGCTAGTGAATGGACTCCAATTGCCTTTTTCCAAACTTCAAGGGGGTTGAGACAGAAAAAGAGAGACCCTCTTTCTTCTTTGTGCTTCATTGTTGTGATGGAGGCATTTAGCCCATTAATTTATAAGGCTATTTTGGGTGGTTTTTTATTGGGTTTTAAGGTCGGTATTGAGCACGGTCACTCATTGTTACTCTCTATCTTCTATATGCAAACGATAAGGAAGTTTTTGCGGGTACAGAGTCGTGCTAGTTGAGATATCTCAAGTGTCCTTATTTTCTTTGAGGTTGTATACGGCCTTCGGGTGAACTTGGCCAAGTTAAATTCTGATTGATGACATCTAAAATGTTGGAACTTAGTTGGTATTTCGGGTGGCGAGCTTGGGACTCTTCCAGATTCTTATTTAGGCCTTTCATTAGGCAAATGTCATTTGGAATGGAGTGTTGAAAAGGTCTCAGAGAAAACAGCCTTGTCAATAGCTTTTCAAAGGAAGTAGACTCAGCCTCCTTATGATTACTTTATCTAGCCTCTTGACTTATTTTATATCAGTACATAAAATCTCGTGGTTTGTGGCTAAGAAGTGAGAAAATTTGCAAAGAGACTTCACGTAGGATGGGATTAGTGATGGCTTCAAGTACTTTGATGGATTGGAATATGATATACTCTCATGTGAAATAAGGGGGTCTTGGCATTATGAGGTTGGTTAACATTAATAAATCCCTTTTGAAGAAGTGACTGAGGAGATATGTGCTTAAGGGGGATAGTTTATAAATATATATATATATATATATATATATATATCATTTTTGCAAGAATGGTTCCTGATGAGAGCTGATGGGAGATACTTCTCAAGTGCCTTACTCATACAAGATATGTTTATGGAAGGGTATCAAAAAAGTCTAGAATAAGTTCTCTAAGCTTATCAATTTTGAGGTTGTAGTGAAGATCGTGTCAATTTTTGGTTTAACATTTTGTGTGGTGATGAGGATTGGGAGTTGGATCAGCAATTGAATCTCATAGGAGTTATGTGCGTGAACAAAATAGGAGATTCAGTGTCACTCTTTTTCCAGATGCACGATGGCTAGTAGGAGGCTTTTTCCTACCGAAAAGTGTATAAAAGGTGAGACCTTCGAATGTGAAAAATTCTTAGTATTAATAACTTAATTCGCATGAGTCAAGTGTTTTTAACTGATGTTGTTTGTGTAAGAAGGAAAAAGAGCTCGTCTCTCATCTGCACTTTATTGTGAATTCACTAGGGAATTGAAGGGTTTTGTTCTGGTGCTTTTAGCATTGATTGGGCTTTTGAAAATGACGTGATTAATGCCCTGACAAGTTAGAAGGGGGTAGACTCTTGAGCTAAAGGAGAGAGACATGGTTATGGATTTCTATATGTTGATGTGGATGGTTTGGCTAGAGCGCAATACAAAATCTTTTGATGGGATAGAGTCACCGTTGTAAATGTTGAATGGTGTTCTCCAAGATAATTTGTATAGGTGGCTGAATGAGAGACACCATCATTGGATGATACAGTTCATTTTAAAGAGTCGCCATATGTATGATTATTTTGTATAGATTTTTGTTGTTTATGTTCATTTTCGTGAGAGCTCTTTTTTTGTCATTCTCCCTCGTATAAGGGTTTCTCTCCCCCTCTTATATGGGTGGCATTCTTCTAAAACCCTTTTATAGAATTTTATTTATTTATCAAAAATAAATAAACAACCATACTTGATCCAATTCCAAAAAAAAATTTCTTAGTTCTCGTCCCAGATTCCAACCTATTGATCAAGGTAATTTTACAGGAAATACGAGTCTAATCATGTGATTCTGAGCAACTTGAATTGATGATTGAACATGGGAAAGCTTGTATACTCATGCTTCCCCTTCCAAATACCCCAAATATCACTAGCCATCCTATTTTTTGAACAGAGGTCACCAGTACTAGAAAATATCTACCAAAAGTTAATTTACTCACTAAATTTGGTCATTAAAGATTATACTATATCAAAGCAATTGGCGACTCCATGTAAATTTAGTAGGCATAGCCTAAGCAACCAAAAGCCAAAAGCAGGAGGCTGCTTTAAAGAGAAAGCAAAAGGGAAAAAATATAAAATAATATACATGAGATATCTTGACATACCACGTGCTGCTCATAAATCAAACGTAATGCATCTCCGGCGCTAACAGAATTGTGAGATTCTATTGTCTTGATCGAAAAGTTTGGTTGACTGAACCACTTGGAATTAGTTAAATAATCAATCACTTGCCTGGAGTGAGCACAGCAAAAGACAAAAACTTCTTCAACCCCAGCCAATTCAAGCCACGCTAAGGTGTAATCAATCATAGGGATGTTGACCAATGGTAATAGTACCTTCAACATGAAAATTCTATGTCAGTGAAGAATTGGCATTATAAAACTCTACCATCAGCAAGAATAAAACAAGTCCAAAAGAATACAACCTTAATAACACTAGTCAATCTAATCAACTATAGTGTCCACAAATGCTAATGTACATTCAACACCAATAAAACAATTAAGCAACACAAGAGTTATTACCATAAGAACGATAAACTTTGTCAAACATCAAATGCATTATTCCAACGAAGTCATATGTACACATCCATAATTGCAAACACCAATGCATAGTATATGCCCAAAAAGAGATAATGAAATGAAAAGTGTTTGTGCAAATTATAATAAAATTGTAACAATATGCTTCAATTTTGTTCTATTAAAAGATGCATAAGTCGAGGATCTGTACTATTTATTTCTCTTAATTTTTCACTTTTTATCCACTTATGAAAGAAAAAAGGAAACAGAAAAACAAAATTGGTAAAATATTAGGAAGGAATCAAGGTAGTGTTATCCTCCAAAACTTGAGGAAACAAAATATTGTTTCACCATAATTTGAACCACCATGAATTGCCCAGCGGTGTGAATGTGGTCCACAGATTAATAACATAGCACATATATCAATTAGCTTTACATTGGTACAAATCGTTTTTTTTTAATAAGAAAATTGGTATCTATATTCTTGTTTCAAACAAAACAGACGAGTTTTCATTCACCCCTAGAAACAACTTCAGCCGGAAAACTCATTGAAATAAGAAAAAGAGGCAAAGATGTTGTTTCCCTAGTTGTTCAATTAGCTGCCTACTAAAGAATATCTGACCCCATGAAAGACCATACTTTCTAAAAGACTAAAGCAAACAAAATGAAAATGTTCTGCTGCCATGCAAACGCTTCCTCAACCCAATTCAAGCTGGAAGATGTAGCAAGGATACTTAGATTTTGTTTAACCAATCCCCATAGAAACGGTGTTGATAGTTTCATTAGATTAACATAGATTGAATGTAATAGGACCTAAAAGGTTCATTATTCTTTCCGTTTGATCATGCGCTCTGAATTTAATATATAGGCCCTTAATGGATGAATTTGGCGTATTGGCTTATTGCTTATTTGACTTTGTAAATTTTTCGTCTTTAGTGAATTTTTTTTATCATTTAATCAAACTATTGTACTTTTTAGATTCCTCTTATTGAAACGAGCCGAAAAAGTAAAAAAATTTGATCAAAATATAAAAAAAGTTCAAAAAAGACGAAAATAAACAAAAATAAGCCAATAAGTCAAATTCTATAGTGTTTAAACTAAAATAAATAAAAATAAACCAATAAGTAATGTTTGCCCAAACAAGGCCATTGTGATTGAACCATGCCATAAATGACTCAAAGGAAGGTGAAAGTTATTCGGGAACTATTATTTCTCAAATAATAACTAGCTACATAATGTACGCCTATGTAGGTGTGTTTGCGTCAGTCAGCCACACGCAAATCCCAAATTGCATATAGCCCAATAACATCCCCACAGAAGGACAGTGGAGCCTGAGGATGGCAATGAGGAAAGCCAATCAAGCCGGTGCCCATATAGTTGGGAAATGTTAAGTCTGTAAATCCTGCATGCGTGTGTGTCACGGGGCGACACTTTAGTGGCGCAGCGGAATTTTTCCCCGTGTGGCATTCGAACTCCATCTAGCCCGAATCC
>JAOTRH010000024.1:10531662-10546061 GCA_034768845.1 Heliamphora exappendiculata | reverse complement strand
ATATAATTGCACGTAGCACTCTTTAACAACAACAGAGTCTAGGATCTTACCTCAAAGAGTCACAAACTCAAAGCTTTACCAACTGGCAAAAATCCAAAGTCGCTGAAACACGATTCCGTTCGAATGGATGTGATGCCCACGGCGAGTACATCAAGGATCTGCCCTCCAATCACCGAGATTCGAGCCCAAACACACCCAAAACCAAGAGAGAAGGCAGAGCTTGTGGTATACAGTTTTAGGAGAGAGAGAAAGAAGCTTACAAGATAAGCTTTGCACAAAATCCAAGCAATTTCGCTGCCTTTAAAATAGTCTACCCGAACAAACCGATCGAGCGGTCTTTTTAGCGCTCAAGAGGTTCCCCATTCCATTGCACTACTGTCCCAACTTCAAACGATCACATCTCCCTTGTCTGAACTCCGAATAAGGTTATTCTTGTACACAAACTGAAGCCCCAAAAGTCTACTTTTCAATGGTTCAAACCTCATACCAAAATTGATTTTATACAAGGAGTTATGACCAAATTAGTGAATATATGTCACTTTCCTTCACACGCTTTTCACATATTTTTGTTCGGACATCTCTCAGAACCTCATATTCTTCCCTGAACAGATCTTTCATGCATATCCAAGCTTAAAACACTCACCCACAACATCACCAAGGTCATGTTTTAACTCCTACTCCCATCAACACTTAATTATTTTAAAATAAAACAAGTCGAGGTCTCACAACTCTTCCCCTCTTAAAGGAATTGTGTCCCCGAAATTCAACACTGAAACGCAAGCCAAACACCAGCCCGTCACCCATCAACAACAACCTCTGATGCAAACCCAGCAACACTGCATAACAGTATTAGAAGAAATGCCTCGACAATTGAAACTCTGAAACCATCAAATTGATACTGAGTATATATGTCTTTGAAGAATTAACCTCTATACATACTGCGTGCACGGGCAAGTTCCCCTAACACTACTGTCCTCCATAAAACATCAACGAAACCTCGGCTCTAGATCCAACTCACACTACCAAACCTCGAAACATACTCTCACCAAACACAAACCACTCCAGCGACGAACGCATCACACAGGACTAATCCACCATGGTACTTGATTCCAAACACTCTTTATGCCTGAACATAGAGACTACCACCCCTTCGTTCTTACTGCCACAAACTGGCTCGATCACAGCTCACAATACACAATACACACCAAGGATTATCTCCACAAGTCCAAAACCACGACGTCGAACCTTGACATCGAACACATGAAGTCACACACCCTGTACACAAACTTTACTCAAGTTTTGACGCTCAGCAAACGTCCACCGACTTTGATACCATATCATCACCTTGCTGATGCTAACAATGCCACCACAAAGCTAGCGCAACGCCCATCCACGAGCCACAACACAAACACCCAACTCTAGAGAGAAGCTCACTTACTCACCTGGAATACCAAAGAATCCATTCCCTCCAAACCTTCATCCTCTACTCAAACTTCCTTAATGAACCACAATTTTCATACAGGAGAAACACTAGGTAACACACCACTGTCCCAGACAAGGTTCCACATAACCGAAAAACTACTCTAGCATCACAGCCACAAAGTCACCTGACCCCACAAGTCACTCAACCAGACACGTCACGCAGACAGAACATCTCATAGGTATTCAATAATCTACACAAACCCAATCATGTCTCCCGTTCAACCACACATCACAACATCTCGCTATCCGATCACTGATACCAAGGCTACAAATCCATCTCAAATCACACAGGATCACTATCATCTGACAGAACAAACATGCTAACTGTCATCCATCATCAACCCCAACTCAAAACACATACATCACTTCCTTGAGTCCACAACAGGAGAATATTCGAACCCAAGACTTGTTCGACAAGTAACCAACTAAGACTTGCCTCTTACACGCAGCAATTTCCTCATATACAGAACCTATCACGGCCCTTCCGTTCCCAACCAAACAATCAATCACGTCGGTCGAACAGGCCACACTAACCAAGATTCTTCAATCATCGCATCCTTTCTGACTCATACCTTAGCACATTCTCAGGACCACCATCCGAATAAACAACTGTTATGCCAAAGCATAACACTTACCATAGTCGATAACCACTCCTCGACTCTAAGAACTCTGAACAGCTCAAAACCGCAAACAGGACCCGAATCTAGACTCACAAAAGTCTATCAGAAACTCACCATGTGAATATCACAGTCGCACTGTTCCGAAAATTTTTTTGCTCTACCATGAGTTAAAAGGACAACTATACACGCACAACCTAGAACATGCCGCACATAACGGTTAAGGAGTCCCTGCTGATCACTACAAAAGAACACTACATCTCAACACTGTTATGGAGTCCCTGCTGATCACTACAAAAGAACACTACATCTCAACACTAATTCCCTTGTCAACAAGAACATGCAAAAGCATTCTTGGTTTACCAACTCGACCTCATTGGGAACACAACCCAAATGGTTCAACCATCATACAAACAAGCCACACTGACTAGGTTACCACAACCTGTCATGTTTACTACACTCATACATACTCTTTTTTGGTCTTTCACCTCGGGATAATACAAGCCCCACCATGTGATTCTTTACGGTCCCCAACTGCGAGAGCAATCGAATTTCAAGTTATACACACAGATGCTCCACATCCAGGAAGGCATGTAGCCATAAACCACGCGTCGAAACCACAAAGAATCCATCATACAATCACCCGCTTTCGGCGATACAAATTCTCGAGTCACAACTCTAAGGATCACAACACGAATACAAAATTCTACCGAGATTCCACAGTCTCATAACACAACCAAAACCTAAATCGATCAAGAACCCGGCATCTCCGTCCAACCAAGATAAAACAACTCACACCAGATAACCGTTTATAAAGAAACTCTCTCTATGTCCAAAGAGAAGAAAAGGGTCAATAAAACCCATGACCCAAGCTCAGCGTACTCCCAGTACTCATCAACACTCGGTCCTCAAAGAACCCTGTAGATCTAACCTCGAGGCCACATCAACCACAGACAAACAACTGTCGTCAACCACGATCCCAGTACTCAGACCATCCGCTACACCAAGCTCTCAGCTCTTAAACCTCATTCATACACATACGAAGACCATTAGTCCGCATACCTTGTACAACACATCCCATAGGATTATAAGCTCATCACCAGTCATACACAGAGACACACGTCAACAATCCCATCACGCCAAGACCTCACTTCACAAGGTTGCACTTACTCACCTAACTCCTGCTAGGCAAACTACAGCTACGGCACGGCCTTGAGCCCACTTTCCAAGTAGCTCACACAGAAAGTGCACAACATCGAACAAAGGAAATCCAATCCTGAGACATTTCATCTAGAGTTACTAAGAACTCCCACAACCATGTAGACACCTTCTGCACTTTCGCCTTCAAGGCACACATCGATCACAGGCATCAAAATTCACGATTTCTCACCTATCGTCCCAAGCCATCTAAACCACACGGTACATTGCTTCACCTTATAACTCCATGCTTTGTCTCCATAGGCAAAAAACATACCCATCTCTGAACCTAAGGTTGAACACAAACAACCTCCAAACATGTTACACTCAGGATACATCATCTCAGTACTAACCAACCACACTCTCAAACTCGTCTATGGCCCCCTTCGAACCTCATGCACCCAGCACGGTTCCCAAACATGATCTCCTGATCACAAAGATAACGACCAAACCATGAACCTGCATGTCCGTAGGGATCCAACAGAACTGATACTCATCGGATGTCAAAATCGTAACTTGAACCCTTACACCTTCCAATACAGTCGCAACCTATGCTATTCCCAGCATATCTGCAACTCATACTCGTCCCCATATTCTCGAGCTCACTCACTCGAAACTCAATTCTCAAACTTCACGAAGATATACAACATCCAAGGTCATCAGAACTACTCGGGCCATCGACCGCAACCTGTTAGCAAGGGATATTCACAGAACCACTCATGTTTTGCCATCTCAACATACTCTTGGCCAAGGATTATCACGCTCCCGTCCGCTATGTTTTCTTCTATAACCCATCCTGAGTACACGGCTCATGACATAGCATGGCTTACAACATACCTAATCCATTACACGGCCAAAACCACGTACACCAAACCCTAATCGAAAGGGATTATCACGATCCATAGGTCTATCCACCAATCTAGTCATATCAACTGATTCCCAGGGTCTCCGACACCCCAGCGCCCCTACTCACAAGGCCATTCATAACACAGCTCAAACCTCCGATAGCATACTCCCAAAAGGAGCCATCTACTAAAGCCAAAGCCATCAACCATACTTCGACTATACCTGAACAAAACTCTGCTAATACTAACACTCGACGGTTATCATCCACGTCTAACCTCACACAGCTGAACTTAACTCACTAACGAGTTCCATAACACATCAAGCGATCAATGCTCAACCATAACCTTACCTCTACAACTGATAACAATCAAGTCGCACATCCAAGACCTAAATTACGGTCTCATCGTCTCGAAGGATGTACAGTTCATATATAAAGAAAATACAGAACACGACAACCTAAGGTCAATCTACCATGTTACTTCTAACACATACCACATAATCATGTTAACACATCGCCAAAACGATCATGCATATACAACACCGATACTGAGGAGAACCGACAAGAATGACGTGTCACTTTGGATAACCAACTTAGATTTCTTGCTAGAAATTACGTTCGCCAAATGCGTTTCTAACTTGGGTCCCAAGTTTGTTAATCCAAATGCCCAAAGGCAAGACTAATCAATCCTAAGGTCCAACCTTCATACTCACATATACACAACAAGTTATCATGCTTATGTTCTAAACACAAGTAACCAAGCACACACACATCTTTTCTCACAAGGTAATACACCCTCTTTTCACAGCTCATAGGTATTCGAACCCAGAGCTCTGATACCAAGTAGTCACGTCCCAATCTTCGGGTCAACAAAAAGCCTACGAGCAACCACCAAAACCACCCAACACAAACAGATAAAAAGTATAAAGCCCAAACGAGGCTAAAATCGTTGTAAAAACGTACTCCTTAGGGTTTATTTGATTTAAAAGAGTAGTCCAAAAGACTATGATTTTGACTGCACAAGCTAAGTCTTTACAAACAAAATACAAGTTTTGGATAGGAAGATCTTTCCATTTTAAAAGAAGCTTAGGCCATTCTAAAATCTCACTCGAAACACAAGAGTTTGAATGAAACATAAACCATTTAAAAACTCCTTTTTGTAAACCGTTAAACCAAGCAACGAAAAACGTAATAAGAAAAACTACGAAAAATAATAACCAACCCATGGTTTTCTCGAAAGCATAAAACATGCATACATCCATAAGAAGAACATATGCATTATAACATGTTATATTCCAACATGAAACATATACATAAAGGTATAAACTATCTAACAAAGACCAAACAACAGGGTCTCACCAACAGCCACCTTCGGGCACCTCAAGGTCAACCTACAGGACAACATTTACCTAAAAAATGTTTTACAACGAAATTTCACATCATGAGCCGAAACTCAATAGAAATAGACTGCAAAACTGTAAAGTAGGATATACAATCACATAGCATAAAGACTCAACCACAGGTGCCCAAAAGATTTCCATTCCAAAACTACAAGATTTCCATCAGGCTAACACAAGCCTCAAAACGGTTTTACTTCATAAAATCCCACGTTTTCCATCCTTAAAAGCATGCATATCAACGAAGCAGATAACATTTTCACAGTTAAAGAAAAATAATAACCAAAATGTTATTTTTCCACTTGGACCACACAGCCGAGAACAAAATGTTATTTTTCACTCGGATCACACACTGAGGAAAATGAAATGATAAAATGATTCTTATATACCGACTCTGTCAACTCAAAATAAAGGCAACAACTATAGACTCCTAACCATTACCTATTCCTAAACCACTTAAGGCCTGCTCGGTAATGATAAGTTCTATACAAAGTTACAATAACGCAGCCACACACGGAGGTAACTGGCTCTTTACAGACTAAAATCGAGGGAAAAAGCACCCACCATGCTCTTTACGGATTACCACGATCGAGGGAAGAAGCACCCAAACCAAACACTGCCACAGCACATCTACGAATCATTTAAAAATCAGTACGTAGCTCAACTACGAAAAATCAGTAAAACAGTTTTACAGTTATCCATCAACATGTATAAAAAGATCCAAAATCCATCCCCCACGGAGATCGAATAACCTTTAAAACAATTTCCATCAAAATGTTTTCAAAGCTGAGACTCAACCCCAAGGGTTAGCTTCAATCCTCCAAAAATACGTTTTTAAGAGTTTCACAAAACCTCCGTTTTAAAAATCACCTTTTTGAAAACTACGGATATCCACACATCTGAATCATGTAATAAACCAAGAAAAAGTGTAAAAATATGCTTTTTCCCCAAAAAAAAGATTTAAACATGAAAAACAACATTTAAAGCATTTTCAAGCAATTTTAACCGGTAAAAACGCTTATAATTGCACGTAGCACCTTTTAAGAACAATAGAGTCTAGGATCCTACCTCAAAGAGTCACAAACTCAAAGATTTACCAACCAAAAAAAACCCAAAGTCACCGAAACACAATTCCGTTCGGATGGATGTGAAGCCACGGCGAGTACATCAAGGATTCACCCTCCAATCAACAAGATTCGAGCCCGAACACAGCCAAAACCTAGAGAGAGGCAGAGCTTGTGGTCTAGGGTTTTAGAAGAGAGAGAAGGAAGCTTGCAAGATAATCTTTGCACAAAATCCAAGAAATTTTGCTGCCTTTAAAATAGTCTACCCGAACAGACCGATCGAGTGGTCTTTTTACCACTCGAGCGGTCTCCCATTCCATTGCATTGCTGTCCCAACTTAAACGATCATATCTCCTTTGTTCGAACTCCAAATAGGGTGATTCTTGTGCTCAAACTGAAGCCCCGAAAGTCTACTTTCCAATGGTTCATATGTCGTGCCAAAATTCATTTTGTACAAGGAGTTATGACCAAATTAGTAAATGTATGTCACTTTCCTTCACACGCTTTTCACATATTTTTGTCCGAACATCTCTTAGAACCTCATATTCTTCCCCGAACATATCTTTCACACGTATCTAAGCTCAAAACACTCACCAACAACATCACCAAGGTCATGTTTTAACTCCTACTCCCATCAATACTTAATTATTTTAAAATAAAATGAGTCGGAATCTCACATTTTCTAAGGGATTTTTGGCATTATAAGGATCTGAAGTTTTAGTATTTAAGAGTACAAATCATGTATGTAAAGAAAATGGATCAACTCTTAACACACATGATGCTAGGAGATTTGAACTAAACATGGCCTCCAATTTGAGCTTTTCCACCTCTCTGCCCTGATTTGTGGAAGACCAAAACTAATTCTAAAAATATGATATAAGTGTGTTCTTCATGTCCAAAGCTAGATTTTGAAGTTAGTTGTCATAAAAAATTGGTTTGAACATATTTGAATGAGTAGAACTCGAGATGTTACATTTTTGCTAAAGTGTATCAGATTTGGACTAGCCGGTTTTGCATACCCAAAAACCATGTTTGAGAATGGGATCTAAGCTTAGGTCAAAATAAAAAAGTTATAGATAACATGTATATCTAGTTACCCACCAAAAATGAGCCCAACATATTCAGGTTTGATAGGTCAAAACCCCTCTGAAATGCTCTGTTACGGTTCAGCCATTTAAAGACGTTTCTGTCACATATTTTTGTATGGCTAAAAACTCCTATTTTTAGTAACCTACTTCAAAAGTGGTCTTCATGAATATTGTAGATAACATATTAAACTACATACTATCCACAAATAATACCTAGATGCCTCAAGAAATCCCCTCAAACCCTTTTCAAACTCTCTATTAAAAAACCGATTCTACTGAGGGTTTGGTGGCTGACGGAACCTATTTTACAAAATGGCCTATGGCTCTACCTTGTTTCAAACTATCACCCCTTACACTATTCATAAGACTTGTAGGGAAAATTTTAAACTAGAACATATCCAATAAATGGGCTCACTTTGTCTTGATTTGTTACCCCAAAATCGAGACCAACAGAAACACTTTTCTGCCCAATTTTCTGTGCAGTGCTAAACCGTTTTTGTTTGCGTTAAGTTTTTCACCTATTTGCCTTAGATTTTGGATTTGGTGTTAAACATAAAAATTGTAGAGACTATTTTAATCTAAATTGTTATCAAAAATCATAATATAACTCCAAGTCTAAGTACCTCAAAATACTGCGGTACTTTAAGAATTAATGATTGGAATAGAGTAATAAATGGTTAGGTTAAATACTTAAGCAAGTGAAAGCTTGAGTGGGTGCATAGCATCTCTTAGACCTAATAAGAAAATAATCATGGTCCCTAAAACCAAAGAAAACATTCAACGGTTCGAATCATTTTAGTTTCACATGTTAAAGGGGGGAAACTTTATGTTAACGGTCGAATCGTGTTTTGCTTATTAGGCACGGAGGTTGTAGAACCCAGGGGCCCTGCTTAACTTGTCGAGGAAGGCTCAGTTCATATGCATATAATACAAGGTGAGAGTGTTTAGCCATTATCTTGAACTTGAGTTTATCTAAATGATGCTTAAAAATACTTTGAAGTGCATGTTTTGAGTTATGACCAGTTTTGATGATCACATGAACTTGTTGTTTTTAAATACCATGATATTTTTAATTCAAGTGTGCTATTTATGATATTTTGAGCAAGCATGATGATATTGTAAAATAAATTTTCAAAGTTGTGTTGTTGTTTTCAAAGTGCCAAGTTACAAGAGTTTTTAACCCTTTATATCCCGTTATGAGTGAGGTTACCCAACTATAGATTTTTCATTTGTCCCTATAGGGGAGGTTTTCCGTTAAAGGGGGGTTTTTTCCTTTAAATCTTTTAGATTGAGTCCTAGATTTTAGCACATTCCACTCGTGCTTGGTAGCCTCATTTCATCACGTTGCTATCCGTGCATTAAAAATTGAGGTTATGGGACCATTGAAACTCCCAGTCGTGAGGTTGATGACTACTTGGACATTGTTGGGGTTCGGGACTAGTTTTGAGAAAGTAGTTATTCATTAAATTGTGGTGGTTGAGCCAGGAACATATTCTGTTTGCCGTACTGATAAGGTTCTGTATAATTTGTGATATTTTCATGTTCAAGCAAATGCATCAATTTCTATGTTTTCGTAGAAAATGTGATGAACTATTTTTTGAAATATTTTTCAATTATCCTTAACTAAGTAACTGTCTTTTTTATTTATGATAATGTTAAGTGCGCTCTCCTGTAACCTCTGCGGTTGCAAATAACAGGAATGGCTAGGAGTTGGTCCACCATAAGTGTCGTCGAGTAGTTTTGGATCTGGTGTTGGGAATCGTTTTGGTTCAATTTTTCTTTTGTTTAGTTTTAAGTTTTGGCATAGCTTCATGTATAAGACCTGAAGGTTTTTTTTTTATGTTTTAGAAGTAATGTTTTCCCTTAGGATGGTAAATCCCTAGTGACTCATGTTTACCCCTTTTGACATAAAGAATTGTGGTTGCTTAGAAGTTCTGGTTTGGTCTCTTAAAATTATTGTCTCTTGTCTTTCTCTTTAGCCACTGGTCTACGGTCAAATCACATCTCTCTGTACAGGTTTAGTGCCTTGCGGGAGCGGAGTGTTATATTTTGGTATCAAAGCCCTAGGTTATAGGTTTTATAGACATGTCAGAGTGGGGTCTGTGGTGGATCGTAAATTAAGTGTATCGTCTCACGATTTGTTGAGAAGAGTGGTTTAGGCATGGGGTTGTCATACCTTTGCCTTCGAGCATCTGACTGATTGGCTTTGAGGTCCATTTGGAAAATGCGTTCTGCAGACACAGGGTCATAATCGGAAGTCTAAGCAAGTTATTAGGTTGGGGAGATAACCTAAGAGAGGTCTTATGTTGCTATCGATTTGTGAAGTCTAAGTAAGTTATCAGATTAAGGGAGACGACTCTTGTGTCATTAAAATCTTTCGTAGATAATTTGTTCTTATCCTTATATTTATAAGTTGGACTCCTGTGTCGAGCCCTAAGTCATAGTTTTTTGACAATAGGAAGGAGCATGGAGAGATTTAGACGGAGCGTCATTCAACCCGAACCAGTATAATAAGGCACAACAAAAAGAATCTTTGCAAGTGGGATCGGTAGAACCTGACCCTACCATTAGGATGTTGGAGGCAATCGCAAGACTGACCAAACAAAACGTGAGTTGGATCATAATGCAAGCTGAGAGGAACAGTAATTCCTTAATTAAACAATTTAAGGATCTTGGTGCGAAGGAGTTCATAGGAACCCTTAGCCCCGTAGAAGCAGAAAGCTGGTTCAAGAATGCCGTGCATATTCTGGATAGGTTGGGGGTAGATACAGATAATAGGATTGACCTCGTAGCTTTTATGTTTAGGGGAGAAGCGTACCATTGGCGGGAAGCCACGGAACGGTTACTGAAGATGCTGGTGCTAAGAGTTGAACCTCCTATACCCCAGATAATCACTTTGGATCATTTTGAGAAAGCATTCGACGAGCAGCACAAGCCCATAAACTACAAGCATAAGAAGGAGCAAGAATCCATCAACCTGAAAAAAGGAAGGATGACTGTGGTAAAATACGAGATAGAGTTTACAGAATTGTCATGATATGCCACCCAACTTATACCTGATGAGGAGACAAGGTGTAGAAGGTTTAAGAATGGACTAAGTTTTCTGATTAGAATAAGGATGATGGTTCTTGAGATGAAAAACTACGCAAGACAGGTGAACATAGTGTAAGATGAATTGCAATGCGAGCCAGAAGGACCGGTTACTCTTTAGTTAAATAATTTAAGGATTTAGGTACCAAGGAGTTTGTGAAAATAGTTAGTCCCACTAACGCTGAAAATTAGTTGAGAGGTGGAGTGCGCATTTTAGACATACCGAATTGTTCATGTGATAGGTTTTTAAGTATCGATTTATATTCGTTTGACGTCTACACTGTGTAACTTTTATGGAGTTGGTATTCGATTTCTGTTGTGGTATCGGTGTGAGTCACTAAGAAGTTACTTTCAAAAATCTTTTCTGATGTGACTCGTTAGGGCAAGCTTATTTAAAATGGTGCGTAAATGTTGCTTATATAGAGAAGAAATTTTCTCATGAGAATGTGTGGACTCCATGTGTGAGAAGTTGAGGGGTGATATAATTCTATTGTTTCTGATGGAGTTGCGTAGCAACTTAGTATGAGTACGTGGGAGGAATAAGTGCTTGGATGAGAATAATAGAAGTGTAAGTGAGACTATACGAATTATTGGGTATGATTTTTGTAATTGGTCTTGAGTGAATCAAGTGCCTTGGTAAAATGTGGGTAAGATGAAATAGTTAAAGTGCGAAAGTGATTTTTGAATTGGGTGTGGCAGAGAATGAGTAAAGGGATTGAGTGATGATGGTAAGAGATTTTAGAATCATGAGTTAGTACTGTTCAATTAAAGGATTGTTGGGTGAGTGGTACGTATGTGAAGGAAAGATGTGAATGCATAATGTGTTATAACGAGGGTTGTGATTGGGTTCATATGGGTAAGCATATACTTGTGGACCGTTTAGTCTATGTGGTATATTGAGCCCTGGTGACTCATTAGGTTCAAGTGGTAGTATTAGTCTCGATGGTCGTAAGGCTAGAATGGTACAACACATAGTGATGTGATTTCGAGTTCGTAGACATTAGTCAATCAGAAAGTAGACTTTAGTGTACGTTTGAATGTGGCAATGAGCTAGGTTTCGGTAGTTAAGAAAGAGGTAGTAACATTGTTTCCATACAGAGGTGGAGAATGTTTGGAATCAATTTCGGTGGTGAGCTAGTTTAGAGATGTATGATCACTTGTGGGAGTCGTACTCGATATAAGTTGTGTTTTGGAGCCAAAGTGTGCTCAAATATTGACTTGGGGTCAGGATACCACAAATTGAGAGTGCAAGAGTCAAATATACCTAAGACTGCCTTTAAAACTCGTTACGAGCAATATGAATTTGTTGTGATGCCTTTCGGGTTAACGAATGTGCCTGCTGTGTTTATGGACCTAATGGATCGGGTGTTTAGAAGATTTCTAGACCAATTCGTAATTGTGCTCATAGACGACATTTGGGTATATTATCGAAGTGAGGAGAAACACAAGGAACATTTGAAGATTTCTTTGCAGATCTTGAGGAAGCACTAGTTGTATGCAAAATTCAAAAAGTGTGAGTTTTGGTTGGATCGAGTGGTATTTTTAGGTCATGTTATAACCAGAGAGAGAATACAAGTAGACCCAATGAAAGTGGAAGCGGTGGTTAATTGGAAAAGGCCAACTAGCGTGACAGAGATATGAAACTTTTTGGGGTTAACTGGTTATTACCAACATTTTATTCGGGAGTTTTCCCTAATTGCAAAACTCTTGACTCGATTGACTCAGAAGAATGTTATGTTTGAATGGTCCGACGGATGCGAACGAAGTTTTCAAGAGTTGAAGTCCAAACTGGTGTCAGCACTTGTGCTTATCCTTCCGTCAGGCAACGAGGACTTTGTTATTTATAGCGATGCATCACCCCAAGGCTTGGGTTGTGTTTTGATGCAACACATGAAGGTTATCGCCTATGCATCCATACGATTAAAACCTCATGAGAACAATTAACTTACCCATGATATAGAGTTAGTCGCAATCGTCTTCGCGCTCAAGATATGGAGACATTATTTGGACGACGTCCTTTGTGAGATCTTTATTGATCATACGAGCTTAAAGTATATTTTCATTCAAAAAGAGCTGAACTTGAGGCAAAGGAGATGGATGGAGTTAATTAAGGATTATGGCTGCACGATTCACAATCATTCGGAGAAGGCTAACGTCGTGGCGGATGCCCTAAGTCAAAAATCATTGGAAAAAATAGCGCATCTACGAGCAGTACGAGCTGGTACTTTCTCTAAAATGCGAGCGCTTAGAACCCATCTTGCCATAGGAAAGAATGGAGACCTATTAGCAACTCTGAGCATAAGACCAACGTTATTAGATCAAATTCGAGCTGCTCAATAGCCAAATAATCAAGTGGACAAGATAAGGGCCAAAGTAGCAACTAAAGGGAAGACAAAATTTGAAGTTCGAGATGACGTATTATGGTTCGGTTACAGATTGTATGTGCCCAATAATGGGGAGTTGAGGAGGGAGATCTTAGATGATGTGCATAACTCAGCATACACAATGCACCGGGAAGTACAAAGTGATATAGAGATTTAAAGGAAAGATACTGGTGGGGTGGGATGAAGAAGGACATAGCGAATTTCGTGACAAGATGTTTAGTATGCCAGCAAGTTAAGATTGAACACCAGAAGCCGACAGGTTTACTACAACCACAACCTGTACGCGAGTGGAAGTGGGAACATATTACCATGAATTTTGAAATCGAACTCCCTCAAACACCCAAGGAAAATGATGCTATTTAGGTAATTGTGGATAAGTTGACAAAGTGAGCTCACTACCTACCAATAAAGATGACGTATTCCATGAATTGGTTTACATAGCTTTATATTCATGGTATCGTTAGGCTACATGGAGTACCACTTTCTATAGTATCGGACAGAGACACACATTTTACGTCCAGGTTTTGGTCAAGCTTACAAGAAGCGTTAGGGACTACTCTAAAGTTTAGCATAGCTTTCCATCCGCAGACTGACGGTCAAACGGAGAGGACAATTCAGACCTTAGAAGATATGCTTAGAGCATGCGTTTTAGACTTTGTTGGAAGCTGGGATGAACATTTTTCGCTTGTCGAGTTCGCATATAATAATAGCTTTCAGTCAACCATAGGGATAGCCCCTTACGAAGCGTTGTACGACAGGAAATGTCAAAATCCAATTTGTTAGAAAGAAGTCGAAGAGAGAAAGTTACTTGGACCCGAGATAGTTCAAATTTCCACTGACAAGATTAAGTTGATCCAAGAGAGATTGAAGCAATCGCAAGATAGGTAAAAGAGTTATGCAGATAATTGGAGAAGTGACCTGGAGTTTGTAGTGGAAGACCTGGTGTTCCTAAAGGTACCACCATGGAAGGGTATGATTAATCTAAAAGCGTTTTGCCCTGTGAGGGCGTGTGTAAGCCCAGTAATTGTGTGTGTGTAAGTCCTACAAAGGTATTATGCGAGGCCCTATAAGAGTAAGGGTTGGTCTTCAAAGGCATTGAGTTGTTGTTCCTTTTAAAGGTGACCGTTAGCCTATAATGGCATTTTGAATTGTTGAATAGGATCGTGAGTTAAAAACTATTAGATTGAACTGTAGCTTTAAAGCCTTATTATGAGAAATATCCATGTCTCTTCAAGT
>JAOTRH010000024.1:10502649-10531562 GCA_034768845.1 Heliamphora exappendiculata | reverse complement strand
GATCGTGAGTTAAAAACTATTAGATTGAACTGTAGCTTTAAAGCCTTATTATGAGAAATATCCATGTCTCTTCAAGTCAAAAAATTTTAAAAGATGGTAGATTGTAATAATTTGAACTTAAAGATACGAATAGAAAAGAAATAGCATCTCAAAAGAAACGAAATCTCGAACATAAATTCAGCAAGAAGAACTGGCCAGACCATTTAATCTTTTCAAGCCCGAGACCCGAGATAGAGTAGGAACCACACAAGCACATATTAAAACCTTGATATTAAAGATAAGAATTCAAAATTATAAGTTCAAGTCATTTAAAACAAAACTTAAGCTCGAAAAAGTCAAGAAACAAACTTATGTGAAAATACCCAAATTTTCTCCTACAATTAAATAAAAAAAATTATTTTATATGTATATACTCAAGTGGCTAGCCACCTAGGGAAGAGTGTCAAACTTGATGGAAAAGTTTCCTTAACCTAGGTTATGTAAAAAGTAACCAAGATTAACTAAACCTAACCATGGTTAGAAAAGCTTCTCAAGAAAGCTTTCTACTTGACTTTTGTCTATAAAAAGAACCCAAAATCCACCTATTATTCCTCTAATATTTGGTCAGAGTGAGGAGAAAAGAGAGGGAGAGAAAAAGAAGAAGAAAAAAGAAGGAAGAAGAAGAAACATGAAGTTAGGAAGATCCATGGAGCATGAAAGCTAAGTCCAAAGTTTTCCATCACCAAGAAACAACTTCTAACAAGGTAAGAAAGACTCTAACACATCTGGGTTTATACACATCAAACACCACTTCCATTATTCTCAAACACAAATCAAAGATCAAGAATCGAAAATGAACTGAAAAGGCGTCATGGTGAGATTTTGGGGCTTTTTGGTGTGGGTGTTGTGTTTTTGGAGTTTGCATGAGCTTTTCTAAGAGATTCATGGCATTATAAGGATCTAGAGTTTTAGTATTTAAGAGTACAAATCATGTATGTAAAAAAAATGGATCAACTCTTGACACACATGGTGCTAAGAGGTTTAAACTAAACATGGCCTACAATTTGAGCTTTTTCACCTCTCCGCCCTGATTTGTGGAAGACCATAACTAATTCTAGAAAAATGATATAAGTGTGATATTTATGTCCAAAGCTATCTTTTGAAGTTAGTTTTCATAAAAAAAAATTGGTTTGAATAGGTTAGAATGAGTATAACTCGAGATATTGCATTTTTGCTAAAATGTGTCAGATTTGGACTAGTCAGTTTTGCATACCTAAAAACAATGTTTGAGAATGGGATCCAAGCTTAGGTCAAAACACAAAAGTTGTAGATAACATGTATATCGATCTACCCACCAAAAATAAGCCCAACATATTGAGGTTGGATAGGTTAAAACCCCTCTGAAATGCTCTATTGTGGTTCATCCATTTAAAGACGTTTCTGTAACATATTTTTGTATTGCCAAAAATCCCTATTTTTATTGACCTACTCCAAAAGTGGTCTTCATGAATATTGTCGATAACATATTAAACTACATATTTTCCAAAAATAGGACTTAGATATCGTTGGAGGCAAAACTGCCAACTGGATGGGCAAACGCCGAAACGGGCTCCAGATAAAATTTTTGACGAAGAACGATCAAAATAAAACTCATGCAACCAAAGTTAATTTAGAAGAATACCTTTTTTCGATCGATTCTTCAACTACGATTTGATTCCGAGTTGAAGCTCCTGTCAGGTCTTCTACTGTATCTCCTTACGCGATCTTCGAACGTAGTGTGGGCTACAGACTATCAAGAACTCGTACCGATATAACCCAAATATATTTAGTCTTAAGAGAAAGAATATGATATCATCATCTGAAACTGGTTCAGCCTACCCGCATGTATATAGGCCTACAGCAGGGACCTGGAGAGTAATTATGAGTAAGACTTCCAGTGGAACACAGATACCTACCAGCGGTTTCTGTAATTATGGAAAGATGCAGCGGTTTTTGCAATTTCCATAAAATACTGAATTACAGTTCACATCACTAAAGAACTATAATTGCACTCCGACCCATAATCTCAAAACCTTCTTGTATTGAGCTCCTGTTATTAAATGCTTACCATTTCTCCCCACATTAAGATTCCCGATACCCGCCAATTAAATTTATTTACTAACATTTTAATTTAATCGGCATCTTGATATTCCTGAAGTCATTCCGCTTAACTTATTTGGCCGCTGGATAATTAAATCCACCTGCAAGGTTTGGCCCGGTCAAAACTTATAAACATTCTTAAGGAGATATCGTCAATTCCAATTTTTCGAGACGTGAATTTCGTTAATAATTAATATTTGCCATGTAAATAATGCCGCTATGTAACTCACCGAGAATATAGATCCATATAAGATCGCCCCCTCTAATGAATCAAAATAACGAATATCAAATATATACAAATCAATAATTATTTCAGGATTAAGAAGATAAGTACTATTCATAATAACCTTGGGATGTGAATTAATTTATATAGTCAGTAAAAAATTAATTATCCCAAATATCATGTTCAATACACACAAAGTGTACTGGCACAGAGAGTCAGAACAATAGACGATACTATTATCTGTTCTCTATAACCAAGACAGGCCTACTAAAACTCTGTGCCACTGTCGTACCGATGGTATGTCCATTTTCATATAAACTGTGAACATAAAATTTATATTCTGCAAGAAACCTCAAATCTGATCTTCTATGTGCAAACTGTACTCTACACACCAGATTAAATACTATACAGAATATTGGGCATCCACGCATAACAAAAAAATGATATGCATATATTGCTCATAAAAATTTTCATAAAATGAAAAATTAATTTTATTAAAATAAAATTAAATACTAAAAAAATATTTCAGCATACCAACCCTAACAGATACCTTGGGAAAGCCCCTCAAACCCTTTTCAAACTCTCTGTTCAAAAATCGGTTCTGCTAAGGGTTTGGTGGCTAACAAAACCTATTTTACAAAATGGCAAAAATCTCTAACTTGTTTCAAACAATCACCCCTAGCAATCTTCGTAAGACCTGTAGGGGACATGTTAAACTAGAATATATCCAAAAATAGACTCACTTTGACTTGATTTGAGGCCCCAAGACCGAAACCAACTGAGACACTTCTCTGGCCAATTTTCTGTGCAAGTGCTGAACCATTTTTGTTTGCATCAAGTTTTTCACCTAGTTTCCTTAGATTTTGGCTTTGGTGTTAAACATAAACGTTGTAGAGAATGCTTTAATCTAAATCCTCACCAAAAATCATAATCCAACTCCAAATCTAAGTACCTCGAAATGCTGCAGTACTTTAAAAATTAATGATTGGAATAGAGTAATAAAGGCTTAAGTTAATATACTTAATTAAGTGAAAACTTGAGTGGATTCACAGCGTCTCTTCGACCTAAAAAGAAAGTAACTATGGTCCCTAAAACCAAATAAAACATTCAACGGTCCGAATTGTTTTAGTTTTACATGCTAAATAGGGAGGAATTCGTGTGAATAGTCGAGTTGTGTTTTGCTTGTCAGGCATGAAGGTTGTAGAACCCAGGGGACCTGCTTAGCTTACCAGGGGAGGCTTGGCTCATACGCATATAATACAATGTGAGAGTGCTTAGCCATTATCTTGGACTTGAGTTTATGTAAATGAAACTTGAAAATACTTTGAAGCGCATGTTTTGAACTATGACCAGTTTTGATGATCGCATGAACTTGTCATTTTCAAATGCCATGATGTTTTTAATTCAAGTGTGCTATCCAAGATCTTTTGAGCAAGCATGATGATATTATAAAAGAAATTTTCAATGTTGTGTTGTTGTTTCCAAAGTGGAAAATTACAAGGATTTTCGGTCATTTAATCCCATTATGAGGGAGGTTACCCAATTATGGATTTTTTATTTGTCCCTATAGCGGAGGTTTTCCATTAAGTGGGGGTCTTTGCCTTTAAGGATTTTGGGCTGGGTCCTAACTTTTAGTACATACCACTCGTGCTTAGTAAAGAGTGGCCCTTATTCCCTCACGTTGCTATCTGTGCATTGCGAATTAAAGTTACGGTACCGTCGAAACTCCCAGCCGTGAGGTTGATGACTACTTGGATACTATTAGGGTTTGGGTCTAGTTTTTAGAAAGTGGTTATTCATTAAAATGTGGCGGTTGAGTCAGGAATATATTCTATTTGCCGTACTAAGAAGGTTCTGTATAATTTGTGATATTTTCATGTTCAAGCAAATGCATCTATTTCTATATTTTCGTAGAAAATGTGATGAACTATTTTTAAAAAAAGTTTTTAGTTATCCTTAACTAAGTAACTGTTGTTTCTATTTATGATAATACTAAGTGCGCTCTCTTGTAACCCCTATGGTTGCAGATAATAGGAATGGCTAGAGTTGGTTCACCATAGGCGCCGTCGAGTAGTTTTGGATCTGGTGTTGGGAATCTTTTTGGTCCAGTTTTTCTTTTGTTTAGTTTTTAGTTTTGGCAGAGCTTTTTGTATAAGACCTGAAGGTTTTTTTTTTGATGTTTTAGAAGTAATGTATGCCCTTGGGATGGTGAATCCCTAGTGACTCATGTTTACCCTTTTTAACATAAAGGATCGTGGTTGCTTAGAAGTTTTGTTTGGTCTCTTAATATTATTTTCTCTTCTCTTTCTCTTTAGCCGCTGGTCTGCGGCGGGATTACATCTCTCTGTACAGGTTTAGTGCCTTACGGAAGCAGAGTGTTACAAATAACCTGTGTATAGATTGTTAGTTGTTTATGTAGTGTAAAAAAAAGTACATAGATAAATTTAACAGATAAAACAGATTAATTTATCTGTCAAAGAGTTCTTTTGTCTTCATTACTTGCACTTTCTTTAACAGATAAATTTATCTGTTGTTGACTTACGTTTTTGTATAATCTAACAGATAAATTTATTTGTTAATTATATGTGTCTTGCTTGGGCTTTATTATAATAGTACAAATAAATTTATCTGTTATTTACTTGTGATTTTGTATAATCTACTAGATAAATTTATTTGTTAATGAGTTCTTTTGTCTTCATTACTCGTGTTTGCTTTAACAAATAAATTTATCTATTAAGGATATGCGACTTGCTTGTGCTTATATTAGGGCAAATAAATTTATCTGTCTTAACATATAAGTACAACTGATAAGTCAGCACTTAATAGATAAATTTATCTGTTAGTAGGGCTAGAAACTTACATTGTTTGAGTAATTCTCTTCCTTTATTATTTTTAAGCATTCATCATGGGTGATTCCGCTGTAATTGTGAAACCCCGACCTGTTTCATTTTTGAAATGATTTAAGTGTTGATGGAGTTAAAGTTAACTCTTGACCTCGGCGTGTTTGGTTTTTTGTTTCTTCATAGTAGAACAGCATGCGCATATGTATTTGGCGCTTGTTCGGATTCGGATAAGGCATGTTCGGTTTGGTTTGGGGTTGAAAAACCTGTTTTGTTGCAAAAAATGATTTTCTCCGTCGACCAGTCGACTGGACTGGGTGATCCAGTCGACTGGATTGACAGTGTGTGCATCATGTCGACTGGATTGGGTAAGTCAGTCGACTAGGTTGGGTCGGTGGAGAATTTTTGAATTCCAATAGCCTTTTCAGTCAAATGATTTGAGGGATCTAGTCAACTGGATTCCTATACGAAGCTGAGCCTATAAATATCAAGCTCTTGGAAGATATTTTAAAAAGTTAGCTTCTTGAGTAAGTTTCATTTGTTTTGCCCTCTTTCTAGATTTTGATAGGCCCATGGCTCAGCTTCCGACAATCTGACAGTGGATCCGTGGTATCTGTGCTGGAGGCTTCGCATCTATCCGAACATAATCTTGTTTCATTGAAGTTCATTTTATGAGGCGTTGAGTATTGACTAAATGAGGTAGGATCCTAAACTATGTTATCGTTAAAGGGTGCTACGTACAGTTATACATTTTTCTATAGATTGAAAATGCTTTACATACCGTATTTTATATTTCAAACCATGTTTGTTCAGATAAAAAGTATGTTTTGCACTTTTTCTTTGTTTATTACATGTTATGGACATGTGAATGTCCGTGGTTTTTAAAAATGTGATTTTGAAAATATGAGATTTCTAAAAATCTTAAAAACGTGTTTTGAAGGTTTGGAGCTAACCCTCAGGGTTGAGTCTTAGATTTTGAAGCATTTTAACAGAAATAGTGGAAACATTTTGAAAATGTTATTTGATCTCCATGAGTGATGGATGACATGGCAGTTGACCATTTGATTTTTTTATACATGTTTGATGTATAATTTTAATGGTTTTTGTAGTCAAGCTACTTGTTGGTTTTCAAATGTAAGACCAGAATTGTATGTTATGATATGGGTTTGGCGAGAGGAACATTTTAAGTTGGACTCGTGCGTGTGATTTGTGATGTGTTATGTCAAAAAGGATCGATTTGGGATCTAAGTATCGAGCAAGTTTGGGCACAAGTTGCTCCACGATGAGAGACCAAAAAACTACGCAGATTGGGTTCTCTACCCACTAGCTAGCGAACCGAGAAAGGACAAGTCGTGTCGGGTATAGAATGTTCCGTTACTTTATGGGGCCCATGTGGCCAGGTTAATTGTAACGCTACGTGAGTCTATGTGCTCGTCCAGCATCGGTGTCTATGTTTGTTAGCCATGAGTTGATGGAATATGTGTGCGTGTGTGCGTGCATTGTTGTGACTCTGTATAGAACATGTCATTACCAAGTAGGTCTTAAATAATTCGAGACTAGGAGAATGGGAAGGAGTCTATAGTTGTTACCTCTGTTCCTGGTGTGATAGAGTTGGTACATAGGAATCATTTTTCTCGACTGTGTGATCTGAGTAGAAAATATCATTTTGTTCTCGGCTGTGTGATCCGAGTGAAAAAATAATGTTTTGTTACTGTTTTGTCTTTATTAGGTAGTTTGTACCTTTTTATGTGGATCATGTTCTGTGTAATGTAATTCTTATAGCCGTGGTACCAATGTATGCATGATTTATGTTTTTGAGAAAAATCATGGGTTTGTTGTATTACGATTTTCGTTAGTTGGTGCAATGGTTTACAAAAGGAGTTTTCAATTATTCTATGCTTCATTCAAACTCTTATGTTTCGAGGGAGATTTTGGTACGACTTATGCTTCTTTTCAAAAATAGAAGTATTTCTTTATTCAAAAATGTATATTTTGTGTTAAAGGCTTGGATCTTGGAGCCATGACCGTAGTTCTTTGGGCTACTCTTTTAAATCAAACAAACCCTCGATAGTGCGTTTTACAAAGATTTTAGTCTCGTTTGGCTTCATGGTTTCTCATCTATTTGTGTTTGGACGGTTTTCATGGTTGTTCGTAGGGTTTTCGCATGACCCCGAGTTTGGGGCGTGACAACTTGGTATCAGAGCTCTGGATTTGAATACCTAAGAGTTGTGAAAAGAGGGTACATCACCTTGTGAGAAAAGATGTGTGTGTGCTTGGTTGCCTGTGTTTATGTTTTAACAAGAGCATGATAGCATGTGGATGTTGTGTATATGTGAGTATGGAGGTTGGACCTTAGGATTAAATAGTCTTGCCTTCAAGCGTTTGGATTAACAAATTTAGAAGCCACGTTAAAAACACATGTAGCTGACGTGTTTTCTAGCAGGGAATCTAAGTAGGTTATTCAAAGTGACGCGTCATTCTTGTCGCTTCTCCTCGATATGTGTGATGTGTTTGCATAATCATTATGACTATGTGTTAGCATAATTATATGGTATGTGTTAGAAATAACATGATAGATCGTACTTAGGGTATTGTGTTTTATATTTCTTTTATATATGAACTATATAACCTTGGAGATGATGTGATCGTGGTTTGGGTCTCGGATGTGCGACTCAATTGCAGTGGTTGTTGAAAGGTAGTGGATGCCGAAAGACAAGGTTATGGATTGAGTGTCAATCGCTTGATGCGTAGTGGAACTCATTGGTGAGTTGGGTTTAACCGCGTGAGGTTGGCCTCGGTTGGCAAACTATGGAGTGTTAGTATGAGCAGAGTTCGTTCGGGTGTAGTCGAAGCATAGTTAGTGGCTTGATTTTGGTAGCTGGCTCCTCTTACCAGAAGTGGGAGTCGTGTTATAGATGGCCTCATGAGTACGGGCCATGGGGTGTTGGAGACCCTAGGAATCAGTTGTTATGATTGGATTAGTGGATAGATCTATGGATTGTGGTAACCCCTTTCAGTTAAAGTTTGGTGTACGTAATTTTGGTCGTGTGACAGATTAGGTATGTTGTGAGCCATACTATGTTATGAGCCGTGTACTCGAGATGGGGTGTAGACGAGAACATAGTGAATGGGAGATTGGTAATCCTTGGTTGGATGTATGTTGAGATGGCAGAATGTAGGTGGTTCTGGAAATATTCCTTGCTAGCAGGATGTTGTTGGTAGTCTGAGTAGTGTCTGGTGACTTAGACGTTGTATACCTTTTTGAGGTTTGAGAATTGAGTTACAAGTGAGTAAGCTCGAGGATATGGGAACGAGTATGAGTTGCAGATATGCTGGAATGAGTATAGGTCGCGGCTGTGTTGAAATGTGTAAGGGTTCAGGTTACAATTCTAACATGCGATGAGTATCAGTTCTGTGGGATTCTTACAAGAATTTGGTCTATGGTTTGGTCGTTATCTTCATGATTAGGAAATCGTGTTTGGGAACCGTGCTGGGTGCATAAGGTTCGGAGAGACCGTACAATGGTTTGATAGAGTGGTTGGCTTGGTACTAAGACGGTGTATCCTAAGTGTGGTATGTCTAGAGGTTGTTTATATGTGATTGATGTGTGCTCGGAGAGCATAAGTGCGGAGGTGTCTACATGGTTGTGGGAGTTATTAGTAACTCTGGATGAAATGTCTCAAAATTGGGTTTTCCTGGTTTGATGCATTGCACTTTGTATGTGAGTTATTTAGACAGTGGGTTTGAGACCATGACATGGCTATGGTTTGCCTAGTCGAAGTTAAGTGAGTAAGCGCAATCTTGTGAAGAGAGGTCTTGGCGCGATTGGAATGTTGACGTGTGCCTCCGTGTATGACTGGTGATGAGCTTGTAGTCCTATGGGATGTGTTGTACAAGGTATGAGGATTGATGGTGTTCATGTGTGAGTGAAGGAGGTCTGAGAGTTAAGAGCTTAGTGTAGCAGATGATTCGAGTATCGTAATTAGGGTTGACGGCAGCTGTTTGACTATGGTTGATGTGGCCCGAGGTAAGATTTACAAAGTTTTTTGGGGGCTAAGTGTTGATGAGTACTGGGAGTACGCTGAGGATGGGTCATGATTTCTTGTTGACCCTTTTTCTTTCTCTGGATGGAAAGAGAGTTTCCTTACAGAGAGTTATCTGGTGCGAGTTGTGTCATCCTGGTTGGATGTAAATGTCGGGATCTTGATCGATTCAGATTTGGGTTGTGTTCCTTATGAGGTTAAGTTGGTCGACCAGGGATGCTTATGCTTGTTCTTATTGATAAGGGAGTTAATGTTGAGACGTAGAATTCTTTTCTGCAGTGATCAGCTGAGGATAGTTAACCGTTGTGTGCAGCTTGTTCGAGATTGTGTGGGTATCCTAGCTCTTGGTAGAGTGAAAATTTTATCGGAACAGTGCTTTAATGATATTCACGTGGTGAGTTTTTGATAAACTTTTGTGAGTCTGAATTTGGGTTTTGTTTGGGGCTTTGAACTGCTCAGAGTTCTTAGAGTGGAGGAGTGATCGTCGACTATGGTAAGTGTTGTGTTTTGGCATAACCGTTGTTTGGATGGTGATCCCAAGAGTATGGTAAGGTATGAGTCATGAAGGATTCGATCTTTGAGAAGCCTTGGTTGGCGTGGCCTGTTCGAACGACACGATTGTTTGGTTGAGGACGGAAGGGTCGAGATGAGTTCTGTACAAGAAGAAATTGCTAAGTGTAAGAGGCAAGTCTTGGTTGGTTACTTGATGGACAAGTCTTGGGTTCAAATATTCTGCTATTGTGGACTCAAGGGATTGATGTAGGTGATATGAGTTTGGAGTTGATGTCGGATGATGGTGATCATGTTTGATTTGAGGTTGAACTGTAGTCTTGGTATCAATGACTTGATGGCGAGATGTTGAGATGTGTAGTGATGTGCGGTTGCATGGGAGATATGATTAGGTTTGTGTAGGTTATTGGATACCTACGAGATGTTCTGTCTGCGTAACGTGTTTGGTCTAAGTGATTCGTTAGGGTCAGGTAACTTTGTGGCTGTGATGCCAAATTAGTTTTCGATCGTGTGGAACCATGTCTGGGACAATGGTGTGTCACCTAGTGTTTCTCTAGGGTGAGAATTGTGATTTGTGATGAAAGATCGGATAGAGGCTGAAGGTTTAGAGGGAATGCATTCTTTGGTATTCCAGGTGAGTTAAGTGAGCTTCTCTCTGGAGTTGGATGTTTGTGTTGTTGCTCGTGGATGGGCATCATGTCAGCTTCGTGATGGCGTTGTTAGCATCAGTAGGGTAGCGATGTGGTCGTCTAGTGATCGTCAGAACTTGAGTAACATTTGTGCTTGTAGTATGTGACTTCGTGTGATCGATGTCAGGGTTCAACGTCATGTGTTGGACTCATGGCGATAGTCCTTGGTGTGCATTGTGAGGTGTGATTTGAGCCAATCTGTAGCAGTGAACATGAGGTGGTAGTCTCTATGTTCTGGAATAGAGAGTGGTTGGAATCAAGTTCCATGATGGATTAGTCTCGTGTTAGGCATTTGTCGCTGGGGTGGTTTGCGTTCAGTGAAAGTGGTGTCAGTGGAACTTGCACGTGCGAGCAATCTATATGGAGGTTGATTCTTCAAAGTCGTGTTTACATTATGTGATGACAGGTTTGGAATTTTAGTTACTGGGGCATTTCTGCTGTTGTACGGTGTTGCTAGGTTGGCATCCGGGTTTGTTGATGGTTGATAAGTTGGTGTTTGGCTTGAGTTTCAATCTTGAATATCGGAGACGAAATTCTTTTAAGAGCGGGAGAGTTGTGAGACCCTGACCTGTTTCATTTTTGAAATGATTTAAGTGTTAACGGAGTTGGAGTTAACTCTTGACCTCGGTGTGTTAGGTTTTTTGTTTTTTCATAGTAGAACAGCATGTGCATATGTATTTGGCACTTGTTCGGGTTCAAAAAAGGCATGGTCAATTTGGTTTGGGGTTAAAAAACCTATTCTGTTGCATAAAATGATTTTCTCCGTCGACCAGTCGACTGGACTGGGTGATCCAGTCAACTAGGTTGACAGTGTGTGCATCCAGTCGACTAGATTGGGTGAGTCAGTCGACTGGGTTGGGTCAGTAGAGAATTTTTTGATTCTAGTAGCCTTTTCAGTCCACTGATTTGAGGGATCCAGTCGACTGGATTCCTGTACGGGGTTGAGCCTATAAATATTAAGCTCTTAGAAGATATTTTAAAAAGTTAGCTTCTTAGTCAGATTTATTTTCTCTGCCTTCTCTTTAGATTTTGATGGGCCCGGAGCTTGATTTTCGGCGATCTGACAGTGGGTCCATGGTATCTGTGCTGGGGGCTTCGCATCTATCGGGACGAAATTCTATTTCGTCGAGGTTTGTTTGTTGAAGCGTCGAGTTTTGACTCAACGAGTTAGTATCCTAGACTATGTTGTCGTTAAAGAGAACTACATGGAGTTTTACGCTTTTCTATCGGTTGAAAATGTTTTACATGCCGTATTTTATGTTTCAACCCATGTTTGTTCGGATAAAAAGCATGTTTTGCGCTTTTTTTTAGTTTATTACATGTTGTGGACATGTGGATGTCCGGGATTTTCAAAAAGGTGGTTTTGAAGACAGAGGATTTATGAAAATCTTGAAAACGTGTTTTGGAGGTTTGGAGCTAACCCTCGAGGTTGAGTTTCAGATTTTGAAACGTTTTGACAGAAACGGTGGAAACATTTTTAAAATGTTGTTTGATCTCCATGAGTGATGGATGACATGGCGGTTGGCCATAGGATCTTTTTATACATGTTTGATGTATAGTTTTAATGGTTTTTGTAGTCGAGATACGTGTTAGTTTTCAAATGTAAGACTAGAATTGTATGTTATGATATGGGTTTGGCAAGAGAAATCTTTTGGGTTGGACTTGTGCGTGTGTTTTGTGATGCGTTATGTTAAAAAGGACCGATTTGGGATCTAAGGATCGTGCAAGCTTGGGCAAGAGTTGCTCCACGGTAAGAGGCTGAAAAACTGCGCAGATTGGGTTCTCTATCCGTCGGCTAGCGAACTGGGAAAGGACTAGTCGTGTTGGGGTATAGAATGTTCCGTTACTTTATGGGGCCTATGTGGCCAGGTTGATTGTAACGCTACGCAGGTCTATATGCTCGTCCGGCGTCAGTGCCTATGTTTGTAAACCACGAGTTTGTAGAATATGTGTGCGTGCGTATGTGCGTTGTTATGACTCCATATAGAACTTGTCATTATCTAGCAGGTCTTAAATGACTCAGGACTAGGGTAATAGGCAAAATTTTATAGTTGTTTTCTCTGTTCCGGGTGTGACAAAGTTGGTACATAGGAATCATTTTTCTCAGCTGTGTGATCCGAGTGAAAAATATCGTTTGTTCTCAGCTGTGTGATCTGAGTGGAATAAAAATATTTTGTTACTGTTTTGTCTTTGTTATGTAGTTTATACATTTTTATATGGATCATGTTTTGTGTAATGTAATTCTTATGGCCGTGGTGCCGATGTATGCATGATTTATGTTTTCGAGAGAAGTCATGGGTTTATTGTATTACGGTTTTCGTTGGTTGGTGCAATGGTTTACAAAAAGAGTTTTCAATTGGTCTATGCTTCATTCAAACTCTCGTACTTCGAGGAAGATTTTGGTACGGCTTATGCTTCTTTTCAAAAACAAAAGTATTTCTTTATTCAAAAATGTATATTTCGTAGTACGTTTTACAAAGGTTTCAGCCTTGTTTGGCTTCATGATTTCTCATCCGTTTGTGTTTGGGCTATTTTGGTGGTTGTTCATAGGCTTTTTGCGTGACTCGGAATTTGAGGCATGATAGTAATCCCCATCGACATCCCACACTTGTGCCCTACAATGTCACATAACAATATAATTTAGTATCAAATTTATCCATTACATATAGGTTAAATTGTTAAATACCTTTTACATACTCAAATCCTCATTCCTTTGCAAAAATTAGGTTTATTTTTTGTTTATCTTCTTCAGTTAGCTGCAATATGACAGGAAAGGTTTTTGGAAAGTTTAATTTTTTTTGGTTTTTTTTCTACTTTAACAATCTTTTGTGGAGGAACTTGTTCTTCAACTTGGAATGGGACCGAATTGGGTTCTTGGGCTTAAACCTGTTCTAGATTGGGTTGTTGGGCTTGGACTGGGCCTGGATTGAGTTGTTAGTGTTAGACTAGATCTAGATTGGGTTGTTAGACTGGTTGTTGGGCTTGTACTGGTTGTTGGTCTGCATTTTTCTTTGTATTTTCTTCTTTTCCCTTCTAGTTTCATACTAAAATTAAAGGAACTTTTTATCTGTCCTTTCCTTCATCTTGATTCTTGCAACCATAGAAGATGGAGTTGCTTCAGCCTTTTCTTTTACTTGTTTTGTGGCCTCAATCAGTTGTTCCTTCTCTTGCTCAAGAGTTTTTACTGTTTCTTTCAACTTCTCAATTTTCGATTGCCTTGAAACTTTCTGTGTAATTTGATGCACTGAAATCTCCATCATTTCCTCAAACAACCTTTCATTATCTTGTTGCACCTCTGCTATCGTTTCTTCTTTTTCTTTCTCAAGGGCCATGAGAGTTTCTTGCTATGTAAATTCTTGTGTTGCTCAGTGCACAGAAAGTTTAACAATTTGTTCAAGCAACTTTTGATTTTCTGTTTGTAGCTCTTCTATTCTTTTTTCTGCTTCAGCAAAGTCCTTTTCCTCAACAAATTTTTGTGTTGTTTAGTGGGCAAAAAGTTCCTCAATTTGTTCAACCAATTTCTGGTTTTCTGCATTGAGCCGCTCAATTGTTTCTTTCATCTTTTCATTATCATAGATCTTTTCATTTAAATCTTCTTCCATCTTCTTCATCTTCTGAGATGAAACTTCATTTGTTTGCATAGCCTCCTCCAACATTTCAATTATGTATGTGTTTCTCAATAATGTAATTGGAGTTGCAGTGTCATTCAATTGTTCCTTCAACTTCTTATTTTTTATTGCCAGCATTGCAATTTCTGATCTTTAAAGAGTCCAATGTTTCTCTTTCAACCTCTTCACTTTTCTGTCCTTCAACCTCTTCTTTCTCAGCAAAGAAGCCACCATGTTCAAACTGTTTCTCATCGTCAAATTGATTTTTTCTCATCGTCAAATTGATTTTTCGTCCCCAGATTTAATTAACTCAAAAAGTTCATTTTCTTCGGTTGTTGGTTAGATATTTGAAGTGAGCACCTAGATCATGAATGCAAAGTTAGCTATGAAACAAGCAGATAAATTATCTTTTTAGCACTTGTTAATAATATTAATATACAGATAAATTTATTTATAAAGCAATTATAATACATGTAAATTTATCTGTATTAGAACTTATGCAAGATGTGTGCATATTTGACTAAACACATAAATGTATCTGCTCATCATTTATGCATATTGAAATAGATAAATAAATTTATCTGTATCCTTTTACATTATTTAGAAAGACATAAAAATATATATGTGTTATTAATACATGATATCAAAATGACAAATAAATTTATCTATTCAATCAAAATGCTTTGGATATGCTTTTTAAAAAGACAGATAAATTATTTGTTTAGAATTTATTTTTGTTTTAGAAAATAAATAAATTTATCTGTTTGCCACTTGTGCCTATTTAAAGAACATATAATTTTATATGCTCATCACTTTAGCCCATTTAAAGGAACAGATAAATCAATTTGTTGGACAGTTGTGCCTATTTAAAGAAACAGATAAATTTATCTGTATAATCAATTATGGCTATTTAAAGTAATAGATAAAATTATCTATTCAGAACTTGTTTTGTTTTAGAAAACAGATAAATTTATTTGTTTGTCACTTGTGCCTATTTAAATGAACAAATAATTTTATTTGTTCATTACTTTAGCCTATTTAAAGGAACAGATAAATCAATATGTTGGTCAGTTGTGCCTATTTAAAGGAACAGATAAATTTATTTGTATAATCAATTGTATCTATTTAAAATAATAGATAAAATTATCTGTTTAGCACTTGTCAATATTGGGAGGAAACATATAAAGCTATTTTACCTGATTTGCACCCAGATCTTTTAGTTCTACAGCATTTAAAGCAAAATCCAATTGTCCCAACTTTCAATTTAACATTCTTAGGAATTGATGAGCTATTTTAGGCTCCATAAATATTGTGTGCTCACGTATCCAATACTAAGTAAAGAGAAAGATGTATTAGCTTTATGTAAATAGAGGACATTCAATAATATTATTGAAAGAGGTTTGAAAGGTATATCAATAGAGTAATAACACATCATGTAACTGTCTCTAGTTTGTCACAGTTTTTGTCAAGCGAGAAAATCAACCAGTCCTTTATTGCTAAAGACCAAGCATATTTCATCATATCTTTCACACTTTTGACATATTCAATGAAGACCCAGCTCAATGTTGGATCGGTTGTTGAGAAAAAGAGTTTCACACAGAGGTATAATGTGAGCAGTCTTGCAACATCTAAACAATTATTTTTCTTTTTTTTCTTGAGTGCTTCAGTAATTGGTTATTCAGATCACTTGCTATCATCCTCTGTTGCGTAGGGAACTTTATTTGGACGAACTTACTCTGAGGCTTTGTGGTATGTCTTCACATATTCATTATTGTTTGCGTATATTTGATTCCAAATATTAAACATATATCTTTATCTGTAAAGCTCAATGTCCTTTGGCCCAATTAAAACTGACTTTTGCCCTAAATATATCTCCTTATCACCAAAACAACATTGTCATCAAACTTCTTTATATCTTGCTCCTAAACCTTTTTGGTAACAATAGTTTCAATCAAAATCCAAAAAGGTGTTTTCTTCAGTTTTATTACTTGTTGGTCAGTGAAATTGACATTCTTTAGTAGTCTTACAGCGACAAGAATGTTAAAGCGGTATTATAGAGTGTAGTTCTCTTCCAATCAGGGATTAGATTATTCTTTTTTTGATGATACCTTTTGAGTATTTGTTTTTCTAAGACTCTCTTTCTCGGGTTTTTCTTCAATGACTCTTTTTACTCGTACTTTTTTCATTGCTGTGCTATATAAATTTATATGTTTCAATTGAAGAAAACAACCACTATATATCTGTCTACACGAAACATAAAATAGATACATTTATCTGCTTTAAATAAACATAAAACAGATTAATTTATCTGTGGTATCTAAATGTGCTTCAAAATATACAGATTAATTTATCTGTGCACATTTTAGATACGTCCAACTTTACAGATAAATTTATCTGTACTCTTTCAATGTTCTTTAAACCATACAGATAAATTTATCTGTTCAGTCACAACACTTTACACATTTTTTAAATAAGACAAAAAAATTTATCTGTGAATTTTTTACATACTGTTAACGATATAGATAAATTTATCTGTACTCTTTAAATGTGCTTTCAAATGCACAGATAAATTTATCTGTTCAGCCACAACAGTTATATGTTGTTAACGATATAGATAAATTTATTTATGCTATTTAAATGTGCTTTTAAATTCACAAATAAATTTATTCAGCCATACTACTTTACATGTTTCTTAGATAAGACAAATAAATTTATCTGTATCCTTTCAACGTGCTTTCAACCGTGCAGATAAATTTATCTATAGATTTTTTACACGCTATTAACGATACAGATAAATTTATCTGTACTCTTTAAATGTACTTTTAAATGCACAGATAGATTTATCTGTTCAATTACAACACTTTACACGTTTCTTAAATAAGACAGATAATTTTATCTGTTCAGCCACACTACTTTACATGTTTTTTAGATAAAACAGATAAATTTATCTGTACTGTACAAATAAATTTATCTGTTTACCTTTTATATGTTGTTAACGATATAGATAAATTCATCTGTGCACTTTAAATGTGCTTTTAAATGTACAAATAAGTTTATCTGTTCAGTCATAACATTTTACACGGTTTGTTGAAAAGCATGCGTAAAACTGGTATGATTGAATATGAAATATAATATTTGTTATCTGTTTTGAAGAATAAATCATTAAAGTAGGTTAGGTGCAGTGAAAAATCAATAGAAAGCATTAACTATCATCGCGTTTTTATTGAATACGTGTTTATCACTTGAATCGATGAAAAATTATGATAAAATGAAGAAAAAATCACAAATAAATTCGTTCTCATTGTAAAAGCGTACAAAGTTGAAATATCAAAATTGAGAAATCGGTAGAAACCGTTAACTATCATTGCGTTTTTAATTGAATACGTGTTCATCACTTCAATGAATAAAAATTTATGATGAAATAAAAAAAATCGCAGATAAATACGATCTCATTAAAAAAGTGAATAAATCACACATAAATTCGTTCTCATTAAAAAAGTAAACAAAGATGAAATATGTAAACCGAAGAATGATTAGAAAATCTAATCTTAACAACGCAATTTGATTGAGTTAATTTTAGGTTTGAGTAGAAATCCTAATTTGCGACAAATCAAATTCTTCTTTTTGGAATTGCAAATAAGGGGAGTGAGTGCGATTTTTGCTTCGAATGCGAAATGAGAGGGAATAAAACCGTTATGCAAGCTTAACATACAAAATGTGATTAGGAACATTTTTGAGACAACGACAAATTTTAGAATAGCTTGGACCTTGTGCGTTAAGAAATTTGTTTATGGGCATAATGTTGGTTCATGATGTATATATGGGTTTCTAGCTGAAAGGCCAATAATTTTATAAAGTAGTTTTGTATTTTTTTTTTTATTAAAATGTCTAAAGTGTTCTTATTTTTTGTTTTTATTGTAGTGTTTAGAATATTAGCACGATTTTTTTATTTTTGTGTAGAGAGTTGGCTTTTGTAATTAAAGATATTATATTAATTTTATTTTTAAAAAGTTAGTGTGCTTGAAGTATACATGTAAGCTTTTTTTCGTAAAAAATGAGACGGAAAAAAGTTGATTGACTTTTTAAAAAACCAAATTGTAAGCTTAAAAGTTTATCGGATAGTGTATCGATACTAATAAAATACTGAGTACCATTTTAAATTTATCATTATAAAATATTATATATATATTTTTTTAAATATTATTCACTAGTAAATAATTTAGTATAATATAAATATTTATCCAACATAATATTTTAATTAATTTTTAATTTCATTATTTATAATGAGATAGTTAATTTGAAAATATATAAATTTAGCATTTAATATTTTTAATAATAATATAATTTAATATTAATTAACTTTAGAACTCTTCATTTATATTATTATTTAAAACTTGAATTAAAATATAAAAATAAAAAAATATAAATAAAAAAAATAAATAAAATTTATTTTTTTGAAAACATAATTATAAACTAATACGTATCTAATATTTACGGTACAAGCCGATATTGTTTAGTAGGTTTGGTAAATACAGGTATTTTGACTAATATAAACTAGTACGATAACTATGATCCGAATTGAGATGTAAAACCAAAAAGTACAACCGATTTCATTCCAAAACTGCCATCGTTCTAAAATGATCTCAACCTGTTTCTATTTTTCCGAAGGTAATGAATGATGATGTACAAAGTACAAACATAATTTTTTTTACTAGTCCCTGATTGGCATATCTTAAAAATTGGACATTTTCACAAAAAGTCTACTTAAAAGTTATAGTGTTTAACATTTTTTAAAAAGTCATTTCTTTTTAACAATAAAAAAAACCAAAAACTTAATTCTTAAAATATATTAAATATTTTAATAAAAAACAAAAATAATAAAAAAACCTACTATAAAATATAACCTTTCTTGTAGGGCAAACTGGGGAAGTACGGTTCATTGCGGTAAGTTGGAAGGTTTCTTTGCCACAACTTATTGACCAAAACACAAAAAATCAAACATAAATGTTCCATCACAAGTTCTGAATCCAATCTACCTTCCAACCACCCATATTCAAACTAAGCATGTATTTGGATTAATTTTTTTTAATAATTTTTTAATAATTTTTTGTAAAAATAGATATTAAATCATGATTTTTTTATAAAAGAAAAAAACTAAAAAATCAAGCTAAAGCAAATCAAATAACTTTTTTTTAAATAAAAAAACTTAATTTTTAAACCAGGCCAAACACATGCTAAAAACCCGAACACTACTCCAAAAATGCTATACTTACAACCATGGCTATCAAAAATCTACCAAAGATTTGATTGACAACTTTAATTTTTTAACTTTTTAACTAAAAACATCAAAAATTTAAAGTTATATGTTTGTTAAAAAAACTAAAAAATTAAAAAATAAAATCAAAACACAAACTCTCAAAATACTTTTAAAACACAACAATACTCCTTATTAATAACTTATTTATTACCGCTACCAACTATATATAATTATTAATATCAAATATACAAAATAATAAAATTGCCAATTTTGAACAAAAAACAAAAAAAATAACTTTTTACCCAAACAACTAACATTAAAAAAACTAGTTTAAAATTAAGTTACCTAATAACATACTTTGAACTCAATTTAACTTTTTAGATAAAAATATAAAAAAACAAAAAAAAATTAAATTTTAAACTAATTGAGGTCGTGGCTAAAATCTACGAGGTGATTAATAGAAGCCCATTACACTCTCAAATCCCAATTTGGCTTCTCATACCATTCGTAGGATTCTTTAAAAGGCAGTCTAGTGTACGAAACTCTTATATATGCGGACTCTAGGAATGGAGGTGAATTATGATAAGTCTATAATACGCAATCTTATCTTGTATTCATTAAAAATTATTTTCACACTTCAAACTCATAATTTTTAGGCCACATGACAATAATTTTATCATTGTGCCAAAACTCTATATCGTAGCCAAAACTCCCCTTGGTACATAGGATTCTCTGATCCATCAAAATGATGCGGCGTCTCTTTCACCCAATGACTCAAACCAAACAAAGCGACATCAAATTCCAAATCTCTTACCCCTCACCACCTGTGAAGAATAACGCCTGTCGAGGTAACCCAACATACCTCGAACCAAGACAAGATCGAGGTCCGAAGTCCCAAGCTACATGGACCAATCTATAAAGCAGAACGGAGGCCTTCTGAATTAATGGTTACTATAACATTAAGGGCTATGTTTGTATCATCAATTTGTTGACAAATTTACAGAGAGAAGAGAAGTTAGGAAGGCTATCAAGTGAAGAAGTTTAATATATTTATTTGGTTTTCCAATCATTTTTCTTTCCCTCCATAATCCCTCCACAAACTCATGATCCAAACACAACCTATAAGGAAAATCAATACCAAGATTGGCTATAAAAATATAGTCATTCCAAGATAATAGAATATGAACTCTAGGAGAATCTAAATAGAATCAAGCACGGGGTTTAGCCAGAGAAGTCCAAAATGTACACAGAACTCAAAATATATGATAAGCTAAATGATAAACCTAACAAATATAGCAACAGTGACCGACCTGTAAAAGATCAATTCTTCTACAAACCAAAAATAAATGACCCCAAAAAATACACAAACTCAAAATAAACAGTTTAAATACACTTTGACCGAGACCCACACAACACAAAGTTAAATCCTCACCTTTGAATTCAAATTCTGGATTTGTTTCTGGGACTGTCTTCGGGATTTCTCAACTTTGGTAAATGACAGCTAACTTCAAAATAGAGTGGCCACATTATAAAACAATCTTGGTTAATGGTTATCCCGTCTGAATATTGAATGCCTCAAAAGAGTATTGCATGAGATTAAGGGAGTGTTTGACAAAATTACTGTTAGTAACTTTTAGCTTTCTTACTACTAATTTTAACTATAAACTATAAATTTTTCTAAGCACCAACAATTTTTGTTACAGCTTATAACTACTCTTTCTTCTATTTCAGTTACAGCTTCCTACTATTAATTTTAACTATAAGTTACAAATTTTTTCAAATACCAACAACTTCTATTATAACTTATAACTACTTTTTCTTCTATTTCAACTACAAGTTACAAGTTTTACCAAACACTCATAACTTTCATTACAAACTACAATCTATAAACTATTAGTTTCAGTAATGCCAAACATTACCTAAATATGTAAAGAGAGCAATGAGTATAGGACCATTTAAGAAGGTAACAATGCCTAAATAGAGCTAAAAGATGATGATTTCATTGGCACAAATTATGTGATCACTGACACATCTTCGTAAATATTGCACCTACGATGACTATGATGACCAAGTGGACTCCAAAACCACCACTCCACTAGACATTTTTTGCTTCGGCGTGTCAACTTGGGTCTACAATTCTCAAGTGAGTCACACATGCCACACCCAAGTTTACAAGCAGATTATGGTCACACAAACCCAACTTCTGGTGCTTTCAAATCTGTTTATTAATGTTCAAATACAGCAAGACAAAATTGCAATTGTGTTATGGATAAACAAAGATGAACTATATAACAGTTTACATATAAATCCCATTGCACATGATCAACAAACTCTAGTATGGCAGTAGGAACCTGAAAAGGTCAGATAATGTGCAGAAGGCAATCCTAAAAACATGATTCCAGAAAGGTGATCCTAAAAACCCACCTAATAACTGTAAACCCAAGAAATCCTGCCACCAACCTTCAGAAGCCAAAAATATTTGTTCATAGTTCACACTAATTTTCAATGATAAAGAACTAACATACAAAAATTGGCAATGGTGAATGGTTCAATTCCAATGGTAGCTAAGGTATTAGAAACGAAGTCATCCCTTCTACCAATCATTTCGTTCAAACGATAACCGATTAAATTTCTATTTTATGCACAAAGTTAAGAAACTTGAGCACACTATCCAATCCAAGACCAAGCAAATACAAATCATTATTTCAACAATTGTTAAAGTTAAATAAACAAAAAGAGGAGATTTATACCACTATAGTATTCACCATTGATCAAAATGACCAATAAATTTATGAACCCAAGCACTTGCTACTCAGTATCCAAAGATCCAAACCCTTTTCAACTTCCCATTGATTTCAGCTCCTCCAACGCCAACTTAATTTGATCTTGCACCAACTCTAACCGCTTCGAATATACCTCCAACTCCAATATATGTTGCTTCCTCCATCTCTCATCCGTCATATCACCACGAGTAAAATTCAACGCCGGGGGACTCCCAAAACTAAAAGGCACTGGATTCAATGCCGCGACCCCTCCAAATCCCCGGGAACCAAAGGGATTGTTCATTGAATTGTGAAGCAATTCCTTAAATAATGGGGATAGACAGCTCCTCACTGTCTCCTCAATCAAGTTCGGAATTGAAGTCACAGGCGGAGTAGAATTCTGGTGAGATTGTTGATGTTTTTCTTCAATTTTCACTACTCTAGATCGTTTTCGCGGCCTTGATAACTTTTTCTCTGAACTGTTGATATCGACACCGTTATAATTGTAATCAAAGGAATTAAGGTTAGGATTAGGGTTAGGATTAGGGGTTGATTCTTCGTCTTCTTCTTCCCCACCACCACCACTTGCTCCGGCGCGGCCAGCGTCGACGCTCCAGATCTTGCGAGAGATCTCGAAAGTGGCCTGATCATGAGGGCTCTTAAAGACGAACTCTTTCCCCGAATCGATCTTAGTCACGACGTTCCGATACTTCTTCTTCAGCCTCCTCAGCTTCTCGACCAACTGGTTCTTGTTGAAATCCAGCTGCAGCTTACTCTTGATCTGGTCATAAAACGCCGTCGTGTCGTGGTGGTGCGAAGAATTGGCCCCTCCTCGCTGCGTCGTGTAATCAAGGAACCCCTGCAAGAGCTCAATCTCGTCCTCGTCGGTCCAAAGACGCTGAAACAGCCTCCGCGAGTCGTCCAGCGCCGCGATCGGCTTCTTCTCCTCGACGACGGCGGCGACCGTGACGTCCTCGATGCGTTGACGCTTCGGATCTGGGAGAGAATAGGCGACGGTGACGCCACCGCACTGGTTAGGGGCGGCTGTCTCGCCGTTTGGAACGCCGGAAACGGCGACGGTAACAGCGCAAGCAGAGGGAGGGAGGCCACCGGCGGCGAGATTGGAGGAAGAGCTATCGTCGTCGTCGTCTTCTTCTTCTTCTTCAACGTCGTCGTCGACATCGTCGTCTAAGTCGGGGATGGAGGAGGGGAGAGTGAGATCCTCTTCGCTCTCGTCGTCTTCATCTTCGTCGAGGTCTTCTTCGCCGTATACGGTGTGATCTTCTCCGGAAGCCATCGGAGGTTGCGGAGGAGAGAGAGAGAGAGAGAGAGAGAGAGAGAAAGGTGGGTTGGTTTGGTTTGTATGGGGGTTCGGACCAGTTGGCACCAGGGGTGGTTAGGCCGGGAGTCAAGAGGTTCACGAGTTTCCTATTGCGTGTAAGTGGCTGAATTGGTCCCTCCTCACCCTGTCAGCCTCACTTTAGCCTCGTTTGGCTACTTGGTTTAAGTCCAAAAAGTCAAAAAACAAAATTTTAAAGGATATGAGGTGATTTTAAAGTAAAATTTTAAAGTAATTTTAAATTAAAAAATAATTTTTTAAAATTATTATAATTTTTAAAATTTTATTTTTAAATAATTTTATATTTAATATAAATCTTATTTGATAGATTTTAACGAGCAAATTTTAAAATTATAATATTTTATAAAAATAATATAGATTTATATAATAAAAGTTATGATATTTTTCAAATATATATAAAAATTTATGTAAAAAGAAAAAAATATAAAAGCTTTTGAGTTGAAAAATTAAATTTTATAATTTTTTATATTTTAAGCAAAAATGCAAAAAAATTGACTTTAAAAGTGCTTAAAGACAATTGCCAGACCTTTGTTTTAAGGCCAATTTAGCTTTTTTTTATAAAAAATTAAAAAAATTAAAATTGTTTAGAATAATTTTTGTAATAGTTTTTTATTAAAATGTCTAAAATATCTTACTTTTTATTTTTAAATTCTAATATTTGAAATATTAGTATGAATTTTTTGTAATTTTTTAAAAAAATTAACTTTTTAAATTAAAAGTATCATAGTCATTTTATACGAAAAAATTAGAGTATTTTGAATGTGTATAAACTTTTTTTGTTGAAATTTTTTTTTTAAAATGTTTAGTAACTTTTTTACAAATTGTTGTTGACATTACATTTTACAAAATAATTCGACAAGAGTTAAGTGACTTGTCGAGCATAAAAAAAGATCCTTCATAGCCTTTATTTAGTGAAGTAAAAAAAGACACGTTGAAGAAACAACTAAACGCACTATCGAACGAGATACAAGATTTAATAAAAAGAGTTTGTCGAGGAAACAGTCAACAAATGCCTAATAAAAATCTTTAGGGCCTGTCGAGCAATTGATTTTATTATGCAATTAGTTTCGCCAAGCAATTGGTTGATGGATTAAGAAAAATATATTCAAAGAAAAATACGTAATAGCAAGTCAGCGAAAGAAAGAGAAAGCATAACTATTCACTAAAAAGAGAAACTGCCGCGTATGCCTACTAAAAGAGCAATTACTTAAAAAGAGGCACATGTTCGCCCATTACCAAGACAATTAGAGGCAGTTACAAGTATCCATGGCTTAGGAAAAAAGCACTAATTCACCCATTTCCAAAGATGATTAAAAGCAATTACTAGATGAAAGTAATTACACATCTTAGCATCTATAAATAGGCCATATAATAAAAGATGGAATGACCTTTTAACTCGACAAATTGTCTATATTTTATTTTTATCTTTTTTACTTGTAGTTTTCATTTCTAAATTGTTTCTATTTTCAGTTATTTTAATTTTCAGTTTTGCAATTTCAATTTTTAGTTTGTAATTTTCGTTTTTAGTTCTTGTAATCGGTTCTATTTTTTCAAATTAATAAAATTCTTTTATTTCTTTTGTTTGATCCACCGTTTTATTTGGAAAAGTTCTAAAATAAGACAAAAGACCCCAGTACAATCATTTTATATCGAATTTCATGTCGATCTCGACAATGAAGTGTTGTTTTTGAGTGAACACGGTATAATTTAAAAGTTGATTTTTTTTTATAAAAAAAAATAATTTTTAAGTGAAACCAAACATGAGCTAAGTAATTTCTTTTGTTATTAGTTCTTTGTTTTCTTTTTTGGTTACTAGTTATTTTTTGTGTGTGTTTTTAACCCAAAAAAAACTTAATATAAGTAGATTGTTTAGTAATTAATTTTTATAAAATTAATTGATTGAGTAAAAAGTTACTTTTTAATTAAATAGTATCGTCCTTGTATATAGTTAATTATTATAATAATATATAATTAATATTGATAGTAAATAAGTTATTAAGTAGTGGTATTGTTGTATTTTAGAATGGAGTAAGAATTTAAATAAAGTATCTTAAAATTAATGTTTTAATTTAACTTTTTGACTTTGGAACTTTTAATTTTTTGCCAAAACCTGTTTAGTTTTGGGCCCAAAAAATAATATATTTATCTAACAAATTAATTTACCAAATAATATGGTATAATCATAAGCATTAAGTATAGTTAGAGGTCATGTACATCTATTTCATCAATAGTTGTGATTGTGTCACTTTATTTAGTATATAAATTTAGTATGTTAAAAAAAAAACATCTCTCTTTAGAATGAGAGCTCTCCTCCTTTTCTCTGGGTCCTCTTAAGATAGAATTCTTATCTCAAGATTTTTTCTTGGGTTCCTATCTATCCATATTCCTTCTCTACTTTTAACAATCCTAGCCGGTGCTTATGTTTTGCTCTCCTGGTGTTTTTGAGATTGTCTTAGTGTAATGGTGGTGGAGGTCGCAAGACTATGGCAAAACATTAAATTAATAGAGAGAGAAGAAGAGAAACTACATATCAAGATGTCTCACTTACAAAACCCAAGAGAGGTACGAGAACACTGCCTCGTTGGAAGAGTTCTCACGGGAAAACTTCTTCATAAGGAAGCCTTCAAACATACTATGATTTTGGTGTGGAGATCTTCAAAGGTTTTCAAGATAAGGGAGATCGGTGAGAACCTATTTGTTTTTCATTTCCAACATTACATCTATTGATGAAAAGTTCTAATGCTTGGGCCATGGAGTTTTGATAAGGCGTTAGTGATCTTGGAAGAGTTCGATGGAATGTCTTAACCGAAAGACTTTCATGTTTGCCATGCTTCCTTCTGGATCTAAGTGTATAGCCTGCCACTATTGAGTATGACTAAAGATGTAGCTCAGCTAATTGAAAATTTTATAAGGGTTTTTGAAGAACTCGATATACAAAAGGGGGCTTGTGTTGGGGGCGTCTCTTTAGGATTCGTATAAAGCTAGATGCAACAAAGGCGCTTCTACATGGTTTGAAAATCACGATAGCGAGGGGGGACTACTATATGGGTGGATCTAAAGTATGACAGATTATTAGATTTTTGCTATTGGTGTAGTCACCTTGAGCATAACTTCAAGGAATGTAGCAAGTGGGTGGAAGAATGTTACTATTTTGTGTCCGATAACTTCCAATATAGCAGATGGATGCAAGCTACAACTGGTTCCGAGAAACATAAAGGGACTCATAAGAAGGATCATACCTTTTCCAAGGATAGTAAAGGAATGATGGCTCTTTCCCAAAGAAGTCCACTATAAGTGAGCCTAAGGATTCACTATTAGAGTCTTCACCATAGGAATCAATCTTACCAAAATACTTCTCATCTTATGTCCAATGGATGCAATGGGTGAGGAGGAGGGGTGGTGCGTGGAAAGTTTGACAAGGGGCGTAGAAGGTCCAATTTTGGAAAGAAAATAATTGAGGATTCTCCTCTCCTAATCCATCGAGATCATAGAGAATCATTGTTGGATGCTAATACGGAGCTAAGAAAGAGTCACAATATATCGAGAAAGTCAACTTTTCTAAAAGGAGATTTGGCGTATATGGCAACATTTACCTTGGGACCCTAAGAAATAATCCACGGCGAGCAGGGCACTCAGGCAGAAGAAAAAATAGTGGCAACTGGCCCAAGTAGGCTTAACCTATAAACGGGGCTAAACCTACATGAAAATCATTGGCCCAATATATTGGAGGACCCAGAGACCCACACAAGTACTATTGACATGTCAGTTTTGTATGGATCTAACCCTAAAAAGACCTATAAAAGGCTCACTTCGATTAAATAGAAGAAGAGCATGTTTTCAATACAGAATAAAAATTATTCTAAGAAAAGTAAAGAAGAATTGCTTGAGGAATGTAAAGCAGGCGTATTAATAAGAGAGATAAATTGAGTATTGATACATTTTTGCATGAAGACCCAACGACGGTGTTTGCTTTGCAACCCTGTTGATCACAATGAAAATCTTGAGCTAGAACATTTGAAGACTTGGAAACCCTGGAACTGTTCATGCACTTTAGGACCTTGTATTGTCTCATGATGCCAACCGGGTATTCTTGTTAGAAACTAAAATTAATAGCAAAAGTGCAGATGCGATTCGAGGTAAATTAGGCTTTAAATTTGGCTTTCATGTGGAAATAGAAGGATTAGTTGGAGGTTTGTTGTTGCTCTAGAAAGAGGATATCTGAATCATAATAAAAAAAAACAAAAACAAAAAAAAATAAGGCACTAGTCTAAGTTACCATTGAAATTGGAAAGGTGTTAGGCACCCTTTTTGCTCAACTGTTAAGTTAGCCTCTACGTTATCACATTTGGTTCTTATTATAAATTTATCAAAAGTAACAAATATAGAAATGAGATTAAAAAGAGTTCATGCAAAAGCAAACATGAAAAAAGAAAATCATATATTAAAAGAAAGAGAAAATCTAAAAGATCATATTGTATAGTTTCCATATCCACAATGCTACATTTATTATCATACAGAAATGAAACAAAAATTAAAACATGATTTTAAATTACTAATTCAACAAAAATAGTACAGTCATAGCAACCAAATGTTATGGTCGTGACAAAATATGGAGCTAAAGTCTCGGTCGTCAGAATCAAACATTGTCGCCACAACAAATAACAAAAATAGATCACATCCATAGCAACCTATAGTTGCAGCCATTCTGTTCAAAATATCCAGGATGGTTCTTAAAGTGCATAGTGTGTAGGGTTTGAAAATGCAGAAGATATACTATTGTCGAATTGACATAGTACTTTTAACATACTATTTTTCACAATATCTCAAATATAAATATTTTTCATTGCCATTCAAACTATATTTAGTATTACGGCCTAAAAATGAATAACATGTATGAAAGAAATAAATAGAAAAACCTAGTCATAACAATCCCAAGGGAGAATAAGGTGGGATTTTAGAAGAGTTACAACGACCTACGGGTACCTGAAATGAGTAGACACTCGCGGTATATGGAACTGAATCCCAAGAAACTAAGATGATACATATGAATCGAATTAAACGCGGCATGGCACAAGATCTACAGCATACAAAAAAATGTATAATGCTGAATTGTTCGGACAGAATCCATACAGGAAGAACAATATGAAACCTCGAACCATAAAACAGAAATCCAGTACACCCACAAGGCAGAATAGAAATTATACTTATTCGATCCCACTTATTTGACCACGTTTCTGTTCTTGAACTTGAATCCAAAAATCAACGCGGTTGTAATCCAACAATCTTTCCTTCGTTTAGATCTTTTGCGGTATACCCAGATGCCGAAAACACGAACTAAATGTTGGCTTAGATCCTTCATGCTCCCAACCCTGTCTGGTTACCTCTCTTTTTCTGGTTCTCGCAGATACGTGAACAACCTAAAAGATTGAATGAATGAATCATATGGCAGCCAGGGTTATAACTGTTGGAGGCAATACTGCCAAGATCATTATTTTTGTAAAAT
>JAOTRH010000024.1:10465657-10497415 GCA_034768845.1 Heliamphora exappendiculata | reverse complement strand
TGAGGGTTTGTGTCGAGATTCGAGTCAAAGGTTTAGATTTGATATCGAGGTCTAAAGTTAAGGTCAAAGGTTAAGGGTATAAAAGTTCAAGGATCGAAGTCAAGGGTTGTGGGTCTAGGGAGGCAGTGGTTAAAGTAAGAGTAGTGGTGGTGGTGGTGGTGGTGGTGGTGAGACCGTGGTGGTTTATGAAATAATTTTTTTTATATGTAATAAGTAAAGAGCTATGATGGTGTTTTGGTCTCAACAAATAAATTAAAAAGAATAGAATAGTCATTTTTTGTCTTTTCTAGTGGAATGATTGTTTTCATAAAATTGTGAATAACTACTCCATTAGAAATGGACATTTCGTCATTTCTTATTAAACCAAATAATAGAATATATAGGTACTCTATTGAAATTGCAGTTCTATTTCTATCTATTTCATTAGACCAAATATAGTGCAAGGAAAAATGCAATCCCTTGCAAAGCCTTGGTGATACTCATGGGAGGTTTGGGATGAATTTTGATCAAATTTATATGGTTTAATGTTGTTTTTCACAATGTTTTTTTTAGGTCCCAGAACTTATTTCCTTAAGAAATGTGTTTATTTAGACAATGGGTTTTTAAAATAGGATTTTCTAGGTTGTTCTCAGGTGAGTGACTGTTCGAGCGGTCTATTACTCGAGAATGAGTGTTTACTCTCGATTAGTAGGGTGAGTCTGCTCTAACGGACTCACCTGGGCTGGATCTAAATATTTGTTTATTTAAATAAAAGTATTTTTTTATTCGGGTTCCATTTTAAGAACTATTTATGTTTAAATTGAAGTCCCGATAATCTTCTTTCCAATGATTTAACTCTCCTTTTGAAATCGTTTTGGTTCAGATGGCTTTAGTGAGAATTATAGGTATAAAATAGGTTTTATTAAAGGTGTTCTTTGTGAGTAGTTCTATTTTCGTGAGTTGTCATAAGTGGTTCACGAGTCTCGAGTTTGAGAGCGTGTCATACTATTTATTACTTTAATTATTATAATTTTTTTAAAATTAAAAAATTATTCTCAAAACATCTTTGTTCTCACCCAACCCTGCCTCTTTTCAATTTTTTTTTCGATTTTAATTCAATCAAATAGGAGTGGGGATTGAAGGCTTCATTTCTGCTCGCGTCACACTCTATTATCATTTCTAAGAGCACAAGAAGGAACCCAAAAATCTAAGCCAGAAATTTATCTCGAATGTCTAGTTGGCGTCAACCTCATACTGTGGGACCCGCTTGCAAAACACCCAAAAACTCTCTCTCTCTCTCTCTCTCTCTCTCTCTCTCTCTCTCTCAACTTTTCCTCTAACTCTTCTCTCTCCTGCCCAGGACGCTTTTCCCTCCTACCTCACTACCACGACGACCCATCATTCTTTTACTCTTTCTTTCTATTTAATATTAAATTATTATTAGAAATTTAAATATTAAATTTATCTAATAGTCAACTGAATTGTCGCATTATAAAATAATGAGATTAAAAATTAATTTAGATTAATTAATTAAAATATTAGATTAAATAAATATTTATGTTATATTAAATTATTTATTATTAAATAATATATATAAAATATTTTACAACAATAAATTTAAAATAGTACCCAAGTTTTTCCTGATGCCTCGTACATATAATACAGAATGAGGTTATTATTGTGCCTTGAACAACAAAATTTATTATACTTTAAAATGGCCACGTTATTTTCTTTTACATAATTTTATAATTTAAACTTTTCATATTCTTGCAGTAATTCTTGGTTCCATCCACTAATCACCTCTCATTTCATTTTTTGGCAGGGAAATATAGAACAATTGTTGCTTTTTTGCCTATCATGTCCGGCCACAATTTTCTCTATTATAGCTATGAGAGTAGATAGTATGGATTCTTTTATTAGTACAATATGAGAAATAAAATTCGGTAATTCGGTGCGTTAGGATTGTATACTAAAATTTTTAATTTTAATTTTAATTTTTAATATTAATTTTTAATAAAATTAAAAAATTTTTCTTATGAGAATCTTAATGACTAATGTATGCATTTCATTATTTATTTGATATCGTGCATGTATGTGTTTTATTTTACATAGTATTTAATCTGATGTGTAGAATTCGCCTTGCACACAAATGACCAGATTAAAGATTTTTATAAAATATAAGTTATTAGTTCACAGTTTAGATAGAATTGAACAAACCATTAGTACGACTGTATCACAGAGTTTTAGTAGACCTGTCTTGGTTACGAAAAATAGATAATAGTGTCATTTATTGTTCCGACTTGCTGTGCCAGTACACTTTGTGTGTGTTGAACAAGACCACGTTAGAATAATTAATTTTATACTGACTATATATATTAATTCATACTCTATGGTTATTATGAGTACTTATACTCTTAATTCTGAAATAAATAATTATTTATATATATTTAATATTCGTTAATTTGATTCATTAAATGGTGCGATCTTTTATGGGATTATAATCTCGGTGAGTTGGATAACTATATTGATTATATAGTGAATATTAATTATTAACAGAATCTACGTCCCAAAAGACCGAAATTGATAATATTCTCTTAAAGAATATTATAAGTTTTAATCGAGCCAAACCATGCAGATGGATTTTATATTCTGATAGTCAAATAAGTTAAGCAGAAATATTCAAGAAATTCTCGAAGAAGTCGATTAAATATAATTATCAATAATTTAATTTAATCGACTGGTATCTGTAATCTTAACGTGGGGAGAATAAATAAGTATTTAATAACAGGAGTTCGAATACTACAATTTTGAGAATATGGTTAGGAGTGCAATTATAATTCTTTAGTGGAATAAATTATAATTACTGTTTTTATGAAATTACTTCTGGGTTGAGATGAATTTTTATAATTACATTGGAAGCTTAAGTCATATTTACTTCACAGATCCCTACTGTAGCCTATTTATATGCTGTTACAAAACCTTACGCGAGAATTCATATTATTCAGTCAGTGATTAGGTGGCTAGGGTTTCCACGTTTACTGAAAATTCTAAGCCTAATCAAGAAGATTTTGAAGAACACGATAGATTAAAACCCTTACTTTATTCGTGCTTAGCATTCCAGAATATAGCAGAAGGTTTGTGTCAAAAATTTAACTAAAAGTCAAAAATCACAACGGATCGTTGATTGAAAATTGTTATAGCAACCGAAATCATCCAACCAGATTTCGAAAGGTATAATTCTAAAACTAACTTTGGGAGAATTATCGAATTTTATAATTTTGATTGTTCAATATTAAAAATTTTAATCTGGAGCCTGTTTCGGTGTTTACCCATCCGAATATTATTTTGACTAAAATTATAAATATAATCTTAAAATGTTGACAGTTTGCCCCAACAGGGTGTGCCTATGGCACAGTAAGGTTTGGTGTGTTTTAAAATGGTATTAATATATATTTTATATAAATTTTAATTTAAACTGTTTCTATTGTAGATTTGGTTGAATACACTATTTATACAAAATAAATTAATTTTTTAGGACATAGTCAGCCATATGATTTGCTAATAATGGTTTGCTTATTCTAAAAAACATACTAGTCATTTATTTTGTGACACAAAAATTATCAAATCAAATGGTTAACACGGTTTAACGAATTTGATTTTATGTATTAATCATATAATTGATGAGATCTACAATATAAATATTTTAAATTATAAAATTATATAAAAAAATAACACCATTTTAAAACACAGCAAATCTTGCTGTGTTCAAGGAACATAAGTAAATCCATTCTCTACCACATGTAACAGCTACATGTGAAAAATTAGGTAATGTTTTGAATTTATTGCTATGAAATAGTATGTGTATATTGTATTTATATTTACAAAAATATTATTTAACAATAAATAATTTAGTATAACGTAAATATCCATTTAACATACTATTTTAATTAATTAGTCTAAAATAAATTTTATTTTTATTTTTTTATAATGAGATAACTAACTTAAAAATGATATAAATTTAATATTTAAAACTTTTAATAGTAATCTAATATGAGGTATGGCGGGAAAGGCTTAAGTCTTGGACAAGAGAGGAAAGGTAAAGAGGCAAGAGAAAGAGTGAGACTTGAGCAGAAGAATTTTGGCAGGTCACACAATAATGAGTGGATACTGTAGAGGATCAGGATTGGGATCTACTGGTTCCGTCCAAGCTGGCTGGGAAGTCAGGAGATGATTTCACGTGTACGCCTGCACAAGTAAGGGGTTAGATGTCCACCGGTGGCTTTATACCGGTAGACTCTCTGACAAACAAGTCAGGCAAGGGTTTGAGAAAGAAAGAAGAACTTGAGAGAGAATTTTAGTCAAGTTTTGGCTTAGTAATAGAGAGCCTGCCTGTATTTGCAAATTAGCTGGCTATTTATAGGAAGAAATATACTTGACCCGCTTATGGAGTCCGACCCGACCCGAGCATGTCGGGTTATACTTTTCCTCTCTGATCTATGCATAGCTATTAATGGTTTGATAGTGACTTATCAGTACTATCATTAGATCTCTCTGCAAATGCTTTTTGTCATGTCAAGATGCTCATCAGCATTTAGGCCAAGTTTGGGCTAAGGCTAAGGCTAAGCCATCCTTACTTGATGTCCTAGCTCGTGAGTTGGCCTATTTACAACTGATTCCTTATTATCACATCACTTTTCTGATACTCGTATCGTGGGACATGATCGTAAATATCAACCATCTAGCTCGGTCCTAGGGTTCAGGCAGCTCGTCTTGCTCGGCTATGAATGCCGAGCATTCCTCATAATGGTGCCAAGCACCATGTCTTCAGGGTTGGGGCCGATCCGTCCCTAAGCTCGGGCCTTATGTCTTGAGGTCCCCAGAGCCCGAATAAACTGTCGTATGGCTCGGCTTATTACCTGAGCTAATATAAATATGTCGAGGTACGTGCCATGCTAAAAAGGACCATTGTCCTGTATGGCCTTCCACGTGTGTTCCACGTGGCTCTGGTCGAAACTTGGTCCCCCTCAATTGCCCTCATCATCTTGCTGCTGTTCAAAAACTCGAGCAGCTGGAAGATGATGTGATGTTCTTGCTTAATTTGTTGCTTCGCCCTTTGATCGGGAGGCTTATTGAACAAGCTTTACAAACGTCTGTTGTCGCCAGCAGTACGCCAACCGCCACATTTGCCATGTGGCGAGCCCCTTCCGGCTCTGCAGCGCATTTAATATGCGCATTAAATGTGTATGGCGTTAGCTGTACCTTGGGTACAGAAACGTCACAAGAATGTCTGCCGTTGTTTTCAATAAATATCAATCATTTGGCTTAATTATGGCGCTTTGCTCAGATTTTCAATTCCGATCAAAAATTTTTCTCGGATCATTAATCTGACGAGTAATAGTGCTCAGCCATTTGCTCCGGACATCAGTCCTAGAAGGTTAACCGTCATGATCTACTCGAAAAGAGCTACTCGGGTCGCACACGCCGTTTATGTTAACTGCGCATTAAATGCACACAGTGCGCTTCAGAGCACGCACCATAACTGCCGTCTTTTAGCACTTCGTTTGAATGCTTGTGAAGCTATAAAGGGAGAGGGTATTCCCTCTTCCCCTCTTTTACGAACAATCCCAACTTCCTGGACTTAAGGCGATTTTCGGCGACCACACTCTGCAACTCTGGCGACTGCGATTCCTACAACTCCGGCGACCTTCAAGCCTCCCGGAGCCTTCCTCTTTCAGGTAAGCATCCTATTTATATATTTTTTGCCTTTTCATCTTTTCTGTGAAAAATCGTGGCTAACGCAGCCGCGGTGGGTGTTAGGCTCACCAGCCTACGCCCCAAACACCCTAGTGCCGCCGCCGCCACCCCCACCCCCGGCGGTGGCGGTGTTGCTAGGAAAGTACATGTAGTTGTATATATATACGCACATATCTAAAAACTTCTCTCCCCCCTTTTTTTGTATAGAAGCAAAATGGGGCGTCTTGCGACGTATGTCGATACACGAGAGGCTTTGGCTGAGCTCCGCTGATCTCGGTCTATCCCTGATGATGTTACCATACGCCAGGCAACTGATAAGAAAACCTGAACCACTGAGGAGCCCGGGGAGGCCGTGTTCCCCCTTGTGGCCGTTGTGGAGTCCAGATTTGAGTTCCCCTTCTCGAGCGTCATGAGGGAAGCTCTTTCCTTTTACTGGTTGTGTCCGGTGCAACTCACCCCCAATTTCTTCTCCATTTTGATGGGAGTAGTGCTACTGAATCGTTATATGGGCATCAATCTCGGTGTTCGGGAGATTCAGTACTTCTACTCCATATCTGAAACATCTAGAGGCTAGAACAAATATTATCTCAAGGCCAAGGATGGCAGGAGTATCGTCCTCAAGCTGAAGAATTCCCACAAAGGGGATTTGGAAGACTTCATTGTGGTCGGGGGGAATTAGCAGCTTGCCCTTGGGAATGAAGATCTCTGGCCATGGCTCTGCCCGACCAGGCCAAAATCCCTAGGTATCCGAGCTCTTCCCCCTGTCCCTTTAACTTTATTCGTAATTTTAAATATGCTCGGGACCAATACATTCCTTCTTTCTAGTGCTTACTGCAAGACTACCTCCATTAAGGACAAGAAAGACCGAGTGCTCGACTGGGATAAAGAGGTCCTCTCTTTCAAAAGGCTGTTCAACGGGATTCCAATCTGACCAGACGAGCTCGGTCACAGACTCGAACCCATCGAGGGAGCAGAGGGTGGCCAAAGCACCTAGGCTTCAACTTCCAGAGCAATAAGTAGCAGACCGTCCTCTAGCTCGACCAGCCGTACTATCCAAGAAGCCATCGAGATGTCACAGAGGAACCTCTTCAATCTGCTCAGAAACGTGCCCGGCGTGACGGCCGTCACCCGACCAGCGACTACAAACTCCCCAACACAACCCTCAAGATTGATCACGACGCCTTCCCCCACAGCTACAGTTCCATCCCTTCCGGCTCCACCACGAACCACCAGGAGGAGGGGCTTGACGTCCGAGGTGGCCGAATGAGAGGTACGCCGCCAAGTTACGACCCCTACCCCTCTGCCTACTCCGAGCCGAGCTGAGGGCTCCATACCAACGGAGGAGGTACCCCTCATCCTCTCTCCATCCTACCGGGGAAGGCCCTTTCCACCCAAGATTTATGCATTAAAATTTAATGCATAAATTTTAATATAGATAAATTTGTGTTAAATTTATCTATATTATAGATGATTAGACCTTATGCGTTAAAATTTTTATTAATGAATTTTATACATTAAAATTTATTTTTTTACACTTTTAACTAAAAACCTCTTAAAAATATACTTGCGCAGATGCTTACGTTGCCTTCCATGTTAGTTTCTAAAGAATTCTAAAAGACTATCTTAACTGGTTGCATGTGATGTGGTGAGCCGTTCCGTCTTCTCCATTTTAATTGTGAAAAAAATAAAACTCTTGTCGTTTGATTGTTAATAAGAAAAAAGAAAAAAAATAATTATCTTTTATTTTCTTAAGTTATAAGCAAAAATAAAAAAATGATGGTATTTTTTTATCTTTTTGTTTGGATTAATAAGGGAGAGAAAAAATAATTTCTCTTTAATCTTATTTAGATATACTTCATAAAAAAAACAGTACTAATTATTTTACAAAAATAAAATTTTTCCTGCTATTAATTACTTTTTTACTTATTTTATTTTTAGATGAGCAATTTAAGTAATATAAAAAGTAATTAATTACCTAGAATTTTTTCTCTCCAAATCTCTCTAATTTGGAGAGATTTAAAAAGAGGGGTTTGCTAAGGAGATAAGGCTTTTTAAAGATTTATTTATTTTAATAAATATTTTTATTAAAAATAAAAATAAATAATATAAAATTTGAATTTTGGCTTGTTATATTATTTTTGTCTTTTTTAAATTTCTTTTTTTCATATTTTAGTTAACTTTTTTACTCTTTCATCTTGTGTCGATGAACAAAGTTAAAAAAGTATAATAAATTGATTGAACGGCTAAAAATATTTGTTAAAAACAAAAATAAACCAAATAAAATAAACATACATTACCTTTTGAATGGCAAATTATTAGATACTCACAGAGTACCATGTAGGCGATATCACGTAGTACTTATGACAAATAAATGATCGTAATCTACATAATGTGGGTCATCATTTGTTTACTAACTACTCAATAAAAATAAATCATCATGTATTTATCGTAAAATTTTTTACTACTATATTAGGTAATAGCACTATGGAAACTTGTTACATAGAATTCCAGAAGCGTCGGATAATTACTCCTTTTAAAAAAAACCGGTGATAAATAACAACTTATTAGGTATTCCTAGAGTACCATGTAGTCGATGCTATGTGGTATTCCTGACAAATAAATTTACGATTATTTATTTCAAACCATAAATGACATTTCAAGGAGTCATTTATCTATATAAATTTATTTGTCATTTATCTACATAAATTTATGTAATTTATGGTTTGAAATAAATAAATGACATTCCTGAAGTTATGAAAGTCACATGGGTAGTTAAGAGACAAAAGGAGTAATTTCAAACCATAAATGACACCCTGAAGTTTCAATCAAGATGGGTCCTTGTTTCTGCATTCCAAATGTTGCAAAATACACATTTGCTAACTTATTTTGAAGTGTCCTTTGGAGATGGTCTTAGTTTGTCAAAGCAACAAAAAAGTAAAAAATCAAAACTTTTTGGGGTATTTGTGTCCTTTCACTATTTTTTGGCATAAGTCCACCCTTTCCATTTTTTTTTACCCTTTTTAACTTTTGTTTTAAGTTGTTTCTTAGTTTGTCAAAACAACAAAATGTAAAAAATCAAAACTATCTTCCAAGAATGGATATCAATTTTAGGGGTATTTGTGTCCTTTCACTACTTTTTGGCATAAGTTCACCATTTTCATTTTTTTACCCTTTTTACTTTTATTTTAAGTTGTTTGTTCTAAGTTATATATAGCTAAATTAGTTAAATCGCAAAAGCCTATGTTGAGGCCGGTGAAGTGCTCATTTAATATTATCAACTAGCTAAAATGACAAAAAAAAACATTGATCTAAACTTGTGTGAATGATTTTATAGTACATTACCTGTCCACTAAACATCCCGGAGTTAATTTTTATATTTTTAAATAGAGTAGTGTTATCTATATTGAAAATTGATCACATAATTAATTACATATATGATCACGACAAGTCTGAGTTTTACAAATTATTTAATAAAATCTATATTTTAAAAAACATGACCATATATACGCTAATTGTGACAAGTTTTGTGGTTAATTTTTGTATATGTAGCATTATTATTCTACATACGTTTTATTAAGCACTTAAAGTGAGATTTGTATTTTATGAACTTTAATTCTCTTCATAAAACAAAACCTTCCATTTTAAATTCGTTCGTTACGCACTAAACGAAAGATCTTTATTATAAGTGGCATTGCCACTTCTTTACTCACTCGATATTTTTAAATTTATTTTTTAATTCCTCAGATGAACTAGAAAATTAAAGTAAAAAAATGATCTTAAGATGTCAAAGAAGACAAATATAAATTAAATGCTCCCATGTGGCCTCACATCTCACATATCAAGCGCATAAATCTAAAGATAAATGAAATTAATTGTAGAATTAAAAGGCAACTGATTAACTAATGGATGAGAATCAAAAAATAAATTATACTCTAACACATATCCCAAATGAAAATCTCATTGATAAATGAAAATTCAACATTATTACTTGATAGAAAATGTAGTAAATATTCTCAATAGCTACAATGGGTTGAATAATCATGTCAAGCGTTCGAGTTCTAACTTTTTCTGTCTTAAGAGTAATCTTTGCATAATTTGAGATTATTGTTGTTGAACGATGTCTCCTATACTTGGTGATAAGCTCTATATAAGTGTGCAACTGCGATTGATCAGAACCAAATAATATGAGACTACGTAATAATTTCTAGGTAGCTAAGTTTTGTTCGAAATTCAATATCTTGTATCACTTGAAATGTCAAAAAGAAAAATAAAATATACTAAGTGGATTTGGTTCGATAGTGCAAGTATCACTCTCCTAAATGGAATGTGTCGAGTTTAAGTTTTGCCAAGAACAAAATATGAAGATAAGTGCTTGTGTATTTACTGATTAAAAAAATTAAAATTAATAGCAATTGAGATATATGTATTTGCATATCAAAAGTACACATTACTTGTATCGATCCAATTTATATATTTTATGAACTTTAAAAAAATGTTGTAAATATATATGTTAATGCATTTGGATTAATTGTGACTTTTTATTTTTTATTTTTACTTTCTAGTGTTTTGAAAGTACAAGTTTTTATCTATGCTGTTTTATGGCCTCGTTTGAGATAAGTTTTTGTTTATTTGTGTCCTTTTTTTTGTTGACTTTTTAGATCTTTGGCTAATTTTTTAAAATTTTTTCAGATCACAATGAGAGAAATCAAAAAATAACAAGGATTGATTAAAACATAACAAAGTTTATTTTAATTTTAATTTTTAAAATTAAACAGTTAAAAAATAAACCGATTTTGTTTCACCAAAAAAGTAAAAAAAATATTAATCCCTAGACACCCTACATTCAAACCCCTATTTCATTCAGAAAGACAATAATATTTTTAGTTAATAATTTTTTTACTATCAATATCAATTATATATAATCGTTATAAATAATTATATAAAAGGATAATATTGACTAATTTGAATAGAAAACAAAAAAATCAACTTTTTTACCCAATTAACTAACCCAAAAAACTTAACTTAAAAGTTAATTTACTAAATGACCTACTTTCAATCTAAAAACACGCTCTTCGATTAAAAAAATTAAAATTAGTTACCAATCAGTACCTTATTTTTGGATGAAAAGGGCACTTGGATTATTTTTATTAAAATTCTTACCTTTTCAATTTGTCTAGATGAAACCAACTAGAAAGTAAAAAAATACCAAAAGATGAATTTTTTTAACTAAATACAAAAAAGCAAAAACAATATGGCTTATTGACTTATCTTTGATTTATTTTTGTGTTTTCTAAATTTTTTTATTTTTTGATCATAAATTCATAATCTTTTTATTTTTTCAGTTTCTCTAAATGAAAAAATTTAAAAGTAAAATTTTTTTTTGATTAAAAATTAATTAAAATTTACTAAAAATAAAAATAAATAACATAATATAAATCAATAAACTATCATCTCAAATTGAGCATGAATAAACTATCATCTCAAATGGGTAAAGGGCTGCTTTCATGTTGTTGACCAGCCAAGTCAAAGATATGAAATATGTGAACCATACTTAACTCCCATTTTAATTTTTAAGTTTTTTGGGTGGGTCCAATGGTGGTTTTTTTATTAGGCTAAAGATGATTCTCATAGCTACCAAGATCATGATTCAAACTTGTGTGGGGTAGGATTTGGAAACCATGCTAACTAAAATCAAATTTGTGGAAAGGGCTACATATATTAATGCATTTTTTATTTATCAAAATTCTATCTTTTTATTTTTTTTAAAAATAAATGAAAGACCATCTGTTAATTAACTTTGGATTGAAGGTTTAAAGTCATTTTCTTAGGCTTTTTACTTAATAAGATAAAGTTCCAAAAGTTGTTTTTTTTAAAAATTATTTGGTTCATGGGATTCTTAATTTTTCGTGAACCAAACGCGACAAATAATCTTAGGACTTAAACTCCAAAAATGTAGGTTCTATGTGAATTTTTTAAAGTTCAATTATATCTCACATAATTTTTCAAAACAAACATGGCTTAAAGGTAGAATGAGAATTTTATAAAGAATTTGTTATTAAAAAAAAAAAAAAACAAAGAGAATTGTATTTTTATACTATGAATCAGGTTGATATTGAAGTTATTTTCATTGTTAGGTAATTTTCATAGAAAGAAAATTGTATTTTTATACTATAGTTTCTCTCTAACATGTAATAAATAAGAGGGGGACAAATGGTAAAATGATCACAATATTGTCCAATTAAATTCAGATTAAATTTAGCTAATTTAGAACCAGCTGGCTTTTCAAAATTTGAGAAATTAAAAAAAATTATTTGTTGCAAAATAGTCTTACCTCAATAATATTTTTTATTTAAGTATATTTTAGATCGAAACATACGAAACTTAAAAAAAAAAAAAAAAAACTTTTTTCTGTTTGATTTTGGCCGCCTGTCATGATGGTTCTAAGAAAATATTAACCTTTCAAATTATCACATAAAATAAATGTCATATCAATATTTTTCAAAAAAATATAATATAAATTACCTTTTTATTTAAAACTACTTAATATCACTTAAAACCAAATAAATTTTGAGCCTTTAAGTAAAACTCTAATTACACTAAATATTTACCTTAAAACCACATTGAAGAAAAGAAAAAAAAATCAACTTTAATCCAGTTATCATCTTTGAATGAGTGCGTTTTAAGTTTATTTTTGACCGCTAATTTCGTTACTATAAATCTTAAGCGTCTTTTTCTCTTTAATTTTTTTAAAGAAATTTATAAAGTGTTCATTTTTAAAATTTTTTTTATTTAATAACGGAGGTATTTAACAAAGTTATTACTAATACTTTTAAGTCATAAATTATAATTTTGTTTAAACACTTATAATTATTACTATAATTTATAATTATCTTTTATTTTATTTTATTTTTATTATAAATTATAATTATAATTTTTACCATAAATTATACGTTATAAGCTACCAATACCAATACGTGATTAGAATAGGGTATAAATCTCTTATACCTCATTTAATAAGGTTCATCTTTATTTTTCTATATTTTTAAATTTTTTATAAATAAAAAATAAAACTATTTTTTTGTACGGTTAATTATTGCCCATTAAACGATAGATAACAATATTAAAAATTAATCACTTAAGACCAAAAATTTAACTTTTAATACCGTTTCATTCTCCATCGTTGATTAAGTGGTTAGTGATGACAATTTCTCCAATTTTTGCTTTGTCTATGTCTCGTTTTGTAGAGCTTTTTTCGTCTCGATAACAAACAGAGTGAGAATGGTATTTATTCTATTCGTTCGTTTTTTTCCGTTTCGCTCCCGATTACATAAAATAAATATTTTTAAAATATTAATATATGTATAAAACATATATTTTATAAATATAATAAGTTTAAAATATTAAAATATTATATTTATCTCTAAATTTTTTCATTTTTTATATTTTATATATTTAGTTATATTAATTCATCAATTATTATTTATATTTATTATATTATTTATAACTTTTATTAATATTATTTTTTTATTTATCAAATAAAAAACGAGAACGAAAAATTAATTTTCAATTCCACCCCGCCATTGCCATCCCACTAGCGGTGCTAACATTTTCATTTTTTATCAATTAATCACTCAATCCAAACATTCTATAATAAGATCGAAACGCAACGCTATTTATCCCAATAAAAGCTTATCTGTTCTTTGTTCGATCGTTCGCTGCGAGACAACTTCTTCTCTGCGGGAGACGCTTGACATATATACCAAAAAGGTCCATTTTCTATTTGGAATTTTCCTTCATTTTCTTGTTTGTATAACTTTCTATCCATTCGTTGATCTCTTTGATTTATCTTGATAAAAGAAATCTGCTTTGCGTGAAGAGTTTCGTTTCCTCTTGGTAACCCCAACTGTCCTCTGCTTGGCTGGTGAGAAAATGAAGAAGGAATAATAGTATTAGACACTTCGATTTTCAATTTCACTCATTGATCCCAATCAGGAAAGAGAATAGGTGGTGAGATTTTCGTTGGTTAGCAAAAAGATTTCAGAAATTTAAGTTTCTTTTGATTCTCTCTCTCTCTCTCTCTCTCTTGGGTGGCCTAATAGATTAACGGAATTTGGGATGATTTGTATTGTTTTTGTCTTCTGGGCTGATTAATTTTATCCCTTTTAATTGCAGTTTTTTCTTTTATTTTCTCTGTTTTTTTTTTTGGGGTTTTTGATCTTCCCCTTTCTTTCATGTTTGTTTAGAAGTATTAATCTGCATGCCCTATCTTTTACATACCAGCGAGTGCTGCACACGCAACGTGTGCAATTACAAATATATATATATATACACACACGTGTGTGTGTGTGTAGATATATAGATATAATTGCCCAGGTTGAGATGTGGGTGGATGATGTAAATTATTTATGATCTTCTACATCTTTAACCGTAAAATTAGTGCACGATGTACTGATTTTGGATGGAAAAATTAATTGTAGATTTTGTGGAATTTTGAAATTAAAAAGTGAAATTAAAAACTGCGTGACGGGGCTTCAAAATTTCGTTACTACCAAATTCTGAGCTCCCTTTATTAGATGGTATAGATATTAGATGGTATAGATATACATACTTATAACAATTATATCTCAGTGATTTGAAATATACTTTCAATCATCATAAATATGTTAGTGTTTAGCTCTACTGATTTGGTTTGTGTAAGCTTTCGAGCCAAATGAAAATGGAGAGCTTGTTTTCTCTGATTTGTATTGGTGGATCGGTCTGGTTCTTGTTTTAGTTTCTTTCTTGCAAGAAAAATACTTTCTGTCATCATAAACATGTTAGTGTTTAGACTTCAGTTATGAGGCTAGCTTAAATATTCTTGAAATAAAATCCAACTTTTGTTTTGTTTTTTGTTTTCACTTTCTTGGTTGTGCTGTATACATTCTCCTGTTGGTCTATCTAGTCCCGGGTTAATCCAACTTTACTTTTTCTGATATATCATGGATTTTTTTTGTTTTTTGATTTTTTAGTCTCGGATTTCTTTATCAAAGTATTTTTATTTATTTTTCTAGCAATTCAATTGATGTTCCTAGTCTATGCTGGTTTCCCGTAAAATGATAAAAAGAACGTGAATTTTTGTTTGGTTTTGGCCCCAACACGTACACACATTTGAACGAGCACACGTATTTGGATTTTGGATCATTGTCTACTAGCACTCTACCCGCACGGATAAAATCAATAATACTTTTATAATAGTATATATCGTCGCGCTCTATGTAATTTAAATGTTAATCTCAAACTATTCTGAGTTTGCTCCTATATTTGGTAAAGCTACATGTAACTTAAACATTAATATGTTTATTAAATGAATTTAATAATATAAACATATTAAATTGATACTAAATCATTTCATTTTATTACCTACTTTTCATTGTATTACGTAGAGGCTTTTGTGTTCTTGGGCTGCAAAGAAGAAAACGCCCAAATAATTCAAAACTTCTTAAATATTATTTTCTGTATTTTGTTGAACAGTGTTCTGATTTTTATTTCTGACCTCTTTCATTCTTTAGGATTACCCTGTGATCTGACAAAAATGGCAGAGGAGAAGAGTTCGATTGCGAAAGATGTTACTGAAGTAAGCTGTGTTCATTCATACACGTCTTTTTCTTGAGCCTAAGAATTTGCTTATCATACTCACATTGTTGTTTTTGACCGGTACAGCTGATAGGCAATACACCATTGGTTTATCTCAACAAGATCGTTGATGGTTGTGTTGCCCGTATTGCTGCCAAGCTAGAGATGATGGAGCCCTGCTCTAGTGTCAAAGACAGGTATTAACTATATATTAGGTTAGGCCCCTTTTGTTTTAGAGCTGGATGATTTTTGTGCTATTTTCATAGTGATCTCAATCTTCACCTGGTAGATTTTGATACACTAAATCAGCCTTTACATGCAGGATTGGGTACAGTATGATACAAGATGCAGAGGAGAAGGGCTTTATTACGCCTGGCGAGGTTAGTCCAAATCTGTTTTCTTCTCCTCTTCTAATTCATTTTTTTTCCCTGCTGGAGTCCAGATATATTATATTGATGCGCATTTGAATGGGATTTTGATATTTTTTACATCAACTGTTTATGTGAAAATAGAGGGTTATTTTTCCTCATGGGCGGAGAGCTACATGGGGCCAGAGGGGGCCAATGTCCCCACTGGATTTTTGTCAAATTTTATTTATATTTTTAATATTTTTAAATTTTCTCTCCTGAAATTTAAAGTTTGTTTTCTTAAATTATAAATTCCTCCTTTTTGTCTTTTTTTATATGTTATTGCTAAATACCGATATATGTATGTGAATTTTTTAAAATTGGTATCAATTTGATAAGAGGCTCTTCTAATTTCGTTGACCAATTTTTTGATTTTGTATTTCTTATTATGATTTTTGTGAGTCCTAATAATGATTGTATATTTTTTGTAAAACTTTTGTGAAAGTTTTATTCGAAATTTCGAATTTCTAATTTTGATGATTGTTATTGTATATTTAATAATATATTTTACCATTAAATTTTATCTTATGGAGAAATATTTTAAGAGAACTTTTTAAATAACCCTTTAATTTAATTATTTCTTATTATTAAATAAAAAAAGTTATTATTTTTTATACACCCTCTCTAAAGAGAAGTTCTAGCTTTGCCCTTGTTCTTCCTCTGTTTTGTTAGTGTCATTCACTGGTTAAGCAATGCAGTATCAAATACATTATTTCTTAACATCTTAGTATGTAAATTAAAGGGTTCTAAATCTATCGGTATCGGTATATGGTTATGTATCGATTGATATATTGGTAAATATCAGTATTGGAAGTCTAAAATCCCAATACGTATCGGCCGATACGATACATAACGGCCAATATTTAAAACCTTACAGTGTATAAGTGACTATCATTTCCGTTTCACAAAACCATGGTATCAAGATTGGGAAGATCACATGATTAATCAACAGAGCCATGTGCCTAGATATAAGGTGTATTAAGTAGCTGCATGCAGACAAAGGAGAGACTTTATTGCAAGCATGCCTGTTACACTTTGCTTGTTCCTTCAACAATTTTCATGTGAATCTTGACAAATTTCCTTGTATTGCCTGTCTGAATTATGATCGCTGAAGAGTGTGCTTATTGAGCCTACCAGTGGCAATACTGGTATTGGCCTGGCGTTTATGGCAGCTGCTAAGGGTTACAAACTAATCATTACCATGCCGGCTTCTATGAGTATGGAAAGGAGAATCATTCTCCGAGCTTTTGGAGCTGAGTTGGTTCTTACAGATCCTGCCAGGGGCATGAAAGGGGCTGTACAAAAGGCGGAAGAGATAAAGGCAAAGACTCCCAATTCCTATATTCTTCAGCAATTTGAGAACCCTGCCAACCCAAAGGTATTACCACACCAGTATTTTCTGGGCTTCTGCATTATCAGCATGTGTTGTTAACTGATTGGATAAACTGATAATTTGTTTGATATCATCTTTCAGATTCATTATGAGACCACTGGACCAGAGATCTGGAAAGGCTCGGGTGGAAAAATTGATGCCTTTGTTTCTGGGATAGGTACAGGCGGTACAGTTACTGGTGCAGGGAAGTACCTTAAAGAGCAAAACCCCGAGCTTAAGGTTTGCTCCTTTCCACTCTCTGATTTTGTGGGAGAAAACCGTTAAGAAAAACTCTAGGTACGCAAAATCCAATCACAAAACCATCCACAAAAAATAATTTCGTCCATCCATATGTATATGGGGCCTACATGTATTGTGGATCATACATGCATATGAATGGCTGAGATTGTTTTTGGTAGTTGGTTATGTGGTTGGTTTTGTGTACCTAGAAGAACTGTTAACAACTCTCTCTCTCTCTCTCTCTCCCTACCCCCCTTTTGGTTAGTTAATGTTCCTTTTCCTTTGTTGTTGGTGCCCTTTTATTCATCTTCAGCTATATGGTGTAGAACCAGTTGAAAGTCCAGTTTTATCTGGAGGAAAGCCAGGTGAGTTATGCTATCTAAATATGTCTCACTATTTCCTTTCCTGGCTTCGTGACAACAGATTATTGTACTTCTAGTGTGTTCTTTCTTGTGTTAGATATTTGTTGGCTTTGGCAAGTCAGAAAGTGTGATTTGGATTGAATTTGTCTCTGGGAAATGATCATTAGGCATCTCGTTCCCCTACAATTCTGGGAACCGTCTAGGATTTTGAACACTTCGGCTTCTAAGATATGGGAATAAGTGCCCAATTACATGTTTGATCAAGTAGAGGCAAACTCTAAAGTTTAAATTGGTGTTTGATGTTGGTCAACTTTTGTTTTAAGCTTGCTATGAGTCAACATGACGTACAAGTCAATCGTCAGTTAGGAACATAGCACTCTCTTTGTTCTTTTTTCTTTTTTTTGATTATGGAACATAGCATTCTCGTTCCATTGACCGAATTACTTAGAAGTTAAAGACTTGCCAGACCCCCTCCCACTATTTTATTATTGTTTTTTTTTTCTTTTTTTGAAATTCTTGTATTATCCCTCTATTTCATGAATATTCCTACAATAACTATGGAATGGGCCACTTAGTTTTAGAATATTTATTATAGTGGTCCTCGATTTCATGAGTCTTCCTATAAGGTATATGGGAGGGCCCCCATCTATTTCACATTCTATCTAACCAATTCTATTGATTTGACTTTATGCTAGATATAAGTGACATTTGATGATTATGAAAATTATACCATCCAATAAAATGCCATAAAATGAGTCTTATCAGCTATACACTTAAGATCCAAATTTATAGCTCAAAGAGTATTAAATAATTGAAAAACATATTAAGAAATGAATGATAGAGATTTATTGTTTTCCTTCTTCTAACATGTTTTTTCTGCTGCCTATGTGACAAATTATACTTGGGTTACAGTATACCAAACGTGAACTTAACTTGTTTTGGACAGGGGCCTTTGCCCACAAAACAATTTTTTTTGCTCCATCCCGGGACAGAACAATCCTTTGCTTTAAAGCAGTGTCTTCTTATTCCCTACTAGCAGAACCTCCTATAACTGGATCTGCAATGTCTGGATTCGAAGCAATATGTGGGGCACTAAAAATTGTTTCATATATGAAAATATTTTACCAAGAACAACTCAGTTAGACATTTCAGAGAATATGCTTCCTAATTATGATATTGTATGTTGATGTTATGTACAATATGTGATGTCACTTTGCTAATGTGCTGTTTGAGGTTGTTAATAGGGAATAAGAGACAGAAAATATAGGTTTCTCCTCATGTTATATTAAAACTTTGTATGGTATGTATAAGCAGTCTCAACACTGTCTGATATTCTTGTGTTTGATTGTGATTTTGGAAATATTGAGGGTACATTTTTCCAGTGAAAAACAGAAAATCCATACCGTGTTGGGGACAGATAATTCGCTGTTGATGTCTGTTGACTTTGATAATTTAAGTTGCATTTCTTTGTTGTTGATCTGAACATTTGATTTGGTTTGAGAAGGGCCTTGCCTTGAGGGGTTCATCCGTTTTGTTTTTTTAAAAAAAACAAACTTCCTAATGCTTGGAATTTATATAATAATCGAGGTTTTTTTTTTGTGTGGATAATTACTAATCGAGGTTTCTCAAAGAGTAATATATTACTGTATTCTAACTTGATGTTTTGCATGCTGTAATGTTTTAGGCCCTCATAAAATTCAAGGAATTGGTGCTGGTTTCATCCCTGGAGTATTGGATGGCAATTTACTTGATGAAATTGTTCAAGTAAGCCTCAAAGAGTTTTTGGCAATGCAGTCTTAGTCAGTTTCATTAAACATCTGGATGAATCTACTCATGCTTCTAAGTATGATGAAGAATAGAAAATCAAACAAAAGAATAATGATGAAGAGAATTAATTTCTGTTCATCTGCTTCATTTTATCTATAAGCTTGGTATTTATATGTATTCTTCCGACTTATAAACTTAAAGTTTACAGATCAGGGTGTGCTTTTCAATTTTAGCTACTAATCTAGGTTTGTATCTCTCTATCGAGCCATCTGCTTTAAACTGGATCTTGTAAATCCACTTGTAGCCAATGGCTTATTTCCCTGCAGGCAATGCAGGCAATGAGACCAAGTCTTGTTATTATTATTATTTTTCCCTTGGCATTGATTTATTCCTGTATAGCATTTCTCTAGCAAGAATGATTGAAGGTTTCAGCAAATGATTCATCTTCATGAGAAGATTGAACTGGGGCAAAATAACCTAAAACCAGTTTTAGAATTCTCGAAACATGTTTCCTCATTAGAAGGGGTGAAAATTTCTTGAAATGGGCTAGGGAAATACTTATTGATTGTTTAGTCAAAGTGCACTGAACAAATGTGAATTATTACTTTTTGTGCATATCTTGGGATTTCTTATGACCGATATGTAGCAATATCTATACTAATATATAAAGGGAGAGCACCAATTTGGTGTCACAGCCATGTAGATTTTTCGTTACCAAAAATACTCTTAATTACTTTTTGTTTTCTCCAAAATATCCATCAAACTTTTCCTCCCATAACTTTATTTTAAATTATAACTACTCTTTGATGGGGGTAATTGAAGAGTTTGAGACTCGATATTGTTTTTCTTGTGATACATTTTGTAGTACAACATGCAAACTCGTACAAGAAATCTTTTATATTAGTTTTTAGTCTTCTATTGTTGATTTCCACAATTTCATCCTTGGGATTCACAAGGCAATCTGTAACTGCTGCTGAATTATCCTATTTGAACAACTTCACAGATATCAAGTGACGATGCTATTGAAACTGCTAAGCTTCTTGCATTGAAAGAAGGTTTGCTGGTAAGAAGAGATATTTTTTGTATGATTCATCTGTGGTTCTTATAAGCAGTTTTAGATCACTATCATCCTTCTAAAGCAGCGAAGTCAAAGTTCATGTATTGGTTCCTTTTATAGTTTGCAGTTTTGATGGTACTTAAGGAAACACTCTTTACAGGTAGGAATATCATCTGGTGCCGCAGCCGCTGCAGCAATTAAGATAGCTAAGAGGCCAGAAAATGCTGGAAAACTTATTGTGGTAAGTTTGATTTTCTGCTATCCATTGATGCACTGCATGACCACTTATGACTTATGCTTGCATGGAAAATTATATGGGTATCCATTGATGAACTCCATGGACAAGTCTTCATCTCAATCACCGGAATTTGGTAAGAAATTAGGTTCTTATAAATCCATAAGTCTATGTTTGGATGGCAGGAATTTTGAGGGGGAATGAGAATGTGATTCCGGATCTCCATGGACCATAATTCCTTTGTTTGGAACTAGCAAGAATAGAAAAGTAATTCTTGATTACTTATCTAACCAGAATCACATTTTCAAACTAAGCAAAACTCTGATTTCCACCTTCTCTTACGGTAATCTTAGATTCCGAGATTAATCAATAAGAAAAGAAAATATTTAACTCTAATACATTACTCAAACAAAGTTTCTTGGATAAAATTCCTGAATTAATTCAAACGTTTAAATAGGATTACTCTAGGCATTGGATTCCTAGCCATCACCGTCCAAATTCATGTGATCCAAACATAGCCTAAGTTCCGATAAATATTCTTAGATTGTTTTGCTTTTGGACAGGTGATTTTCCCCAGCTTTGGAGAGCGGTATCTGTCGTCCGTGCTGTTTGAGTCTGTGAAGCGGGAGGCCGAGAACATGGTTTTTGAGCCCTGAGTTTTTTCTAGTAAGTCTTCTTTGTTGTATCATTCTGAAATATGAAACTTAGATGATCATGGTTTTTCAGGTTACAAGGGGCCTTTTGCTTCCTCCTGGTTTCTCAATAGTTTTTGCGAATAATAATAATTGATCTTTATGTTTGTTGTGTTGACTGGACTTGAAGTCAGCTCTATATTGTAAAATAACAGTAATTTTTTTTAAAAAAAAATTGTTTTTTCAAAAAATTTATTTATTTAAAAAAAAAAGATCAGAAGATAGTTTGGATAAAAAAAATTGTTTTTTCAAAAAACTTATTTATTTAAAAAAAAAAGATCAGAAGATAGTTTGGAACTTTTTTCTTAAAAAAGAAATCCCAAATAGAAGTAATGGAACCCCCTTCCCCCTCCCTTTAAAAAGTAGGAAAATTTAGGATTAGGTCCTCTTTTTTGTAGTAAAATTAGTTTTAGTATCATTTAATTTTTTTTATTAGGATTAGTCATGTTTTAATTTTAATTTCCTGAAATACCTTTAAAATCATATCTTTAGAAATTTTTTTTGACCAAATCATTTTCTAATCGAGAATAAAAAATTCTATCTCATAAATTTCTTTCAAAATTTCTCAAAAAATCTCTCCAAAATTTCGCGCCATAATCACCAAAATCTTAATTCTATTGTTATCTTCATCCTCTGTCGTCGTTGTCTTCATCATCGATGTCGCAAAAATATAACATTAAATTATGAAATGTATTCTGAAAATTGCACTGTTGTTTCAACGTATCACTTTTGGTATAACTGATAAATGTATCAGTAGAATACAGACAGAAAAGTGCACTGTTATTTGCTGGTAATTGTATCAGTTGAATATGTATTCTGAAAATTGCACTGTTGTAACAACTGATAAATGTATCAATAGAATACAGACTTAAAAAAATACACTGTTATGTGAACTGATAATTTTATCGGTTGAAACACAACATATCCAAGTACTCTAATAAACGTATCAGTTATATTTGAATACATGAAGTGTCATGTTCTGTTTAACTGATAAATGTATCAGTTATGTTCGTATTCTAGAAAATATACTGCTGTTTCAACTTATAAATGTTGCAGAATATATTTTCGTAAATATCTCATAAATGCATCTCCAAAACCACTATGAGATTTAATCATTTAATTATGAACAAAAAAAAATAAAAAATAAAAAGTTCAAAATAAAATTAAAAATTTATTAACTACATTGAATATTTGAATTTACATTAACATAATATGTTACAAGAAAGAACAAATATGAACGGACTTCAAAACATGAAGACTGAATCATTCGAGAAAAAATGATTTCATATCCACAAATTAAAATAAAATTATTGAAACAATGGATATTTTTACATTAAAAAAAATAAAATAATTCAGTCTAAAAACATATTCATACCAGTCAAAATTTGGAGATATTTCGAATTGTAAACTTGAAGAATATTTTGTTCACAACAAAATTGTAATAAATGAATTGAGAAATGAGAGAAAATCTATTAGAAGGCAATTAATTTTGAATATCTAACTAATTGGTCTGTCACATTCGGATTTTGATGAAAAGTTATGAATTTTAATTACAATGTGCAAATATATTCTCTAATAAGAAAATTGAATCTACAACTTTAAATTGAAAGATATTTAACAACTAATCAATTGCGTAACTTATACCTAAAATCAAGGAGAATATAAATAAATAGATAAGTGATATTTATCATGTGATTTGATTGCAAATTATATTCATGGGTATTAAATGTTAAATACATCACAAATTTTCATATGAAATAATGTATCCTATAATCAAGCATTTAATAATGAAAATTAGAATTCGGATGATAAAGGGTATTTTGGATACAAAAATAATAAATTTTGAAAAAAAGAACTAAACCCAATACAAATAAATAAGCGGGATTAAAACTCTTACATATTTGAAAAATGGGACTAAAACTCAATTAATTTTAAAAAATACAAAATTATTTGGAGAGGGGTAGTAGGGTAACCTCCACACCACAAGAATAGAGTAATTCTTAGGTGGCATCCAATTTATTATGGAGGTTTTTTTTAAAAAAAATTATTAAATACTAATACTTTCTTTTGCATATTTATTTATTTATTTTTCTCTCACCAGATAGCCAAATAATCTCACTTTTACTTTTATTTTTTTTAAAATTAATATTATATTATTGTCAAAAATTTTAAATATTAAATTTATATTGCTTTTAAATTATTTTAATATAAATAATGAGATCAAATATTAATTTTGATTAATTAATTAAAATATTATGTTAGATATATATTTATGTTATATTAAATTATTTATTATTGAATAATACTTTTGTTATATATATATATATATATATTAGTTCTTGAGTAAATTTTTTTATAGTTCAAATTTGTAATACGAACAAATATATAGTGATCTATTTTAAAAGTTTGTTTTAAATCTTATAAAACTTTGGACAATACTGAACAGACTTCATTTTTATTTTCCACTATTATGAAATGAGCTATCACACATCAAAACTAATTCAAGACATAAATAGTGTAAGAAAGTGAACAATAACATCAAGGCCTCATCAAAGGAAATGAAGATGAAACACACTTCAAGAATCTAGGGAGATCATTTGAGCACAAAAAAAAAGAAGAAGAAGCTGTAATTATCAAAAAATTTGAATAAAAAAAAAAGATAAATAAAATAAAGAAGTTAAAATAATAATAAGAGATAAATAAATAACTATGTGTTTATATTATTGTATGTTAACGTGTTTGATATATTTTTAAAAAAATGATGTATTTATGTTCCGTACGTATTTTGTTTTTAAGTTGGTTTTTGACCTGACCATTTTTTGTAGACCTTGAGAACACTTTATCTGACCCAAAATCATATTTGAGCTAAATCTCCATGTCTCAAGTCTAAACTTTGAGTTCTTAGCTAAATTCTTGAAAACTAGCCCAATTGGTCAACCCAAAAGCCTTTTTACCCACCCATTTTATTCTCTTATGCCAAACAAGGCCTTATCTTTATTTTTAATTTATTAAATTCAGATTTTATAAATATACTTTGATTAAAAATTGTTTTTATATTACTAATTTTAATTATTAAAAATTATGTACACCAAAAGTGCTTATAAGACAAATTTTCAAAATTCTTGCCAATTGGCTTAATTTGACCCATCACCTTTAATTATATATTTTAATTTTATAGTAATACTTTTAGACTATAAATATATGATACAAACTATATTTTAATTATTCTTTTACAATTCAAAAGAAAAAAGTGGCCATATTTCTGTTTTAAGCTTAGTTTAAATTTATTTTAAACAAAATAGTATATATATTTATACATATAAAGCTTTTTAATAATCAAAGAATGCAAGTCTAGCACAACCATCAAATTCATATATCACATGCCTTGGACACTTATCATCAAACCTCCTAGCTCTTTCTATCGCACCCACTCACCCTCAGCGTTACACCCACCACATCATACGGCCCTCTCACTCACCCTTCGCCTCTATAAATTCAACAAATCCCTTCTTCCTTGGCCAAACTATAGAGAGAAAGAGGTCCATACCTCATCTATTTTTCGATGAGGTATGGAGATATGAACCAAGTCTATCCATTTTTTCTTTTCTTCTTCTAAAATTCAAAATTTTTGAGCTTTGATTCTTGAAAATAATTTATAACTTATATATAAATCATATATATTAGAAGTAGAGCCATATAATAAAGAATCAATAGCTCTTAGGGCTGCGCATGTGCCATTTTCTTGATTAGCCTAGTGAATTTTACCGAAAATTCATATTTTGCACAAATTTATTTTTTGGGATAAATTTCATCTCCTTGATCTTTAAATTTTTCTACAGCCTAATATAGATGTTCTTTGCATCCACGAATTTTTATGGAGCCTAATTTCAGATTTTTCATATTTTAAAATTTTCTTTCCCAAAATGATTAAAATACTATTTTGAACAGCCAACTTTGAAATTATGTCATTTTTTTTGTATTAAACCTGTGAAAGAAATTAGATTTGTGTTATCTTTTCATTTCCACTTGAATCACTCAAAAAGTTTCAGCATAGAAAAAGTTATACTATTTTTCTCTAAGTATACCAGATTTAGATATCCTGTAGTTAAAAATTATTTTTTTCCAAATTACGAAGACTTTTTGAGGAAGGTCAATCTGAGTTCCATAACATCTATATACATTTCTAAAAGAAATTATCAAAAATTAAATAAATGGATAAAAGCACTGTTTGGACTTTTAAAGAATGGTGACAAATTTTGTCCCCTATTTTTAAGAAAAACTAGATCTATCACTCTCACTTATTTTAAATAAAACTCAATTTTAGAGGAGGATTTAAGAGACGTTTTCTTCATAAAAAGTGTAAAGGACATTTTAAATTAGCTACATGCAAAATTTTAAAGGATTATTTTCCCTCAAGTCTTACTTTTAAAAGATTTCTATAGTTAAGTCCCATTACAAATATTGTATTCTATCCGGTCATATTTGTATTTTTTTTTCCCAATATGCCCCTTTTATCTCATAACCTTCTCATTCGGTGCAAACAAAAGAAAGTCTAATGGCTCCTAAGATTTAGCCTCACCCAAACTTCCATTAGAGAAACCAACGGAGAATAATCAAGAGAAGGGATGCGAACATTTTCTGATTAGGAAGATGAAGATTTTTTACCGAACGTAAAATGTATAACTTCTAAGTACACGGGCCATCTTCGACACAATAAAGATTAAAAGTGAGTTCTAAAAGACAAATTCAGATCCTGTGATCCAAATTCTTTATGGAAAAAACATACCAAACGAATCAATAATTTCAGATGATGGGTTTTGAGTTTCTTCCCAACATAAGAATGTTGACAATATTGACATATCAGTATGGATCTTTTAAGTGTAGCATTTTTCAGTGGAAATCATGTCAGTTCAAGCTCAGCTTTTCTATTTTGTTTTTTTTTATTTAGTATTAATATGGGCCACAAGGCCAAAAATGACAATATGTGTTCATAATGTTAACAATAAGTTTTAAAAAAGGACAATGTGTTCATAATGTTAACAACAAATGTTCAGAATGACAATGTGTTCACAATATTAACTACTATGCCAAAATGATATTGTGATAATGTTCACAATAATACTGCTGACAGATGAGAAATATTCACATTGTTAACAATAATATTCCAAATGACATTGTACGAATATTCACGATGTAAACATTGTGAGAATGCTCACAAATGTGTTCATAATGTTCCGAATGACATTTGGGAACTGTTCACAAATGTGTTAATGTTCAGGATGAAAATGTTGAGAGATGAGAATGACCACAATGTTGAAAGTAATGTTCCAACTCATAACGTTCCAAATGATAATTGCTTACATGCAGATCACAATGAGAATGCTCACAAATAATAATGTTCCAAGTGATAATGTTCCAAATTTGGCATTTTCCAGCGTCAATCTGTTTTTCTTTTTTGACAATCATGTAAAAATGAGAATTGTTTACATGCATATCACAATGAGAATGTTCACAAATAATAATGTTCCAAATTTGGCATTTTTGTCTTTTTTGACAATTATGTAAAACTGATATTGTTCCAAATTTGTCATTTTTTAGCATTAATCTAATTGTTCACAATTATGTTATTCTCTAAATGATAGTGTTCCAATTTCTGCTCCGAATTCAATAAGAAGTAACTGGATCATAGCAAAGCCAAGCATTGAAAATCATATTATTACAATTTGAACTATTAAAAATGAAGAACTGATAAATGCCTAATAGAGAATACGATCTTCATTTCATTTCTAAATTGTAGAAGGACTAACCAAACCAAAGCTACATCATTCAGTGGACAAAACAGATTGTATTGTGTTAAAAATGGAATAATCCCCAAAATTTAAGAACAAAACAAATTGTAATATGCAGTGGACTTCCGAATTTGACTCATAACGGAATAATGTTTGTTAAGAATTGTCCAATTTCCAAGATTTTGGCACAACAGATTTTGAATTGCAGTTGATTCCAAAATTAGCTCCTAATGGAATAATATGAGTTAAGAATGGAATTATCCCTAACTTTTGGGAACTCATCAGATTAAGATAGCAGTGAACTCCGAAATTGGCTCGTAATGGACTAATGTAAGTTACGAATGGAACAATGTCTCATTTCCGTATATAGAAACACTAGAGATTTACTTTCATATTGAATTAAGAGCATAATAGACTCAAATATATATAAAATCTTGAAGTGGGACCTAATGAAAAAGTCAATTTATGAATGAGACTTAATTCTAAAACATTTGTAAAAGTAGAACCCAAACTTCAAATAACTCAAATTTAAAAATTTTTGAGAAATTTTGCTATTTCAAATCCCTAAATACAGAGGTTGAGTTTACATTTTTGTTGCCGTGATTTTAGGTCTTTAGAATACCAAGGTGGCTTTTAAGTATCTCTTGTTGTATTAGGTGTCATGCTATATTAATTGTTTATGTGTATATAGATCCTGATTGGCAACTTTGGTTTTTTGATTTTTTGACGTTTGTTTGGCAAAAAAATTAAAAATTCAAAAAATTAAATCAAAACACAAACTCTTAGAATATTCTATTTAAACTTCTATTACTTTTAAAATATAATAATGCCCTTATTCATAATTTATTTACTATCACTACTAACTACATGCAATTGTTAATATCAAATATATAGAATAGTAAAATTGTCCGCTTTGAACAAAAAGCAAAAAAGTTAGCTTTTTATCCAAACAATCAACTTAAAAAAAGTTAACTTAAAAATTAAATTACTAAACAATCTATTTTTAACCAAATTTAGTTTTTTGGATAAAAATATAAAAAATAAAAAAATTAACTTTTAAACTAATTGCCAATAGTGGCCATATTTGTGATAGAATATTGTTAAAAATAATGTGATTAAGTGATTGCATGTTAATATATTAAAGTTTGAAATGTACTATATAACATACTCATGTGAATTATGTAAGTGTACCAATTCTTGACATGATAAAATTTGATATTCACATACGAAATGTTACAACTTGCACTAAATTGACATTCAAATGATAAGTTAGTAGTTGACATTGTGAGCTTATTTTTCTTTTCTCATCGAGTACGAATTGTGGGAATCACATATTTTCTTAATAAAAATAATGGTTGAAGTAGACAATAGGTTTCGAGGTTGGTCCTTGACTGATATATTTGTCGATGATATATTTCTCGAGGTTGGTCTTCGGCGAATATATTTTTACAAGGTTGATCATCCGCAGAGAAAGATGTGAATGGTTGAATAAATTCGGTGTAAAAATTTTATTGATCACACATTAGACATTGACATAAGATTTGAAGACCCGAAATGGTGAAATCCACGTCCTTGTCATTTGGATAAAACTGTTGGATATTTAATTCTATCATGGGATCATCACTGTGGTTGGAGGAACGCTGTATTCGCTCAGTAAACTTGGTCTGTGATTGTTGATCGGGTCTAGGATGGTTCTTCTACTCAGTTGAACAAAAAATAATCCAGTTTAATCAACCTTAGTAAATGAATAAAGAATCATCATTATGAATCTCATCATGCATATCCTATATTGATGCTCAGTAATTTGCTTTGCATATTGTCTATAAAATTCATGTATATATTTTTTTGCATTTACTGAGCGTCGTAACTCATGGCGTTTTAGGTCAAGTTTTGACGAACCAATCGAGGCTGGAATCGAATTTGTAGAACCATAGCTCTCATGAGCCAAATCTTTGCTTTATGACCCATCACATGTTTTGTACTCTTATAGTCAGAGTCTCGTTTGTTTTTATTTACCTCTTTTCTCTTTTGAGATGTACTATTTAAATATTGTTGAATTTATATTTTCTTTTATTTTATTGGGCATCGTATCTTTCTATTTTTTCCCCGCACCATTTGTATTTTATCACTTTGAATGTTATTTGAAATTTGGAGCGTCACACTAATGCTCAAAAAAGAGATATTCACCGGTCGAATTAATACAGTTTTTATTTAAACTGTAAACTATTTCATTTTTTACTATTCATAAAATAAAAAAATCAAGCCAAACCATTAATATGTTGAATTCAAACTAAATCAAAAGGTAAAATACAGTTGATTACTTTGATTTTCTTTTACGGTTTACTAAAAAACATAAAACAAATACTAAACTTTTAAAATAAAATAAAATAAAACGATAAGCCTTGCATTTTTAAAAGAGCTAACTAAAATCAAGGATAATAAAATCAATTTCAATGCATATTGTAAACTGGCAGCATATATACTATAACTAAAATCAATGAATTGTAAGAAAATAATATATGCATAGAATCTAAGAGTTTTATTATTTCACAATTATTAAAACAATATATTTATATATACACAATTTCTTCGGTTTAATACAAAAATTACAAATCTCATATCTATGCGACTTTATTATTGTAAACCGTAATTAATTTAATCACGGTTTCACAATTTAAAATTTTTTTTTAACTACTTTCTCACCCAACCTAATTTTATCCTCTTATTTTCTTCCTATCATTTTTCCTTTTAGAGTGCATTTGATTGAGTTTTTTTTTATATAATTGTTTTTCATTTTTAATAATAAAAATTTAACATTAACCTAAATGAGCATAATTTTTAGCATCATTAAAAATAAAAAAAGGAAAAGATTTTAACAATTGTTTTTTGAAAATTTTAGATAAGATGAAAAAAAACCACTTAAATAGGCTTTTGTAACCTTTTTAATCTTTATTGAATTTTTCTTCAATTTTAAGTCGAATGGCCATACTTTCTAAATTCCTCTAAAAAATAAAAAAAATAAAAATTAATTAAAAAAATAAAGAGTACAGAAAAGACCAAAAAGAAAGAACTCTCAAAAATGAACTTGACTTTTTACCCCAAACGCATGTCCAAACATGACATTAATGTCAAGAAGTATGAGTAATCTTGAAACACACGATCTTAGTTTATTTATATACTTATTTCACCAATTACCACGTTAGTAAAAGATAAAAATTAACTTGTTGGAGTAAAATTTTTTTTTTTGAACTGATGTAGTGATCGTAAAAATCGGCGTATGCATTTTTCATGAAAATCGAGAACAATATTAATTTTAATAATATTATACTTTTATGAAACTTGTCGAAAAGTTTCAATAAGTTCCGTATACGTTGAAGATGACCTTACAATCTTCTCACGTATGTCCCGAACGTTCTACGACGATCATGGTGTGTGGGCACTGATTCCGATCGAAATCTTTTTCTTCTCTTTGATTTTTTCTCATACTTCTTTCCAAAAGGCAAAAATAATTTGCCAAAAAAGAGAGAGGGGGCGGCGGCTAGAGACGATTAGGATTAGTTTTTTATGCCTCTTAATGATATATATAATATATCATTTAAGATATGCTTGGTATCTATTTCTCTTCCTACCTAAAAAATAGTAAGAGATATATATCCATAATAAAAACAAATCCCATCCCCTTAATTAGGACCGGCACCTATGGAGCAATCCCTAGGTGTGCCAAAAATCTAAAACGTCCCTCATTATTTAATTTAATCCCTAAATATCATCGGCGGCAAAATTAAAATTCTAATTAAATTAAATAATTACCGAAACCAATAAGAAAAATATCCGTGCGTATAATGGGTTACGTGAGGGATCACAAGAAAGTATAGGACTCGGGCTAACCGTACGAGAAAATCGAATATCCCTAACTCTGTCCTCGAGCTAGATTATTTCTCATACGAACCAGAACTTATTCCACTAAAGGTACTAACTGAACTCCCGGCCCTAACTCAAATTATGTCTTGAGTTTTCAATTATCAAATGTACTAAATTTTTCCCACGTTTAAGATATGGATTCCCGATAAATAAATTAGGTTACTGGCAACCTGATTTAATTATCATTTTCTTCTCGCAACCGCACTGCTTAATCTTTTGATATGCCGAATCTGAAGATCCACTGTACAGATTTAGCATAATCAAACCTATAAGCAAAGCACATAAGGGGGAACTCCACAACTTAAATCGGACGTAATTTTCGTCAGCTGATTATCAATCATCGGACAAACAATGCCTGTACCCAACTCATCGGTATTATTGATCTCATGGAGAAAATCTCAACCATTGACGACTCAAAATACTGTACATCATCTGAACACAATTAATCAATTATTTCGGGATTAAGAGTTCGTGCAATACATGATAATACGGGTTGTGGATCAAATTCATATAGTCAATATAGAATCGATCATCCCGTTGATCCCGCTCAATACACTCCAAGTGTACTAAC
>JAOTRH010000024.1:10452381-10465557 GCA_034768845.1 Heliamphora exappendiculata | reverse complement strand
AACTGTGAACATAAAACTTATATTCTGCAAGAACCTAAAATCTAGTCTTCTGTGTGTAAGCCGTACTCTACACACCAAATTAAATACTATACAGAATATCGAATATCCATACATAACAAATAAATGATATACATACATTGCTCATAAAGATTCTCATAAAAAAATTTTAATTTTATTAAAAATAAAATTAATTACTAAAAATATAATTTTCAGTATACCAATCCTAACAATAACGACATATAAATAGGCTACAGTAGAGACCTGTAAAGTAAATAAGACATGAGTTTCCAATGTAATTATGAAATCTTAACTCAACCGAGAAGCAATTTTATAAAAACATAAATTATAATTGATTTCACTAAAGAATTATAATTGCACTCCCAATCTTATTCTCAAAATCAATTATTCGAGCTCATATTATTAAGTCTGTGTTTGGGCTAACTTAATTTTTAGGTTTTTTGGCTTAAAAATCACAAAAAAGTCAACTAATTTAACTTATTAGGCTTTTTTTAACCTTTTTTTAACTTTTCTATATGATTTGACACTTACTTTTTTACAAAAAAATTAAAAAGACTAAAAATCACTAAAAAAAGTTAGTCCAAACACAAGCTAAATGTTTATTATTCTCCCTACGTTAATATTACAGATACACACCGATTAAATTAAATTATTGACAATTATATTTATTCAGTTTTTTTGATAATTTCTTAAGCCCTTCCGCTTAGCTTATTTGATTGTCGAATTATAGAATCCACCTGCACGGTTTGGCTCAGTCAAAACTTATAAGCTTTCTTAAAAGAGTACCATCAATCCTAATATTTTGGGATGTGCATTCCGTCAATAATCAATATCTACCATATACTTAATACCATTATCCAACTCATCGGGATTATTTATCCATATAATATCACACCCTCTAATGAATCAAAATAACGAATATTAAATATACGCAAATAATAATTATTTCAGAATTAAGAGTATAAACACTTAAAATAACTATATGGTGTAAATTAATTTATTGAATCATTATAAAATTAATTATCTCAATTTTATCATATTCAATACACACAGTGTACTAGCACAATGAGTCAAAACAATTGTCGAAATAATTATCATTTTTCGTAATTCAGATATATCTACTAAGATATTGTGTTACAGCTATACCGATGGTGTATTCAATTCCATCTAAATTGTGAACCAAAATTTATATTCTACAAGAATCGATAATCTAGTCTTCCATGTGTAAGTCGAACTCTACACAGCATATTAACTACTATGAAGAATAAAATAGACATATACTTAATATTAAATAAATAATAAAATGCATACATTACTCATAAAGATTCTCATTAAAATAAAAAAAAATTATTAATAAATAATAATAATACCAAAGATTTAAGTATGATTTTTAGTATACAAGTCAGGGTTAGTGGCTAGTTGTACGCTAAAGATCCTCTGCACACGAATGGAACCTCGAACTCGACTCTAAAAGTGGGTATAATCTCAAGAATGTAAGGATATGAATCGGGTACACATTCAGAGAGTGTGTAAATGTCAGGAATTCAATTTGGCAGAGTATCGGCCTTCTTAGTAAATGTCACTCTCTCTTCCTTGAAAATGGTTGAGAACAACGGAATTTATAAAATTTCGAACACTGACGTCCTCCACTGGCACGTTGCCACACGTCTGGAATAAAAGGTTCTATGAAAAGATTGCGGTCGTGAAAATTGAACAATACTACCTTGCTATTAGAAGATTTTGGCCGATTATAAGATCAAAGCACTATGACTGTCGTTCGTGAGGATATAATGTAACGGTAGTTTGTGAAATCGAAGCACCTTGATGGCAGTGAGCATCAAAAGTAACGGTTGTAATGTTTATGGAGGTGCGAAGGGCTTCTTGGATTTTGAGTTGAGTTCTTGGTTCCACAATTTTTTGGAAGTATCCTTTAGCATAATCCCATATATCTTCATCATTGGAGAATACTTAGGGATACCTAAGTTACAACTCGGTCAAATTGAAATGTCTATACCTACCAGCTGCCATCTTTTCCCACCGGCCACCACCTTTGCTCACCGATTGCCACCTCCACTCATTGTTGTTGACTACCATCGTTGTCGCCATTTGTGGCCATTATTTTTAGCACATACACTACCTTCGGCTATTAGCGACCATGTTTACTAACTTTTCTACCTTCAAAGTACCCAACCTAACTATTAGCAATTACTTTTTCCAGAATCACCATTGGCTACTATTGCATACCATCACATCCGGCCACCATAGTTACTCTACTTTCAACAGTGCTCTTGGCCGACTCCCCTCCCATAAATGTCTCCCTCTGACTACCTCTTACTTGTTTCAAAAGAAATTTTTATAAAAATATGTATTTGCCAAGTGTTTTTTAAAAAAAATTTTAAAAAATAAATAAAAATATATTTTTTATTTATTGTAAATAAAAATTATAAGTTATAAATGCTACGAAAAGCTACCAAATAGGCCCTATTATTAAACTCGCAAGGAACATGCAATATAAATATATTATTACTTTTTAATACTATTAATTTTAATTAAATATATGCGCGAAGCAATATACTATTTATCAAAAGTGTTTTAAATTTTTATTTTTCAAAAAAATAAAAATACATGTTCTATTTATTGTAAAATAAAAATAAAAAATTATAAGCGTTACCAAACAAACACTATTATTAAAAAAATAAAAATACATATCTATTTATTATAAACAAAAAAATAAAAAACTATAAACATTGCTAAACAAACACTATTATTAAAAAAATAAAAATACATGTTCTATTTATTATAAACAAAAAATAAAAAATTATAGATGTTATCAAACAAATACTATTATTAAACTCGCAAAAAACATACCGATATCAATATAGTATCATTTTTAAATACTATTAACTTTCATTAAACGTATGCGCGGAGCGATATAATATTATTTTCTTAACACTGTTACCTTTCATTTAAAATCGATTCTCATAAGCTACTTAAATTCTTAAATTATAAGAACCAATTATGCTCACTTTTAAAATAATACAAATTTTTTGATAATTTTAGTTCATTAAATTATATATAAAAGTATAAAATTAATTTTATGTAAACTTTTTAATTTATTGAGCATTATACGGATTGATTCTTACAATATCTATTATATCATTATAAGGTATTGTTAAGTTTTTAACTAAAATTATTTACTTAAATATCCTTATCTATTAATTGTCTATGTGACCATTAGAATGAATAAAAAAAATAAACTTAATGGTCAATTTAACTTAATTTATTTGACCACTGTACTTGAATAGCTTTTTTAAAAGTAATTATTAAATTTTTGCTTGTGATTAAAAAAACTATCAAACATAGACCGACAGTGGTAACACTATGACGATGCCATGATGCCATGATATAGGTAGTGTTTGGTATTATTAAAATTAGTAATTTATAAATTGTAACTTGTAGTAAAAATTATGAGTATTTTGTAAAAATTATAATTTGTAATTAAAATTTAAAAAAAATAATTATAAGTTGTAGTAAAAGTTGTCGGTGTTTAAAAATTTTTATAGCTTATAGCTAAATTAGTAAGAAGAAGTTAAAAATTACTACTAATAGTTTTGCCAAACACTCCAATAGTGCATAAAAAAAATTAAGAAATGAGAGTGATAGTGAATGAATTTGCTTTAAATATAGGAATTCAAATTGAATTTGTTTAAACGACAGAGGAATTCGAAACGGATTTGTCAAGGGAAATAGAAGAAGATGAAGAATGGATACCAGTTAAAAATAGCAAAATCAATTTCTGCCCTAAAATGGTGAGTAAAAACTCGATATTAAAAAAATATTTTAAATTAATATGAGTTTTTAATCCTAATATTTAAACTTAAATTAATCTCAACTACTATTTTTTAAATGTGCTAAGAATAAAGAACATATTTTTAAAAAAGAACTTACAAACCGTAAAATCTAATTTTAAATTAATAATCTTTTTAAAAAATACATTAAAAGGTATATTTTAAAAATACATAAATTATCTTCTCAGATAAATATTCAATTCAGTCAAATTCAACCATACCTATCAAGTAGTCCATGTCCAACACAGGTTTCTCATATATTTTTAAAATATATTCAATCCATTGGTAGGGTGGAGACAAGCTTGGAGAACTACGTTATAATTATATTGTGAATTTAAGTATTGTATACATCATGATCCTATGTAGAAACTTGTAAAATGTATCTGTTTATCATAAAAAAAATTCGTTTTGATCCAATTTAATTTATTTTGGATTTAAAATGAATTCGTTTTAATGAAACAGCTCGTTTTGGGGATTGGATTCCTATTATAATTAAGTCACGTCAAAGTTTGTTGCGAGTACTATTAGTATTTTAATTAGAATCTTATAATTTGATCGAAATTATTTATTATTTTGAATTTGACTGGTAGGTAATTTGTACAAATTTAGGTCAATTGCATATCGATAGTTGTATCGTCGGTGTACATTTGTCTTACACTTTATCTTTAAAATTCTATAACTAGATTTTTTTTTCAAAACAAATATTCTTCTCAGTCATAAAGATAACAATATCCGATTGAACTGATTTTATACACAAATTATCTACTCAACGAATCCAAAATAATAAACGGTTCCAATCAAATTATGAGATCACAATTAAAGTGCCGATGGCACTCACACTAGGGATCCAGATTCTTTAAGAATGGTGGTTTTGGGGGAGAAAATGTGGTTTGAATGGTGATTTTTGGGTGTGAATTATGATTTTGGGGTAGGAGGAGCGATTTCATTAAATTTTAACGAAAATTTTAATAGTTTGATGTAATTGATGTTAAAAATTAAATATCATGGAAGGTTAGTGTAATTTCAGAAATCACATGGGAGCTCTCTGTAATAAACTTAAACCTCATGGGAGGTAAGTGTAATTATCCCTTAAAATTAGGACTTATGTAGAAAATTTGAAGTTGATTTTCATTTTACAAACTAAATAGGTAGGAATATTTTTTTATTTTTTATTTTTAAGTTTTTGGGATGCTGCTTCTTTTCAGTTATGTTGGAGACTGAATCGGTTCAGTTAAGCCCGCTTTATGTTCAAAATTAACATACTTAGACGGTGTTTGGCTAAGTAATTGGGTTTACTTTTAACTTTATGTTATTTTTGCTATAAGTTATAATTTATAAATAATTAATTTTAATAATGTCGAACACATTATTAAAATTGTTTTATTATATCTAATATACCACTATTAAAGATATTATTTCTCCTGATTTAGAATCTTTTCAAAAAAATTTCAAAAATGACGTATCTCTTAAATTAAATAACCTCTCTCTCTCTCTCCCTCTCCGCTGAACGGTACCACTCGCTATCATAACACATACAAACGATACACGCTCGCATATAAACGATACATTTTTTAAATTATTTCACTATACACGTAAATTTGATACATTTTCAAATTCACAAATAATTAGTTTTGATATATGTTTTAACTCATTACAACCAAATGTGACCAGTTATATATTTATCAATGGTTAATGAAAATATTTTCATAAAGAGCATAAATCACCGATATATTTCAACTCCAATTCACTACACATATGCCACCGATACATTTATCAGTATTAAGTATCTGTTATAATATCTTTTTATAACATAGTTTTAAATTGATAAAATGTATAAATAGTTTAGAGGAACTGTGTGCATTTAGCAATAACATACAACTGATAATTGTATCGGTGCTCAACAAATAAGTACTTTCAAAATTGTTCAACACAAAATTTATAACTGATAATTGTATCGGTTGCACACTGATCGTATAGAAAATATGTATAAAAAAATCATTATTGTTGGTGGAGGAGAAAGAAAAAAAGGGACGGTGATGAACCAGAAACACCATGTTAGAGAGATAGTGGCAGATCAAATCTCATAAAAATTAGAGAGAGATAGACCAATCTAGAAGATCGGCGTCGGCGAGAAGCGGTGACAGCGGCGAGAAGTGGCCGGCGCTGACTGATCTGGAAGCAGCGACGACGGAGAGGAGAATGAGGAGGAGCGACGGCAGAGGATGAGGAGTTGGCGGAGGAAGACGAGCAAAAAGCAGTGGAGGAGCGGATAGTTGAATATCTTTCATAAACAACCCGATAAAGTCAATATGCGGTGCTGTGATTATATCCTATTATCATGATATTTAATGGAATTATAGCATAGGTTGTTAAATAGAAAACTACATCCTAAATCATTGCATTTAAAAAGAAAAAATCACACTGGTTGAATATGGGTATATTGGACCCAATGAACCCAAAAAAAATTTAAAAAAAGAAGACTAAATTCAAAACTGAAAAAATGGTGGGACTAAAACTTTTACATACCTCTAAAATGGGACTAAGATTCAATTAATCTTCTAAAAAAAACTAAGTTAATTGGATATGTTTAATTGTTTTAATAAATCATATTTATATTAAAAAATAACAGTAATTGAACATTATCGTTCATTTTTTGAATACAAATATAGTTTGTTAAGGCATATAACGGTATCTGTTTAATTTAATTTTTTTATACACTAAAAATAATAAAATTAATTTCTCAAATCATCGAAATAAATTTATATTTAACAGAAAATTAACGAAACTAAGGCACCGATTGGCAATTAGTTTAAAAAGAAACTTTTTTTCTTTTTTATATTTTTAGCCAAAAAAAACTAAATTGGGTTCAAAGTAGAATGTTTGGTAACTTAACTTTAAGCTAGTTTTTTTTTTCAAGTTGATTATTTGGGTGAAAAGTTAACTCTTTTGTTTTTTATTCAAAGTGGACAATTTTACATTTTTATAAATTTAATATGAACAATTATATTTAATTAGTAATTGTTGCAAATAAGTTATGAATAAATGTATTAACAATTTACAAGTAATTAGTTTTAGCAATACCAAACACATTCTTAATTTGACATGGTTATTTTATACACTAGAAAAAGTAAAATAAATTTCTCAAATCGTCGAAGTAAATTTATATTAAACACAAAATTAATGGAACTAAGGCTCCGATTGGCAATTAGTTTAAAAATTAGTTTTTTGTTTTTTTACATTTTTAGCTAAAAGAAACTAAGTTGAGTTTAAAGTAAGTTGTTTGGTAACTTGCCTTTTAAGTTAGTTTTTTTTAAGTTGATTGTTTGGGTAAAAAACTAACTTTTTTATTTTTCATTCAAAGTGGACAATTTTATCCTTTTATATATTTCATATTAACAATTATATTTAGTTAATAGTTGTAGTAATAAGTTATGAAAGATTATATTAACAATTTATAAGCAATTAGTTTCAGTAATGCCAAACACATTCTTAGTTTGAGATGGTTATTTTATTATTTTAAGTATAAAATTATTTATATACAAAATTAAGTTGATCGAATATGTTTAATCGTTTTAACAAATCATATTTATATTAAAAAATAACAGTGATTGAACATTATCATTCATTTTTTTAACACAAATATAATTTGTTAAGGCACATAACGATATTTGTTTAATTTACTTTTGTATACACTAGAAAAAATAAAATGAATTTCTTAAATCATCGTTGTATATTTATCTTAAACACAAAATTGACATAACTAAGTCTCCAATTGGCAACTAGTTTTTTTACTTTTTTTTTTGTTTTTAGCCGGCAAAAGGTGAAATTGGATTCAAAATGGATTATTTGGTAACTTAACTTTTAAGTTAGTTTTTTTCAAGTTAATTATATTGATAAAAAGTTAGTTATTTTGCTTTTTATTTTAAGTGGACAATTTTATCTTTTTATATATTTAATATTAACAATTATATATAGTTGGCAATGATAGTAAATATATTATGAATAAAGGTATTATTGTATTTTAAAAGTTGTGAGAATTTGAAAATAATATTTAGTTTATGTTTTGATTTAATTTTTTAACTTTTTTGACAAATGACCAATTTAAATTTAGGTAAATTACACTAGCTTCTCTTTAGATTTCGGTCAAATACAGTCAAATCCATACGTTTGGAATAATTATATTGTACTCTCTTTGCGTTAATTATTTTTAAATGGCATTAACAAAAATATTTAAATGACAAAAATACCCTTGTCTCTCTCTCTCTCTCTATCTCACTGTCTCGAATCTCTCTCTCGCAAACCCTCGGTTGCTCTCCCTCTCTCCCAACTGCGACACCACCACCAATGAAACCATCCACCGACACCGGTGCCTTCTTCAGCGACTTCCACCACCGGTCTCTCTCCCTTCGTCTCTCTCTCTTTATCTTTTTTTGTCATCTCTCTCTCTCCTCTATATATATATATATATATATATATATATATATATATATATATACTATCTCTCTATTTTCATCTCCTCGCGTGTATCTCTCACTCTCTCTCTCTCTCACCATGCCACCGCCGCACACACCATCACCGCAGCGAGACGACTCTTTTATTTATGTTTAAACCAACTAATTTCATGGAGATGAATAGCGAGTGTGTGTATTGGTGTTTGGTCTTGCCGCTGTGTGTGCGCTTGTTTAATTCTGCTCTGCGTGTATGTGTTTTGAGTGTGTGAGTGTGTGTGTTTTTTTTAGGAATTGTTTGTTTGGTTCATCCCATCAAACCCCTTGTAAATGGGATTATATCCAATGCGACGAAAATGGGTTCGTTTCATAGTGGTGCTTGAGAAGGGAGAGAGAGAATCAAGAGAGGAGATAATGGGAGAGAGAGAAAACAAAAGAGACACCGACAGTTGGTGGTGGTCGGCGGCATCAGAGATGGTGGCAGCGTGGTGGTGGACTAGTGCTGCGGAAGTGGAGATCAGCGACGGTGGTCGCGGCATGGCGTGGTTTGCGCCTTTCTTCCCTTCCTTCTTCTGTTATGCTTCTTTAACATAAGCTCGTTTGCTTCCTATCTCCTTAACTTATGCATTATTTTTTATTTAATTTTAAAATATATTTTTATGATCAGATCCGTTCATTATGTAGAATTCGTCGAGTTTGTTAATTAAATAAAAATTTAAATTGATTCGGTACCTGTAGCTAAATTATTGAATAATATTTTTTTAATATTTTTTTTTAAATTATAATTATTTATTTATTTATTTATTTATAAATCAGCATTATGCGATTACTTAGTTACATGTATTGAATCGTCCTAAATTATTTTTTATAAAAAACAAACTCGATGAAATTTACGTAATAAATATATTCAATTATAAAAATATATTCAAAAATTAGATAAAAAATAATGTAAAGCACGAACTTTTTCTTGCCCCATTCATTAATTTGTTGGGTCAAATGTTTTCATGGCTTGGGCAGAGAAAAATATGAAAAAAAAATTCATTCATAGTAATTTTTATTGGTTAAAAGTTAGATAACTAATCGTATGGGCTGAAATCTAATACAAAATTAAAAATCAACGAGGAATAATGTAATTATCTCAAATTAATAAAAAATTAAACGCGAAGAAGTAATAATATAATTATCTCAACCGTGTGAATTTAATTGTATTTGATCGAAATTTTATAAAAAAATTAGTATAATTTACCCTTTTAATTTTTTTACATTTAAAAAAAAAAAAATCAAAAAGGCAAAGTTGCCTTCACGTTTTCGTGTTTCTGACAATTGAACAATTGTCTTGTGAAGATTTCTTAAAATTTCCGCAACTCTCTGGCCATACGTATACACAGTCAGAGTAACACACACAGGATATACATATACACATACACATATACGCGTATATATATATATATTCTCACATATATATATATATATATTCTCACTCCTTTGTGTCCCTGCTCGTAGAAGCTTCGCAGTTCTTTGCTCCGGTTGTTTGCCTGAAAGAGAGCGTTTTCTCGGTGAGTTACCCCCCTGCACGTACATATTCAAAACCTCAGTTTTCTGCTTTCGAATTCTCCTCCGTTTTCTTGCTTGTGTTTTGTGCTCTATTTAGTAGCTCTGTTTGGTTGCTGAGAAAATGAAAAAGAATAGAGTTTGATAGCTGGTTGGTTTTCAAAGTGTGGGTTGAGTTGTTCTGTGGAAGCTAAAAGCCAAAGGAAACACAAATATTCAGAAACTTAAAGTTCCTTTACATTTTCCCCATTAGATTCTGGTATGAACCATACAAGTTTCCTTTTTGGGCTGATATGTTTAGGGTATTTGCTTCTCTCTCTTTTTTGCTTTCCTTTCTTTCTTTTTTCTCTGTCATCATGTATGTGTGTGTAGAATCTATAGATTAGATCAAGAGTTCTGAAACATTACTCCATCATTCTAAGTATCAGTATCTGGCTTTGGTTTTGAGACTTTAACTTTAATATTCTTGAAATAAAGTTTTAACTTTTGTGTATTTTGGTCATGTGTTCTGTTGTAAACATTTTGATCTTGATCTGTGTAGTTTTGCTTTTGTTTTTATTGTTTTTTATTTTATTTTTATTTTTTTCTTATTCATTCAATTCCTGCTTTATTTTATTCTCTGATAAATTATCTGCTCTTTGGATATCTTTCTAAGTTTTAATTTTATATCTTTTTATAATATGGTTTTTTTTCCTATCTAGTCACGCCAGTTTTACCTTATCCTGGTTGCGAGAAAATTGAGAACAATAGATTATGGAAGTATTGAAAAGAAAATTATATATTATCTGCTCTTTAGAAATCTCTGTGTTCTTGGTTCCCAAAGAAGGAAGCACATTAGGATTCAAAACATTAGTTTTTTCCTTCTTTCTATTTTCTCAAAGATTTCTTCTTATTGCTACTTCTGATCTCTTTCACTCTATATATTTGCACAGTGGTTTGACTAAATGGCGGAGAAGAAGTGTCTGATTGCGAATGATGTTACTGAAGTAAGCTTCCTCCATCTCTACTGTCTAACCCTGTTCTTGAGACTAAGATCAAGTTGTAGCATTGCTTATCACGTTAGTCTCATTGTTTTGACTTGTATAGTTGATAGGTAACACACCACTGGTGTACCTCAACAACATCGTGGATGGTTGTGTCGCTCGTGTTGCTGCTAAGCTAGAGATGATGGAGCCCTGCTCAAGTGTCAAAGATAGGTACAAATTAGTTGCCTTTTGCTCTTGAGCTGGATGATTTCTGCTATTTTGTTTCATAGAACCTCATCTTTAGTCTAAGGGCATGTTTGTTGCTTGGGATAAGGGAGGGGATCGGACGAGAAAACATGTGGGTGCCCATCTTGTCATATGTTATCGCCTCAATCTTGATTAGTAGTTGAATAGTTGTTTGGCCGGATTGGACTGTTGATACCTCATACACGGTACTTTTAAAGACCTCATTCATGAGATTTGTTATACCACAACCCCATAGTATTATAATCTCTATTTCTAAAGTATTTTCCCTTCTTCATCTAACAACCAAAAATAATTCTCCAAGTCTTAGCCCTTCTCATCCTACTAAATACAACAACGTATATACATCTATCCATGGTATTAAAAAATGTGGAGCTCACAGTATTAGTTAATCCCTAATCCAATACATGGTATTAGTTATTCCTCGAATGAGTCCAAAAGTTTTGAATTATTAATATTGAATTCATGGTTTCACTATTACCATCACCCCCTAGTTTTATTATTACCAAGTTTTGGATTATTTTTCCTCTTTATCCAACAGTAAAAAAAACTTCACAACTCTCAATTGCATTTTTTATGTGACTCTAACGAATTATGAACAAAAAATCTCACAGTATGCCCAATCCTTTCGATTATCTCATGGTAAAAACAGAAAAACCATGTGAGACCCATGGTTTTACTTATCCTTCTATTCCATTGAATTGTCTCTTGAATCAAAACTTGGACTAGGGTTTGTTTGGAATGGGAGACTGAAAAGGGAGGGATTGGCCTGGGGAACACATGGGTCCCACTAATTCATATTTTCTCTCCCCGCACTAATAATCTTGTGTTTGTTTTGTGGGATTGGGACTACTAATCCAGAAAAATATTGGATTAGTAATACCTCATTCATGGTATTTTTGTAGCCACACTCCTAGCATGATTAGTATCATGTTAAGCAGATAGTTTACAATGCTCATTTTATAGACAATTCCATTCAGATTATCAAATATGCCCTGTATTAAGGGACGCTAATAGATTTTAATACATAAAATCGTTCCTGACATGCAGAATTGGGTACAGTATGATACAAGATGCAGAGGAAAAGGGCCTCATTAAGCCTGGTGAGGTTAGTCCAAACCTTTTTTTTATTTTCTTTCTTTTACCTATTTTTTTTTGTTTTGTTTGATTCAATTGTTTTGCTGGGGATTCCAGATCTGTTATATGGAGTATGGACACATATTTGAATGAGATTTTAATATATTGACCTCATCTGTTCCACCCAATGTGTTTCTGATCCATATTAGCACGCGTGGGATGCATTACTGTTTCATAAAAATGTGGTACCAAACGCGAGAACTCTTGTAATTAAATTCACATGATGATGTGCCTAGTTAAACTGTAGTGACTATTACGGAGCTGCATATTCGCTAATTTACTATGAGCATATGGCTTCTCATGCTGTGATTCCTTTTTGCAATGTTCGAGTGTACCTGACAAACTTCCTTTGTTTTTGTCTGTCTGGATGATCATTGATGAAGAGTGTCCTAGTTGAGCCAACCAGTGGTAATACTGGCATTGGCTTGGCATTTATGGCGGCAGCTAAGGGTTACAAGCTAATCATTACCATGCCTGCGTCGATGAGTATGGAAAGGAGAATTATTCTCCGAGCTTTTGGAGCTGAATTGATTCTCACGGATCCTGCCAGAGGCATGAATGGAGCTGTTCAAAAGGCAGAAGAGATACTGGCAAAGACCCCAAATGCTTTTATTCTTCAGCAATTTGAAAACCCTGCAAATCCAAAGGTATCATTGCATGAGTACTTTCCGAGTTTCTTTAGTATTAATATATGTTGGGAGTATGTGGAAAGATTAATTTATGTCATTGATATCGTCTGTTTAGGTCCATTATGAAACCACTGGACCTGAGATCTGGAAAGGTTCGGTTGGGAAAGTTGATGCCCTAATTTCTGGGATAGGTACTGGAGGTACAATTACAGGTGCAGGAAGGTACCTTAAAGAGCAGAAGCCTGAGATTAAGGTCAGATTTTTAGTTCTCTGATTTGGTAGGAAAAATTATATTAGCTAAATGAACACCCCCCAC
>JAOTRH010000024.1:10440476-10452281 GCA_034768845.1 Heliamphora exappendiculata | reverse complement strand
ATAAAAAATAAAAAAACCAAAGTTAATCAATGCTTCTCATTTCTGCTCTTGTGGTTTGTTATTCATTGTTCATATTCAGCTTTATGGCGTAGAACCAGTTGAAAGTGCAGTTTTATCTGGAGGCAAACCTGGTGAGTTATAATTTCTAACATGCCTTAGCATATATGTCGTAGAACCAGTTGGAAGTGCAGTTTTATGGCAAAATTGGACTGTTTATAAGAGTTTCTTTCCTAATAAGTTCTACACAAAATATGTGACGTCACTTTGTGCCGATGTACTGTTTGCATTTGTCAATGGGGAACAAGAGAGGACATATATGGAGGGGTTTTGTATTTGGATTTACAATGCATGGTTGCAAAATAAATATGGGATGCAATAAGGAACTCTAACTATGCCAAATTCTTATGTTTAATTACGATTTTGGTATTATAAAAAAAACAAAACAAAACACCGCGGCTACATTTTTTCAGAAGGAAAAGGAAAATCCTTATCTTCTTGGTGACATTGAATTCATTGTTGATGTATCTGTAGACATGACATTGAATTCATTGTTGACATATATGTAGGCACTTATGTGTCTGACCTCCTATTCCATTTGCATCTGCCATTTATCTACTTTGGGTGGGTGATGGCTTTTACCACGACTACAATTTTCTAGAAAAAAAAAACAAAAACAAAAAAGAAAAAAGAAAACCATTCCTTCTTCATGAGATTGAATTCACTGTTGACATGTCTATAGACACTTGTTTTTCAATATTAATGCAGATGAAACCACTTATGAAAATCTGACCTCTTTATTCCATTTGCACCTGTTATTATCTACTTTGTGTGGGTAGCAGCTTTTATCGAGTACTTAATATTGTTATAATTGCAAATTTACATTTTTTAACCCTACAAAGAGAAATATCTGCTGTTATTCTTACTTGATGAGTGGCATGCTGTGACATTTAGGCCCTCATAAAATACAAGGAATTGGTGCTGGTTTCATCCCTGGAGTATTGGATGTCAATCTACTTGATGAAGTTGTTCAAGTAAGCAACTCTGGCTGACTTCTTAACCAGTAACCAGGGTGTCCTTTTAACTTGCCATACAAGTGATGCATTTGGGGTTGTGTCAGAGTAACCCTGTTATGCACCGGCTGGTGTTGGGAGGAAGTGGCCTAAAATAAGTTTAGGATTCTTGAAATGGTTTTGCTGATCATTTATTGGCATTTTTCGTACGTGTCCCTTAGAATCTAATCTATAATTATTTCCTCAATGATTTTGTTTGAATGACTCTGCAGATATCAAGTGGGGAAGCTATTAAAACTGCTAAGCTTCTTGCATTGAAAGAAGGTCTGCTGGTAAGAACAGAACTATTTAAACGATTCCAAAGTGGGTCATGTAGGACTATTTTATCACTTTCCTCTCTTGAACATACTAAACTATGAATTTCGGAAGTAGCTGCTTTAGCTTTAGCCACTCGAAATTTTGATACATTTTTTTTTTATTTCTCACCAAACCGATGGCATCTTCTTTTAGAAATCCTATCTATTCATAGCATGATATTGGGAAACTCATTGCTATTACTCAAACAAGCATGAAACGAGTGCTTGCATATTCATCCATAGGTCAAATCAGATATGTAATTATTGGAATAATTGTTGAAGACTCAAATGATATGCAAGTGTGAAATATATATGCTGTGTGAAACTTTTGCTTGAATTGTATTATTTGGTCTACGTACCGGAACCGATAACATTTGAGATTATGTTGGATTATACACGAATGATAAACTCATGCCTTGTGTTAATGTGTGTTGCAGGTAGGAATATCATCTGGTGCTGCTGCTGCTGCAGCAATTAAGATAGCCAAGAGGCCAGAAAATGCTGGAAAACTCATTGTTGTAAGTTCTGGTTTTCTTCTGTTCACTGGTACTTAACTTTACTGCTGTAATGCATGACTACTTTACACCGTGTTCTACTTATATGAATTCGGCTATGCCATTTTTGTATATTCGATTTGAATGTCAAAACTGGGAAATTTTTCTGTGGCCAAAGTATCTCTGATAATGAAAACCATCCATATAAACAATTTCCCCACTCCAACTAATTTGGCCGAACCAAACTCCGGGCAAGAATTTAGTCCTAATCACTGGAAATCGATTAGAAACCCTTTATTATTCCTGTTAAATCTTTCTGTTCCTACAAATACATTATTATTTCTTTCTCGACAGGCGGTGTTCCCAAGCTTTGGTGAGCGTTATCTGTCATCAGTGTTGTTTGACTCTTTGAAGCGCGAGGCAGAGACTATGATTTTCGAGCCCTGAGGTTTTTTTCTTTGGCTTCAAAAGGTGCCAACATCTCTTCATCGCTGTTCGACACCGAAATTTGAGACTGAGATTCATGATTTTTAAGTTCACAATGCAGTTTTGATCTGGGGACTTTTGCTTTTCCACGGTTCCTCCATATGCTCCACAATTAATAGTATTTTAGCTGAAGTTTTGTGTTTGCAAAAGGTTTTGTATGTTGGACTTGAACACAGATCTTTATTGATGCTGAAATATAATAAAGGTTGATACACAATAGGGAAAAGTTACAAATACACACCCATGTTTGAGCTGTTCCATATGCTAATTCATGAATTTTGTGACTTAAAATTATGAATGTTCGTTTTTTATAGTATGAATTATTTGAAGTGTCAAAATAAATGTTGTCAAATCAATGTGAGCCTGAATGATATTATGAATTATGTGCCTTTTGATTATGAATTTTTGTAGTTAAATTTATGAACTAATGTGATTGTTGAATTATGAATCTATGTGAGTTTTTAGTTATGAATTAGTATGATTTTAACTATACACCCCAAACATGGGGTGTGTATTGTTTCTTTTCTAGACAGAATATGCTTAGCATAAGTGCCTTTTCCCTATAATTTGCAGTTGCATAAATGCTAGTTTTATTTTTTATTTTTGCCTCACAGTTATAATGCTCCAAGTGACTCTGAATTTGGGTTTTGAGAGGCAACCCTATGATAAGAATGCTGGTTCTTTGCAAGTTTTAACACTTTTTTAAAGTAAAATTGGATGTGTATAAATTTAGGGTCATGTCTAATATAATTGAATACATAAGAGAGATAAGTAATAGGCAAGTTTTAAATGCCTTTTTTTAATTCTGTGGATATTAAGAGAGATAAGTAATAGCCCCTGTTTACTATTTTTAAAAAGCCAAGTGTTTTTGTAAAAAAATATTAGAAAAGCTAAAGTATTTAGCATCTCCAAAATGTTCATTAACTTTTTTTTCACTTTAAAAAAAAAATTTATATACATTGCAAACACTTTAAATTTTTTTAAAATAGAATGACAGTAATATCTTTAATTAAAAAGTCTAACTCTATTCTTAAAAAATAAATCATGATATTATTTTAAACACTATAATTTAAAAGTAAAAATAAGAACATATAAAATATTTTTAAAAAAAACTGCCCTAAACAAACATTATTTTTAACTTTTTTATGTTTTTTGTTCAAAAATTAAATTTTTAAAAAGTCAAATTTTTTAATCATTCCAAACACAGAATTTAGTTTTTGGGTTCAGCCATTCCTGCCTAGATGGTGTTTTCCACCAAGAAATTTAGAAGCAAATTAGTAGAGATGTTTGTGTGTCCTTTATGGAGCACTGGGGGTTCCACCCACCTTAGCCTGCAGTTTTTTGATAGTACAAAAAAACTGTTTTCTACAAAAGTGCCTTTTCTATACGAAGATTTTAAGTAAGATGATTGGAGTCTGGGATTGGGATTTAGTACGGATTTATTAATAGTTTTGAAATATCAAGGTTTTATTTGGTAATTAGTTTTAAATTTACTTAAAGTTAATTTTTTTATTTCTTTACTTAAAATTTTAAAAATTAAAAAGTTTTACTTTTTAACTTACAGACTTTTAGTTTTTTTTTTTTGCTTTTTACATAATTTTTTTATATTTTTTTAAAATATCATAACTTTTATTATATAAATTTATTTTTTTTATAAAAATTATATATTTAAATGCATTTGTCAAAATTTATCAAACAATATCCATATTGAATATAAAATTATCTAAAAATAAATTTTAAAAAATTATAACAACTTTAAGCAAAAAAATTTACTTTTGGACTTAAAATTACTTTAAACTTTTGCCTTAGAATCACCACATACCTCTCTCAAACGGACTTTGATTTTTTAAGCTTAAAATGACTTTAAGCAAAAAAATTTACTTAAAATCAAGTTGCTAAGTGAAGCCCATATCTTTGAAATTAAAAGTCTATACTTTTGTCCAATGTTGTGTTTGTTTACTCTAGATGATAAATACTTATATCCATAACTTGTTTTTATAAATGATTAAATAGAAATAATAATGTTATAATAAAAATGCCCTTAAATGATAATATCGTAAAACACACCTATTTGGTTAAAAATCTTTTGCTTGTTAGCCAACACATCCATTAATTTGCAAAAATAAAAGAGAAATAAAGACAAATTTAGAATAATAACTTATTTATTTATTTTATGTTGTTTATTTTTATTTATAATATTTTTTTATATTTTTAGATCAAAGATATTTTACTTCACTAATTCTCTTAATCAAGATGAATAAAAAATAAATAATAACTAATTAATAAATTAATAAATTAATAAATTATTTTTGTACTTGAATGTTGAGGATAAATTTATTATTTTTCACTTACTACCAATTCCATAACTCTTAATCATTCATCCCTTCTCTTGGTTATCTCTTATTTATGAGATAACAAGTCCGATCCAATAAATTTTTATAAAAAATAAACATGAGATTATGACATACTTCAAATTAATAATTTGATCCAACCTTATTATTCGCCACTCCATGGGCAAAAAGTATATGATAAAGAGGCAAAAATCATATTGTCTCTTGCAAAGGTCCTTAATGGGAAGATCAATCAACAAAGAAAAATTTCATTAGAAAATAGCAATAACCATATCAATGTTATTTCACGCTTCTACCCTTTTGCAGCCACAAGCACTTCAAAATCTACACTAGAAGGACATGTTTATTAAATGAAATATAAGAATAAATAATACTGTGAATTTTATATATGTTTTAAAATATTATAAGATAAAAGATGAAAGTCTATAAATTGTGAAATTTTTTATTCATATTTAATTAGAGTGAGATAAAAATAAATAAAATATAATTATACATGTATTATTAGTCATTGAATAAACAAAGAAAATTATAAAAAATTTAGTACTAATAATATCAGCGGTGTCATATTAGTAATATTACGAATTCAAATCGAAATTGTTTGCGTAGTACCAATCCTATTCTGCGAATATATCTAGTGCAATAAAGGCTGGCGCATGGTGCTTGTCAATGTTTCTTATAAGTAGGCTTTTTTAGCAGTTTATTGCATTTTAGTTCGAGTTTTTATATTTTTTAAGTTATAAGTCTCGAGAAAGGATTAAAAAAGGTTATTTTTACTCAAAATATAATTTATTTTCACCTTTACTAATTGTTTTTAAAATATCTCGTAATCAGATAAATCGAAAAGATGAGGTTTTATATATAAATTTTAGAAAATCTAAAGATAATAAATACAAATTATTTAAGAGAAGTTTTGTCAAACCTCTCCAACGTGGGATTTCATAAATGTATTAACTTAATAATAGAGGCAAGCGATCATTTTTCTTTTGAATAAAATATTATAAACAAAATACTATATGTGACCACATACCATTGGCTGAATATGTGAAAAATAAATTTATTCATTTACCTAATAAGCTGGACGAGCAATTATTTACTTTTATTGGTGTATATGAAAATAAATTTATTTATTCACCTAATAAGCTGGATAAATAATTATTTACTTTTGTTAGTATAATTATTTACTTTTGTTAGTATAACTGTGAAATTTATTGTCAAATGTATGGTAAAATTTATAATTTAAAACAATAAATAAGTATTGCTCACAATTTGACCTAGTGAAAATAAATATTCTTAGGTTATGTTTGATTGATCAGATTAATAATGAGATGATATATAATTCCACTTGATAAGTCGTCTCGTGGGATTAGTAATGAATGAGTTATTAATACGATATTCTTTTAAACGTTATATATCTCATATTTTGTGAGATTAGTTATTCAATTTATGTATAATTTTTTCACCACTTGTTGAATTCAAATAAAAAAATATAATCTCATAAAATATATAATCTAATCTCATATCTAATTCAGTCAATCAAGCATGTCTTTATATTTGAAAGCCCCCAAAAAAAGTTCAGGGCTTGCTTGCTTATTTGGATCTAAATGAGCAATACAACATTTAACAGTTAGAGGTAATTGCAGTAATTATTTAGCAGTCTCAGAGCACCATGTATTATTGCTTACATGGTACTCTCATTTAATTATAGGTAAATTTTTAGATGCTCTTGGAATACCATGTAAGTGATTACACGTAGTGTTCCCGACAAATAAAAATACTTGATGCACATTAAGTGGATCACCTATGTCTTCTATTTACCCAATAAAAATGGCCTACATATTTTCACTCGGAGTATTTTTCGTTACGACATTAAATTAGAACACCACATAAATAATGTTACGTAGTGTTTCGGGACTACTAAATAATTACTCCTAAATTTCACATGAAACAATATGGCATAGTAAATAACTACGTGAAAATAATTGGCCCCACATAATCCCTTTTTTTTTCACCTTTAACCAAACACAGTATAATCATTCCACTTGCACAAAATCAAAGATTGGGTCCATTTTGCAAGCAAAGCATAATCAAAGCCCACTTATTTGAAGTCCACGGTAATGCCAGATTGGTTTTAGGCTCGGTTTGATTTAGCTTTCTTAGTAGCTTTTGTGATTTTTTTTTCATTTTTTATGAATTTTTTAATTTCTTGGGCTAATTTTTTACTTTTTGATTCATAATGATTAAAAAAATCTAAAAGTATAGTTGTTTTTGAAAAAATTAGAAAAAATTCACTAAAAATAAAAAAGTCACATAAAATAAATAGACCTTTTTTGTTTGAATTTTCATAATTTTTGGTATTTTTTTTATATTTTTATATTTTTTTTTATTTTTTATAATAAAAAAATTTTAAAAAGTATAATCGTTTGAACTGACATAAATTTTTTTACTAAAATACCCAAAAATACGATATTAAAAAAGCTATCCCATTCCTTAGTACATAAATTCCCTTTGGTGGGGGAGGTGCTGTATGTGTGCGACTATTGGAAGCCACAAATAATAGAGTTCATTTGGGGGGCGGTGTGTGTGCACACGTGTGTGTGAGAGAGAGAGACTATTGGAACCCACAAATAATAGAGTTTATTTTTATTATAAAAAGTTCAAGGTTAATTTATTATTTGTCCTTTTTAAAAGTTTGTAGAAAGAGTAGTTCTAATGCTATATTTTTTAAAAGTTAGGTCATATTTTTTAAACTATAGATATTTTTAAAATAATTTTACCCTTTGGTCTTCTATCTTTATCCTAGCTGTAACTCTCTTATTCCAAAATCTCTAAGCCGTCTCTCACCGCCTCTTGCCGTATCTTCTGTCATCACTGCTGACCATCATCGTTGCTCGTCGACCAATGGAGAATGATACACATAAGAGCATTCTAAAGCAATATGCATTCATTCTAGTTCAATTAATACTTCAAGAAATCTATCTAACCACCAGAGACTATCGAAATCGAATTTTACAGTTTCGATTAATTTATTGGATAATGAGATGTCATTGAGAATGTCGATGAACTTGCGTTCTAATTTCGGTAATGGCAATTGTGATATCCTAGTATTCTACATCGGAAATAGAGATGGAGTTCCTATGTTATAAAGGAAAAATCTTGGACCCTTACATTGAACGAGGCATTTTCCCAGGTGGTAGAAACCCTAGCAGAACTCTGCAGTTAAGTATGCTTGGGCGGGAGCAATGCAAGAATGGGTGACCCTCTGGGAAGAACAAAACCATGAGGGTTTTTGCCTAAAGCAGATAATATCGTTGCCATGTAAAGGATCAGGGTGTTACAGATTGTATCAGAGTCGACTCTCCTTACCTTTGAGTGTGGGCCCCTGCCGTCTCGCGTGACACGTGGGCAGGTTGATAAGGACTGGCAGTCTACCAGAGCTAGCAGGCTACTGTACGGGGACGTGTAGCCCTATGGGGGGTGGATTGTGATATCCTAGTATCCCACATCGAAAATAGAGAAAGAGTTCCTAGACTATAAAGAAAAAACATTGGACCCTTACATTCAACGAGACCTTTTCCCAAGTGATAGAGACCCTAGCAAAACTCCGCAGTCAAGCGTGCTTGAGCGAAAGTAATTTAAGGATGGGTGACCCCATATGAAGAAAAAAATCGTGAGAACTTTTGCCCAAAGAAGACAATATCGTTGCCATATAAATGATCGGAGTGTTACAACAAGCCACATAGCCAAAGCTACGAGAAGCATAGGACTGTTCTAGAAGTGTTACGAGAGGTGGAAACGAATGTGTTATGGTTGTAGGACGTGGAGATAGAGGAAGAGAAAGGGATGTCATCAACCTTTATGTATTTAACTGAGAAATTTCTCCGTTCACAATGCATTTAATTGAGAAATTTATTTGTTCATTTCATTGAGAAATTTCTCAGTACAAAATTATTTGTCAAAATAAGAGAATGATTGAGAAGTTTCTTTTAATTGAGAATTATCACTGTTAATTTTTTATTTTATTAAGAACTTAATAGTGAATTTTATTAAAATAATTTTTTTTTTAAAAATAAGGTTTCGATTGTTATACGATAAATCTCTCAATATTTCATTTTTTATTTTTATTAAAACAGAGAAATTTCTCAATTTAAAAAAAATAGAAATTTCCTAGTTGTAGTTTTCAAAATTGATGAATTTCTAAATTTAAAATTCAAATTATTTTTTCGAGTTAATGAATTTCTCAATTTAAAGTTTATATTTCTTTATGGGTGTAAAAATTGTCCGGGGCTCATTATTATGCAAATCCGATCTGACCTAGTCAAGGCCCAAGCCCGTGGCCTTAATTTTTGGGTCTAGGCCTCCTCCCCAAAGCTTTTGGGCCAGGCCGGCTCGTTCCAAAGCATGTGGCCCAAAAGCCCGCCCATAGGCTTGTTAGAAGTTAGCCCTTGGGCCTAGGCCAGCCCGATGTCCCCCAACGGTTAGAAATTTTTTTCGATGACCCAGACCGCTTGAATTTGAGAATTAGGGGCCAATATTCAGTGTCCGTTGGACCCAGCCCGGCCCACCCAACGGCTAGTTTTTAATTTTTTTAAAAAAAAACAAATTTACATTCTTTTCCTATAAATAGGACTCCTTACCATTTTTCAATTTACTCAAACAATTCTATACTCTCTTTACTTTCTTCACTTTAATTAATCAGTGATTCATGAGTTGGCAATATTCAAGTTCGGTGATATTCATGGTCGGTGCAGTTGTTGGTGAATCAATGAGTGAATATCAAGATTAAAACACAAATCGATCGAGATTAAGATTAGATATCAGAATTCCTTAATTTAGTTTGCTTTATTTTTTACAATTTAATTTTTTTTGTAATATTTAATTTATTTGAATACATTTTTTAAAATTTTAATTAATTTCTTTAAAAAGTTAAATTTTTATTTTATTTTTAAAATTTAATTATAAGTTACTTTTTTACTCTCTATTATCTAATTTATCAATTTTGCTTTAAAATTTTATAATTTTTTATTTTATTGATGAATCTAAATATATTACCGTTGATAAAAAGAAAATATTTTCACATTTTTACCTGGTGGTTCTAATCTCACTCCATCTGCTTCTATTCCTAATCCACCCACTAGTTTATTAACATCTGCATCTGCATTTATAGGTTCATCTAGCAAAAAAATTTCAAATGTGTCAGAATTTTTTAAAATTTTTTTTGTAAAAAGTAATAATGGCACCGTTACTGTTAAATCAAAATATAAAATTTGTAATAAACTATTTTCGAATCACACATCGAGTCGTACTAGTCACTTACGTAGACATTCTGATAGTCACCTAAAAAATACACATATTAATCTCACTTCATAAATGCAGATAGGTAGGGTCCAACTGGTAATATCACTAATTTTTTTTATGATCCTACCCGCGCAAAAAATTATATTGTTGATTATATCATTCATCAGGAACAACCATTTTCAATGAATTAACAACCGGCATTTAAAACTATGATACAAGGTAGATTTGTTTCTCAATTTCAATGTTTTTATTTTTAAAATACTACAAGAAATAGATTTTTAAGTAGATTTGATGAAATTAAAACCGAGTTAATAAATTTATTTATAAATTTAAAAAAAAAAAAAATTTTAACTTCAGATTTATGAACTGCTAAAAATGCACACGAATATCAATGTATTACAGTACATTTTATAGATAATGATTGAAATTTATATAAAATAAATTTTTCATTTAAAATTATAGAATTTTCCTATACCGGTTATTCTTTATGTGTAGTTATTAGGTAAAAACTAATTTCGTGGGGTATTGTATAAAAACTATTTTTTATTACTTTATATAATACTTCTTATAATAATAAATATGTTAACTATTTAAAACGTAATTTACAACTTTTATTATCTGGTTCTTTATTTCATGTTCGTTATTCCGCACATATTTTAAATTTAATTATTAAAGAAAAATTTAAATATTAGAATGAATCTCTTAAACGAGTTAGGTTAGCAATAAAATATATAAATAGTAATGTCAGAAGAGTTGATATATATAAAAAAAAATATGTCAACAAAAAAATATAAAATATAAAAAATTACAACATGATATAGAAATTAGGTGGAACTCGACATATAATATGTTACAACTAGCAGTAAAATAAAAAAATAATTAATTTATTTTTTTAAATGAATATGAAAACTAACTTTACTCTACCAATGCCTAGTAATTGGAATAATTTAAATGTATATAAAAAATTTTATAAAATTTTTAATCAAATAACAAAATTATTTTCTTATATTTACACTCCTACTACTTCATTAGTTTTACTGCAATTAAAATAAATTATCACAATATTTGATAAATTTGTAATCAATACAAATTATTATCATATGATATTTAGTATGAAAGATAAATTTGATAAATATAATAATGAAATAATACATATTTTAAGAATAATTTGCATACTAGATCTTATGAGTAAAAATATTGATTTATAATATTTTTTAAAAAATATTTATAGTAATGCAAACCAACTTGAACCAATAAATAAAATATATAAAAATTTATATGATGAATATAAAACTCATATAATGCCTCAGTCGACACAACCTACGGTTAGGACTTCGATGATTGATCTATAATAAAAACTGTGACTTTCTGAAATTCATAGGAGTTCTATCACAGAACTCCAACGTTATTTAGATGCTGTAGAAAATTTAGATAAAAATAATTTTAATTTTTTAGATTATTGAAAACAACACGAGATGTTGTAGCTAGTATTGTCCGCAATAACTTGCGATATACGTGCAGTTTCTGTCTATACAATTGCTTCAGGATCAGCTTTTAGTACAAGTGGACGGGTGCTGAACGACTACAGATCTAGATTCACTCTGAAGATGGTCCAAGTATTAATAATTACACAAGATACAATTTATGCAACGAAGAGGTATTAAGAAAGGAAAGACTCGAAGCAGACTTAGAAACTATCACCTGTGAAATGTCTGAAAAATTATCATACTCAGACTGATTTTTCTTTTTATTTTTTACATATCTAAACGTTGTTTTTTTATATTTATAATTTTACATTTCATTTGTAATGTAT
>JAOTRH010000024.1:10422745-10440376 GCA_034768845.1 Heliamphora exappendiculata | reverse complement strand
CAAACAACGTCGACAAACATCGCCAACGATTCAATCGTTGTTGCACATGATTGGAACGAACATTAAATTATACGATATTGTACGAACAAGTCTACAGAAATTATTTCAACGAACAAAAATCGTTCATTATTCATCCTTACGTCTATTATTACTCATGGCTTTTCATGATCTAGAGAATAATATTGTATCAAAATCTGATTCAATTCACATTTTTGTTTGGACACTCGATGCAGCAATGAAAGAACGAAAATTAGACGTTAAAAAACAACGAGAAATCGAACAATTTCTCGATGCACATATACGCGACACAGATATTATCAATAAACACATACCATTCGTACTTACCGATCCAAATATTGTATCGATATTAGTTAAATCCTGTGTTTTGTTGTTACATAAACAAGTTGATGATGAAATTCCATTACCACGTTCCAATAAAGAATTACAATTTCTTTTAAAACTGTTAAACATGGGTTTGTATGCATGGGATGTTCTTGATGGTGCAATGTCATTTTACGATCCAATCGATTCGAAATTATTAACACATTTTCTACCATATTTAATTCGTTTAATTGTTGAAAATCGTTTGAATACCGATACATCGTCGTCATCGATATTGAAAGTTTTATTACCTCAAACAGAATTTGTTCATTATATGATCAATAATCGTATAGCTTGTCAAGTATTTCTTCGATTTATAATTGAAACTTATCATCAAAAACAATTCTGGTTAGCATCACAATTAATTCCTTATTTAAATGATTTAGTTGAATGTGGTTCAGCCGATAAAATCTTTTTACATCAATTGATTTATTTTGTTCGACTATCTGTTGAACAGATACATTATATCGGCATTTTGTTAGATAAATTTTTCGTTTTACAAGCTCAAGGACATGAATTTGTATTATATTATGGTTTAGTATTGCTTAAACATGTTTTACATAAAACAAATGGTACGAATTTTGTTAGTAAATATTTGTCTCTCTCACTCAAACCAACTCATGATCATTCGACATTTATACATGATAAATATCATCAATTAGTTCGTGATTATGATGAATGTATACGACAAATACAAACACGTGAACAAATTCAACATCAAACATCAACAGATAAACAGAATTCATTTTCTATTTTTCATTAGAACAAAAAAAAAGAAGACGACGCACACAGCGGACGGTTGAATCATTGTAAAAATATCTCTAAAAATATAGAGCGAATGAAATTCGAATCTATTTTTGTTTCTCTCATTTTTTAATCATCGAGTGTTGAATTCCCAGAGAGGTAGATAAAATTGTCCTTCGATGTGATTCATCGAGGTCACATTTGTGTGCGATGATTCATCGAAGAAAAAAAAAATCTAAGGACGTGCGCACGTCTCAATGTTTTGTGTTTGTCATCATTAATACTCTTTTTTCTTCTTCGTTTTTTTTTGATGGATACCCCGGGCCAAGAAACGCCCCAACACAAATTCATGAAATCGGAACTTATATCACATCAATTGAAATCACCGCAGAAGAAGACTCGACCCATTCCAATGAACGGTGCGCCCGATCAAGAGGAAAAGTAAGAGCCACTTAATTTGAATGAATTTGAATTTATTAATGGCGTGTTTAGGTTAACCAATGAAGAAGCTTCGTCAGGAAAAATAGATTTTAAAGGAATTCGAGATATATTTGAACGCTCCGATAAACCAGCAGACTCATTATCACCACCACCGGTACCTACCCTTCTAACCCACAACCGCCACCTCCACCTACCATGTCTACCAACCGATCATCATCTCCATTTACCCAGCTCTCTTCACAAGCTATCACCTCTTCCATTAGCCAACAGTAAAACCCACAACCTTTTCTATCCGTCGCCACTTTCGTTCATCCATTGCCACCTCCACTCCCCGTTGCTACCACCATCACCACTTGTAACTCTCATTTTCTAGCAACTTTGCCTACTTATCGTGCACTGCATTCAGCCGCTGATGACTATCTTTATACTTTTTCACCTCTGAGCTCCCTAACTCACTTACCATTAGTTGCTTTCCATATGTCACCTCCGCTGGTTGTCACCTATTATCACATCTAGCTACCAAAATTATTTTCATCTCCGAAAATGCTCTTTGATCAACTCCCTTTTCTGTTGGTTGCTCCCTCCCACTAAGCTCTTCTTTCAAAATAACATTTTACAAAAATCTATATTTATCACACGTGTTTAACAAATTCTCACTCATGTTTGTAAAACCATTACTGCACTTTGACGCTTGGGTTTTTTATTTATGAATTAATTGTAAAAGAATTACTCTTATAAAATAATTTAAAAGATTTTATATTAATTATTTTCATTTTTAATATCATAGTGTTATTGATATCGTACTATACTGATCGGTACGTATCAATTTAAAGTAAATATTAATATTTTAAACACTTAGTTTTGTATCAATTAAAATACCAATACATACTGGTCTATACCAAATAATATCGACTGGTACCGACAAATTCTTAATACGTACCGATCTATAATTATTATTTTTTTAAAAAAATTTACTTATTTCTTTGTTTGTCATACTCTAATTAAAGCTTTAAGTAATATATATTATATATTATAACAAAATATTGTTACTTCTTTGAAGTTTAAACTCTTTATTCAATTTTTTAAAATTTTAAAATTTATTAAATATAAAAATATACATATCAACAAATCATTAGTTACATTAATTATTGATTCTTTAATCATTATAATAATGTTATTTAAATATTTAATTTATGACTTTAATTAGTACTATATATAGAAAAAAGTCTAACTAGATATATATTATATATTATTTTTATAAAGTCAAACTTAAACATTAATTATTAAATATTAATAAATTATGATAATTTTAAATATATTTATAATAAAAATTTTGAATTTTTTTACATTTACGACTCTATTCCCCTATTTAATTTTTATTTAGACGAAATATTGTATTTAATTAGCAATTTTTTAATTTTTTTTGATGTGTTTATGGTATAACTTAAGGATTACTGAGTATTTCTTAATTTTTAAAATTTGTTTTCTTCACTTTCTAATTTTATCACAATATTCATCTAGTTCTAAATGTATAATTTGTTAATGATATTAATTGATTTAATATCAAAATTATGTAATTTTTTGATGTATTATTAAAATTAGTTAGTGAGAATAGCTTATTTAGAATTAAGATGTGAATTTTTGATGTATTAATCAGTACATGAATTAATTTAACAATATAAAAAACTAAAAATAAAATCAAGCAACATGAAATAATCAAAAAAACAGTTAGCACAATAAATAAAGTAATTTTTTTGAAATTTAGTTAAATATTAATTATAAAAATAAAATTTAAACTTATTTTTTATTATTTTTATAACATAACAATCATGTTATTAATTTGCATACATTAAAATTTATAAATAAAATTTTAAATAAATAACTTAAATAGTCGAAAGATATTGTATTATATTCTTCTAAAAAAAATATAAATGTAAAATTAAAATAATTTTGTAATTTCTTAATCAATATATTACTATATAGATGTTTAATAATTTTTTAATTTTTATCTAAATAAAAATAAAATAATTTTAACTCAATACTCCCACTACATATAATTTTTATTATTTTACTTAAACTTCAAAATATTTTAACATATTATAAAATTATATTTATTTTTGTTTAATTGAAGTGTTAGAAACATTAATTAAAAATATAAAATTGCGACTAAAATTGGGTAGGGGCCGCGCGAACGCAGGCCCCCGCTGCCACAAATAATGACGTAGGCTCCACCACTTGGGTAGACCTTAGGCGAGCGCCCCTCCTGAGTGCAATGGAGACCGCTAACCTAGGCCATGGGCCTTCATGATCGCCCATTGACCCCGTCCAGGTAAGTATGTTTCAACGGACCTCCTTGCGCTTCTTTTATAGCCCTTTCTTTGTTTCTCCTCTTTCACTCCCAATCGATGTGGGAGGAATACCATCCGCCAAAATATATCAAAGCTGTGGAAAGGCCTAATAAGGCTCTCTGTTTGGGATTTATTTTAACAACAAAAAATTATATGAGTTTTTTTCCATCTTTAGTAATTTTTTTTTTTTTTTTACGTTACAGATAATTTTTAGATTACTCTCGTTACGAGAATCAAAAAAATTAATAAAAAATTTTCAGGTAAAATGAAAAAAAGCATTAAAAAAACATTTTTCATCTTTAGTTAACTTTTTTCAACTCTAGGTAAAATGGTTATATTTTATATTCATTATATATCATTACGAATTGGAAAAAATAAAAAAATTTAGACTAAAATAATAAAAAAGTTTGGAAATAACAAAAAAAAGCTATAAGAAAAGCCACAAAAAAAAAATGAGCATGTTTGCTATGTGTATGTTTGCCATGTCTAAAAATTTTATTTTATTTTTTTATAAATGCAACTTTTTTATAAAAGAAAATGAGCAAGAAAAACAAATAATTATTTGAGATAATTTATTTGGGTAGCATTTTTTGTTTTTATTAAAATATTTAATATATCCTTATTATTTACTATTAAGCTATGGTGTTTGAAAAAAATTTCAAGTTTTTGACTTTACGAGAATGTAGCCAATTTTTGTTATTGAGGGTATTTTTTTATTTTATTTTAAGAAATTGATTGTTTCGAATATGAATATATTGTCTTTCTTATAAAAATAAGTAAAAAAAAGTGATTTTTTAAAATGTCAAACAATTCAACTTAAAACCTATTTTCTAATTTCTAAAAATAAGTTTTTAGAGAGCCCACGCGGGGCATAAGCATCATAAGAGGGCTTCAATTTATGCGCTAACACTATTGGTTTCGGCAGAAACATTTTGATTAGAAAAATACTTTTTGTTAAAAAATATTATTTTATGTTTGATTGTCCTTTTGAAAATGATGTTACATTATGAAATTGTTAGCATTGGCGGTAGTAATACAATACAAGTGGCAATGGTAGTGAGAGATCGTGGTGAAAACGGTAACAACGACAACGGTGATAGTAATAGCAAGATAGTGGGAGAGATAGTAGTGATGGTGATTTGTAACAACGACAACGATAGTAACGCTAATAGTGACAATGGCAAAGATGATAGAAGTGGCAATGTGGTTGAAGAGATGGTAGTGAAGGTGGTTGTTGCGGTGGCGGCAACTACGGGAATGATGTTGATGGTATGGTGGTTAGTGGTGGTGTTGGGGAAATATTTTATGCCTTTTAAAATTGAGAAAACATTTTCTATTACAATTAATTTATTTTTTTGATAACTTTCAAAAATTTTGTCATGTCAAATACCAAAAAATACAAAAAAATATCTTTACAAAAATATTTTTTTGTCGAAACAAACGGAGCATAAGATTGTGTTTGGATCATGAATTAGCAAAAAATACTTATAAAGAAAAAGAAACAAGAAACAAGAAAATATTGAAAACTGATGAAGTGAAAAGGCTAAATTTATTGTTTGGATTTTTTATCATTTTATATTATCTCAATACTAACACTTTAGCATGTGCAATGTACGAAATAAATTAAATATATTTTAATAATATATTGAATATTTAAATTTTAATTGAGTTATTAAAAAAAGTAAGATACGTAAATTATATATATGTTTAAAATATTGAGTTAAAGTTATTTTCATGTTTATTTGAATAATAAATTCAATAAATTATTTAATTTATATCTAAAAACATTCATTAAAAAAATTATAAAAAATTATTTTAGGATTTTTTTAACTTTACATTTCTTTCTTTTTAGATGAACATAATGTAATGCTCATTTTTTTAAAGTTGTTATTCTAAATTCATTTATAATTTTCAGTGTATATAAACTAATAACATTACTATTGTATTAGAAAATTCATAAAAAGTAAATATGAATTACCTATTTAATAATTATTTTTTATAATTAATATTTAATAAAATTAAAAAATAAAATATATATTAGAATTAGTGTAGTTTGCATTTTATTTAGTTTTAGTAGTATTTAAAATTATTTATGGTATTTATGGTTGTTAATCCACTAAAAAATAATCACTTTATTTTATTTTTTTACTATTTTCTATGGTTATCCAAATTAGAATTTACTTTGCTTGGTTTTATTTTTAGTTTTTTATACCATTAAATTAGTTCATATGATGATTAATATATAAAAAAGAATTACATATTTTAATCCTAAATCCTTTGTTCTTACTAACCAATTATAATAATACATACAAATTCACATAAATTTGAATTTAGATCGGTTAAATGTTACTAACAAATTTTAATGTTATATATTATACCTCGCAAATCTCAACAATGCATATTACAATAAAAAAATTTAAAAATTCAAAAAAACAAAGTTAAAAAAATTAAAAATTTCTCACTAATCTCTTAAAGTCAATGATATATAATTTAAAATATCAAAATTTGACAATTTAATATGTAATTTTATCTAAATAGAGATAAAATAGTAGAATATATTCGCAAAAGAAAAAAATAAAAATATAAGAAGATCTACAAATTTTATTACAAATATATTTAAATTTTTATAATTTAATAATCTTTGACAATTAATATTTATGTTTGACTTTACAAAAATAGCAAAAAATATATGTACTTTGAGTCTTTGACTTTTTATAATATTTTATTTAATTTTTTTCATATATAATACTAATTATAGATATAAATTAAAATTTTAAATGGCATTACCATATTAGTTAGAGATTCAATAATTAATGCATGAGTCAACAATTTGCTAACATGTATATTTTTATATTTTATAAATTCAAAATTCTATACTTTACTTGGTTTTATTTTTTGGGGTGCCTGGTAAGTTTTTTTATTTAATTATTAATTAATTTAATTAAATTAAATTTTTAGAGATAAATTCTAATAGAATATAATGCAAGTTGTGTGTGGTTAATACGTGCTGAGACATCAGTATGTTAAAATTGTAATTTAAATTTTTAAAATTTATTAAAGAATTTTAATTATAATTTTTAAGTGTAAAGTTAACTTAAGTTAATATTATCGAGGAACATTTCTGAAAAGTTAAATTACAATTTTAACTTTTCAGAAATGTTAAAATTGTTACACTTCAAGGGAATTAAAAAAGGGGCAAACCGTGAGCTGGAAGTCTCGAACTCAGACCCGCCCGCCGGTGCCATCCTTTGCACTTCTTCTTCTTCTTCTCCCTTTTCTTCTCTGTATTTTTTTTTAGCTCCATGGATTCAATTACAAGCTTATTCTTCTAGAAATTGGAGGAATCAAACACACCCTTGGACCCACCCAACACGCACCATTGTTCTTCTTCTTCCCTGGTCTCTTTTCCATTCCGCCATTGTTGGAGGATTCCAAGCTTGGAAGCAATCTTATTTCCAGAAATTGGTGAGTTTAAACACCAAATTGGACGCCGCCAAGGAGGATACAAGCTACACAAGGCCAGAGCTTCACAACCGAGTAACCCAAGGGCCGAATTTCTTGTTGGCCGAAAACTAGGTCTTTCAAAACCCTTGGCGAAATTCAACCTTTTGGAGCTCTTGAAATGGCGAATCAGAACGCCCTCCGACCGTTTTCGGTCCTGATCGATTTCGTTCTTCATCAGAAACGGCGGAGGTGACGAAACTGTTGTATATCGTCGTTGTGGATGATGAAGAGAGTAGAGAGAAAGGGAAAGAGTCGTTCCGGTACACGCGCCCTGTTCTTCCTCTTCGTGCTTCTTTTCAGCCACGGCTAGCTCCAGCTCGGAGACCTGATTTTTTTGAAAATTGAGACTCTTATACGACATTGGCTACCACCAGTTGAGATTCAGGCTATCCAAGATGGACATTCTGCGACCAAACAACCGAAGCTACAAATTTCAAGGATTGAAAATTCGAGTTTGGGGAATTTGGCGAAAACTGAATTTGGGGCACTCAAAAAGGTACGATTTGGACTATCTTAAGTGGTTTACTTTGATTTGTGCTGATTTTGATTTGTGTTGATTTTTCATAAGCTAGAATTAATGCGTAAGAGAAACCTACAAATGATTGAAAAGAAAGAAAGATATGGTTATATCTTTATATCCTGTAACTTACTTAAGCTATGAGTTGGTGGATAATCTAAACACAATGAGAGGCATTAAGTGTGAATTGAACTGCCTGGTTAATTGAATTTTGAATATATAATTTGAGCTGATAATTCATTTGGGAAGACTTAGAAAACTAGGGGGGGCTATTTTAAGAACTAAAATCACGGGATTTGAGTTTTAAACTAATGTTTAATTTGGATTACATAAAATAATTAAGATTAAACTTAGTCACTTTGAATTGAGAAGTTAACGAGTGTTATGAATTGTAAATTGAATTGAGAAGTTAATGAGTGTTATGAATTGTAAATTGAATACTTTATCTAAGTGTAGAAAATGAATAATTTGAAACCATGAGAGAATTGATAATGAATCGGCAGTGAGATTAAAGTGGGGTTTTGAATAGTCGCTGGAGTTCTTAAACTCAGGGATTTGTAAATTGTGAATTAATTTGATGGTTGAATTAAAAAATTTAGAAAGGATGATATATATATATATATATGTATATATATATATATATATATAATCATGAGTAATGGATAAGATTTGAGTTAAGTAAGTCATTAAACCAAGGGTTGAAGGGTAAACCTAAGACTAATTGGCCGGAGTCAGGAATCAGGAATGTCTTAATTCTATTGAGAATGGACCGATTTCATTTTGTGATTAATAAGTGGGAAAAAGAAGTTATGAAATGGGAATCTGTAAATGGTGAATTAAATCTTGAAATTTAAGGGTTTGGTAATTTAGAACTTCTAATGCAAATGAATGGAAAATTATAAGAGAAATTGAAACCATGTAAATTGCTTAATTGAGAGTAAAATGTTAAAATTCATGGCTCAGTTAATTTGCTAAATCAGGTAGGTTTGTTTAAAATTGGGCTAAATATGAACTAAAAAAAAAAACTATAACTAAATGAGAAGTTTAGAAAGTTGTTGAAGTTAAACTCAATTGATGAGGTTGATTCTATGGGATTATTATGAGCTTAAATTTTAAATCTTGATTAAATTATGATTGGATGAAATTACTTCATATGTTGAATTGGGTGAATTATGGGGATTCAAATGAATTTATGGTTGACATGAAATGAATTGAAAGTTAAATTAAGAAACTCGGTGGAATTACAAAATTTTTGGCAAATTCATGATTTACCAAATTGGATTTCATATCAAGCTAAGTTTGTAAATGAATTTGTAATGGAAGGGACTTGAAAATTTCCTGGTAATGAAACTTTGTAAATGTAAAACTGGAATTGAGTACTTAAACAAAACAAATTGTTTAAGAGATGGCATATGGAGTTAGTGCTGAAAATTGTATTGTAAACCGTAACGAAGAAATTAACACAATGGCTAAATGATATAATGAGTAAGGTTTGAAAGTAGTGTTGGGAGAGGAACCTATGAATGGTTGAACTCCCGGTTGTTAAGGGATAATGATATGGTAGTGGTTATGATAATGAATTGGGAAGACTGACTCTCAGTTGTTAATGAATAATAATATGATGAATCAATTATTGAACCGAGGATGGCTGATGTATATGTGATTAAGTTGGGCTTGTACAGTTCCGCGGTGAAAGTTCGAAAACTTGCGCAAGATAGGTACCATGTTCTCTCGGATTAGCTCCCGTAAAATGGACATGATTGTGTCGTGGTGAGTTATAGTACTATCTATTACCCAATGGCTTCGCGTAGTTTATTGGGGGAATAAGGAGGAGTTTCTATAAGTTGCACCCAACATCTTTTCAGTATTTGATTTATTGACTTGAAAGTGAAATGTGGAATAAGAATGGAAGAATGTAAAAAATAAAAATAATTAAAAAGTAAGTAATGGTTTTAATATGAATCAAAGTTGAATAAATAATTGGGTAATTGATTAAGAGAAAATAAAAATAAAAACAAGAACCAAAGAATGATAAAGAGAACACGTAATTAATGTGAAAGAGAGAGAGAGAGAGAGAGAGAGAGAGAGTAATAAAAGTTTAATGGTTGCATATGAAAGAGAAGTGGGTTAATTGATAATAATAGAAGACGAACTAAGTGGAAGAACTTGAATAAGAATGAATAAAGTGTGGATCTATAACCTTATAAGAAAGGTGATGAACTAAAAGAATGTGAATAATGAGTTAAATGGATTTTAGTACTAGAAGTAAATGAAATCTAATGCTAAAGAATGTGACTTAATAGGAAGGATTAAGGAGTTTTAGGAAAAATAATAAGAATGAATAAATGGTTCTTTTAAACTTAAAATATGCATGGACTTTAACTCAGATATGAAAACGTTTTTTTAGTTGTTGCACAAAGGCATATTCATTCATATCTCACAAATCATGCATTGCATTTTTTTAGTCTTTATCCTACGAGTTTCGGCTTACATATGTTGAATCACATCTTTTACAGGTTTTCATAAACAGGATGAAGAATGAGGTGATGATTGATTATAGGTAAACTCGTGAAGAAGATTGAAAGATGTTATATTTATAATTCAAATGGTAAATTGCGACTTTGTAACTTGTAAAGAAATTGGAAAATTTGTTAGTAGATGCCAGAACAATTGTATATATATTAATATTCAAAGTATTGTATTGAGAAATTTTATAGAATTTTATAGAAATTATGAGAATTGTTTTGGGTGAATGTTAGTCACTATGTAATTTAAATTGTGATTGGAAATTGAGAATGGCATTGCCCAAGTATATTATATTGTTTATGTTTCACATGTAATACTTAAATTTTGGAATATTTCAAAAAATAGAGAAAATTTTATCAAAATTTTTAAGTTTTATACTTACATTATTTACAAACCTGGGAGTTTCCGTTTAAAATGAGTTAATGGATTCGAGATAATATCATAAAAGAAGTTTTAGTCATAGGAAAACCAGTTATAATGTGGAGATCACGCGCCTCGAGTTTGAGAACGTGATATTTTTAGTTTTTTATACCATTAAATTAGTTCATACGATGATTAATACATAAAAAAATTACATAATTTAATCCTAAATCCTTTGCCCTCATTAACTAAGTATAATAATACATAAAAATTCACATAAATTTAAATTTAGCCCGGCTAAATGTTACTAACAAATTTTAATGTTATACATTATACATTGCAAATCTCAAGAATGCATATTATGATAAAAAAAAAATTAAAAATTTAAGAAAACAACGTTAAAAAATGAAAAAAATCTCATTAATCTCTTAAAGTCTATGCTATATAGTTTAAAAAATTAAAATGTGACAATTAAATATTTTATTTTATCTAAATAGAGATTAAATAGTGGAATGGATTCTCAAATGAAAGAAATAAAAATATAAAAATATTCACAAATTTTGTTACAAATACATTTAAATTTTTTATAATTTAGTAGTCTTTGACAATTAATATTTATATTTGACTTTACAAAAATAGCAAAAAATATATGTACTTTGAGTCTTTGACTTTTTATAATGTTTTCATTTAATTTTTTCATATATAATATTAATTATAAGCAAAAATAAAAAATTTGAATAACATTACCATATTGGTTAGAGATTCAATAATTAATGCAGGAATTAATGAATAAATTTTTATATTTTATAAATTCAAAATTTTATAAAATTTGAATTGGGAGTTTAAGCGTTAAAGAGCTAGCAACGTTTTGCTATAATATATAGTATAGATGGTATATAGTTTAAAAAATCAAAAGTTGATAATTAAATATTTTATTTTTTCTAAATAGAGATTAAATAGTAGAATGAACTCACAGAAAAAGGGAATAAAAATATAAGAAGATCCACCAACTTTGTTATAAATATTTTTAAACTTTTTTATAATTTATAAATTTAATCATCTTTGACAATTAATATTTATATTTTGACTTTACAAAAATAGCATAGGATAGAAGTATTTTGACTTTCTATAATGTTTTTATTAAATTTTTTCTATATATAATACTAATTATAGATAAAAATTAAAATTTTGAATGATATTACCATATTGGCTAGAAATTTAGTAATTAATGCTGGAACCAATGATTTGTTTGTTGTATACTTTTATATTTTATAAATTAAGAAATTTATAAAATTTAGATTAAAAATTTAAACGTTAAAGAACTAACAACGTTTATTTCTATAATATATATAGTATAAATATACATTCATAAATATATGATTCAAACACTAGGCAGCATTTCAATCAACGGTAATTATCGGCCATCTCTCTATAAGTTCTGTGAATTAAATGAATGGGAGAACTTAAGGCCTCGTTTGTTGATTTGGTTTAGAGTTAGGTAATCTATTTTTTATTTTAAGTAAATAAGTAAAAAGTCATTCAATTAAAACTTAATTTTAAATCAAAAGAAGAAAATTATAATTTAACAATTAAGTTTTGTATCTTCAAGCAAAGAGACTAAATACCAATTTTAAACTTTAGGTCGGAACCAAACGAGCCTAAAACATAATAGGCTCCCTGCTCGCTGGGCGATAAATAATATGATAATAAAGACAAAATATTTTTAATATGTATATATTTTAAGAAGTAGAACCTATTATTTTTACAAATATAAACAAATTTTGTGCAAATATTTATACGATTTGTATTTAATATCTATTGCCCAAAGAGTGAAGGTTAGCGTGATCAAACGTGGAAACCCAACTTCACAAATATTGATTAACAATTAATTTAAAAGTTAAATTTTTTTTTTATATTTTTAGCAAAAATTAAATTAAATTAAATTTAAAATAAATTATTTGGTAACTTAATTTTTAAATTAGCTTTTTTTTATGTTAGTTATTTAGGTAAAAAACTAACTATTTTACTTTTTATTCAAAGTAAATAATTTTACTACTTTATATGCTTGATATTAACAATTATATGGAGTTAATAGTAGTAGTAAATAAATTATAAATAAGAAATATTATTATATTTTAAAAATAGTAAAAATTTAAATAAAATATTATAAAAATTTATTTTTTAATTTAATTTTTTAATTTTTAAATTTTTTTACATTTTTACAAATGGACAATCTTTAACTTTTTTTTTTTACATTTTAAAAAAAAAATTAAAAAATCAAAATTATCAATCAGGCCTCAAATGATTGCTTCCTTAAAAAAAAAAAAAAAAAGGTAATAATTTATTGTTTCTTCTGCTCTCTTCTGTCATCTGGTTTCTCGAATAAAATGACCGTTGTTCATCAAGATTTTTTATTTGTTTAAGTTTCACTTAAATAGAGAAATATAAAAGGTAAAAAAATTAATTAAAAAATTACCTTGTTTTTTTAAATAATTTTTTTTCAGTTTTTTTGAACTTTTAATATTTCGATTAAGATATCTTTTTCCTTGATTTCCCACAACTGGAGGAAGTAGAAACAAATAGTCATAAATTTGAAATTAGTTTTAAGTTCTCCAAAAAAATAAATTATTAAACATCTCAAAAAATAAAAATGACTGAAGATGAATTGAAGTCTCTATTAGTTTTAACGTAAAATATTTTATCTCTTTTTTATTATTTAGTTGGATAAAAATTAAAATATTTTACATTACAAGACTAAAATAATTTTTTATAAAATAGTAGCGATCATGTGTATAATATATTATTCCAGGTTGCCAAATAATCTCTTATTTATTTAGCCTCTGTTCGATGTTTTTAGAAATTTAATTTTTTCTTGCAAAAAATGTTAGTTTGTAAGGTGGTGTTTGGTATCTATAAAAAGCTCACTAATTCCTTTTACTTTATTTTTCAAGTTTTTTTTATACATATTCCAAACACTTTTAAATTTTTTTAATAAAATAATTATAATACCTTATATTAAAAAAATTAACTTTACTACCCAAAAAAATGCATCGGAATCTTAAACACTATAAAAACAAAAGATAAAAGACATTAGTATAATCAATAAAAACGAAAAGCAAGAATCCTAGATAAATTCTCAAACAAGCTAAGGGGCTGTTTGGCAAGGCAAGTTTTTTTAGCTATTTTCCTAAAAACGCAAAAAGAAAACCATCACATTTTAGCAAAACCCCTTACGGGCTCAAGAAGAAAAAAGTTAAATATAATTTAACTAAATAATAATAAAAAAATTCATTTAGTACTATTTTGCTAATGATATTAAATTCATTTAGTCAAAAATAAACAAAATCAAGTAACTAATTAAGTCCCCTTAACTTCCTTTGCTAATAATATTAAGGTTCTACTTGGAATAATTTAGTTATTTATTTATTTGATATCATATAATTTTGTCTTTAATAAAAAAAAATTTATCATTTAATCAAAATTATTATACTAAAATAAATTAATAAATCAATAAAGCTAAAATAAACCAAAATTTTCGTCCACTTTCTACATTTTTAATCTAGAATTTTTACAAAAATTTAGTTAAAAGTTAAAAGAATAATTCAAAAGATATAACAATAAACAAAATTTCTAAATTAAATTTCCTTTTAAAAAAAATGTAAAAACTTGAACAAAGAGTTAGGTGGGGGAATTGAGAGGGGCCGCGCAGGCGCAGGCCCCAGCTACCAGAAATTATGACGTACAGTCTCCCACAACGGGGAGATGTTAGGCAAAAAGTGTCTATTCAATGTGTGCAATGAAAGCCACCAGCCTAGGCCATGAGCCTTCTTGATCACCCATTGACCCCGTCCAGGTATGTAATTTTTCACTCGAATCGCCCCCCCACCCGTTTTATTCCCCCGCCTTTCTCCTCTTTCTTTTCTATCCACACGATGTGGGAGGGAGGCAACAGCAAGGATGAAGGATTCTTACACAACACAATTCACCACCACCACCTAGAGATGTCAATTCAATTCACAATTCACTCCCGATAATAAGCGAGGTGAGAATGGTATTTTTTTTTTTTTTTTGTATTTTTTTTTTGTGTTCTGCTACCGATTATATAAAATAAATTATTTTTTTGAGTATGAATACGTATATAAAATATATTTTTTAAAAATATAATCAGTTTAAAATATTGTATTTATTTCTAAATTTTTTTTATGTTTCTTATATTTTGTATTTTTTAATTCTATTGATTCATTAGTTATAATTTTTTTATTTATTATATCATCTATAACTCTTATTAATATTATTTCTTTTAAACCTTAAAAAAATATTTATGTCTTTGTCCTATTTTCTGCTACTTCTTTGATACTTTTTTCTCTTCTTATCTCGATTAAATTGAAAACGAAAATAAGAGAGCTCAGCCTTGCCCTCACCCGACCCACCCCATTGGCATTTCTATCCCGGCTTCTCCCACCCTTTAAAAAAAAATAATAGCAAAGTTCTAGTAAAGCAGGAATAAAGAAGGCCAATTACAAACTGATTTTTTTACAAAAATTTTACCAATACCTTAAATTTTGTATTACTTTTTAAATTGGTCCTCCCCTAAAATTCAAATTTTGCCACCTCTAGATTATAACCATACCTTCTGGGCATCTTTTCTTTTTTCTCTTTTTTCTTTCTTTGATTTTTTTACAGTTTCAACGGTTTCTTGTCTTGCGTAAATTATAGATAAGTTCGAGTTTGAAATGTTGTTTATAGATAATTTTTTTTTTAAAATTCTTTATTCCACTAGGTCCTGTTTTAATTTTATTTTAAAAATTTATAATATATATACCCTCAGTTGTTAGTAATGACAACACGATATATATAGAAGAATTGTTATTATATCTTTTTATTTTAAAATTTGTATATTTTCTTATTTTGAAATATTTTTTACTTCACAATAACGTGATCTGGAGATATTTGGAGTTTCAAAATATGGCTTGAATATACACACAATTGTATTAAAAAAATTCACATGGGGAAGAAGAGGGTGTTGAAACCATTTTTGGTAATTTTTGCACGTTGAAAATTAGTTCTTCATTTTTTGTTGAGGCACGCTGGTTACATTACGATTTTTTATATACAATTCTTTCTTTTACAGATTTCGGTACGTAATTCGCTTTAAATTATGAGTTGCAAAAAATGATACATAAGAAAATGTTGTGCGTACTCCTATTGTAGAAAATGATACGCTAAATATATTACGTACCCCTATTGCTAAAAATAATACACTAAATATATCATTTTCAGTGATTTATTCAAATAGCGTATCATTTTAAACACATCGAAAATGATACACTATTTTCTAAAATCATAAAAAATAATACAATATTTTCGTATCCCTGTTGCAAAAAATGATACACTAAATATATTGCGTACTCTTATTACAAAAAATGATACACTAAATATATTACGTATCTTTATTGCCGAAAATGATACACTAAATGTATCATTTTTTGTAATTTAACCAAATAACATATTGTTTTAAACACACAAAAAATGATATACTAATTGCTAAAATCGCAAAAAATAATATAATATTTTCATGTCCAGTAAACAGTGTATCATTTTTTATGGTTTAAACAAATAACGTATTATTTTTTTATATTATTTTCGTTCCATTAGGCATATTACCATTTTTTGATATCATTTTTTGTGATTTAACTAAATAGCTAATTTCTCGAAGCCGTTCAAAAGATTTCTCTAAGAGGCGCGAAGACAGAAAATGTTGTAAGAGTATTTTTAAAATATAATTTTAAAATATGACCTATACAAAAATTGTTCTAATTTTAGAACCTAACAATAAAAAAAACTTAAAATGAGACTCAGTACCGAATTACCCTTTTGTTTTTCTTTTCTTGTGGGGGTGTGTTTTGATTTGAAATTGTCTAATCTTTTTTTGCTCTTTTAGGTTTCTATACAGTTTGGTTTTTTTAAAAAGTCAATTATTTTTTTTATAAAAAAAAGTTTATACACATCTTAAATATCTTAACTTTTTTTGAAATAAAATTACTATAATATCCTTAATCAAACAAGTCAATTCTTCTCACAAAAACAAAAAAAATCATGTCAATATTATAAATACTATAACTTAAAAATAAAAATAAGGTATATTAAATATTTTAATAAAAAAAAATTTTTAAAAATTATTATAAAAAATTATTTTAAATATCCCAATATTTTTTTAAAAAAAAATAAATATTTTAAAAACTAAACTTTTTATACATTCGAAACATTGCCTTAGTATCTGGATATGCTCGTCTTCTCTTTTCTGATGGTTATGATGGTATTTGTAATTAATGAGTGGTGGAGGCTAAAATTGGCACAACAGCATTTTTTTCAATCCATGAATTACTAGCAACACCTCCCACCAATCTTTTCTAATCCCGTGGCTCACGAGGATTGATAATCCAAAAAGATTTAATAGTTCAACCCAATAAATTAAAAACAAACATGATATTGATAAATCTATTGGATTGTTAAGTCAATCTCACCTCTAGAATAGGTATCAACACGCCATTAGTGTGTGAATTGATAATGATGTGAGATTAATAATGAGTTAGTAGTAATTTTTTCATATTTGATTTTGATTGGATTAGATAATGGACTAGATAAATTCACGTTTAATTTTGATAGAATTAAGTAATATGAAATAAAATTATATTTGTTAATTTTTAATATTATCCTTAATACTTCAATTATTCACTTGTGGCAATTAAAACCCTATTTATGAAAAATTAAAATTTTTACTCATTTTCGTTTTTATGATTTTTTAAATTA
>JAOTRH010000024.1:10392897-10422645 GCA_034768845.1 Heliamphora exappendiculata | reverse complement strand
TAAATCAATCTTGTAAAGAGAGTGAGTGTTCTTCATTTATTACATCTCATTTATTGTAATCAAGGGTGAGTCACCCTGTAGTATTTGAGTGAGTGAGTGAAACTCATCAAAGAAGAGTTCAAGAGAGATTAGAAGAAAACAATGGCTTATTTTTATAAGATCTTCTTGAAACTGTAATAGGCTTGTGAATGTGCCCGTAAATATTCAGATAACTCAAGTGAAATTTTAAAACTTGTAAAGACTTGAAATACGCCTGGAAGTATTCTAAATAGTGGAACTACTCAAGGGAGATGTTGAGTAGTGGATGTAGGTTAGGATAAAGCCGAACCACTATAAATTCCTAGTGTCTGGTTTTATTTCTCTATCGTTCATATTTTAATATTTGCATTGGTTATATATTTGCATATCTTGCTTTATTGCTATATTAAAAGATTTCTGAAAAAAATTTTAAATTACTATTATCTTTTTTAAAGATCCAAATAACCCCCCTTCTTGGGTTGCCTAGATCTAATATGACGATACGTGGGTTCGCTATGGTCCCTCGGGTTAATCCCCGTAAACGTGGTTGGTTAGCTTCGTCCAACGGTTGTGGAAATCCGTAAAGAAGTTTGGTTATCTTCGTCCATCGATTGTGAAAATCTGTACAAAAGTCGGTTGCCTCCGTGAATGGCATTGTGTGGGTGCTTAGTACCCTCAGGTTGTGAACCTGTAAACTAAGTGGTTTGTGTTGCCGTAACATCGTATAGAACTTGTCATTATCAAGCCAGTCTGTGTGACTCAGGTCTAGGGTAATGGATAGGAGTCTATAGTTGTTACCCTAACGTGATTTTACTATTTTTTCTTAATTGTGGCATGATATCTGTTAGGATGATATGCATGATTTCAAGGATGGAACGTGATCTTAAAGATAGTGCGTGGGATGCATATCTGTTATGTGTTGGGTGTGTTGCTCATAGTGTGTTGAGCGTAGTGCATGTGTTGCATGAATAGCTTGTTAGGGCTTGGTAGAGCCGGCTTAGATATATATATCCATGAATAGCTTGTTGGCTCTCGTGAAGCGTTATCTAAAACTATTTTTTTAACTATTTTTAAGGCTTGAAAGAGAGTCTAAAACTGTACTTCATTTTTCTACCATGTTTAGCTTATATTGCATGTGCTCTTCAGGATCTGCTGAGCTTTGGCTCACGGTGTGGGATTTGATTTTATTCAGGTACCGGTTACGCAGGTTGATCTGGAGGTGGCGGAGGGGCGAAAGATCTGTAGTCTTCCTTTTTTCTAGTTTTGTTACATGTAGGTTGTAACATGTTTTCTGGCATTTGGGCCGTGTAATGTAAGCCGTTTGACGATTATATAAATTGCATGCATGGTTTTAATTGAGAGTGTATTCTCAGGTTGGGCGCTATATTTGGTTATTTGTGGGTGTTTCACGTAACCTGGAGTTTGGAGCGTGACAAGTACTTTTTACATTCAATCTCATCTTTTTTATCATATGCATACTATCTTTTCCATGAAAGAATTGGGGAATATGTTTTACTTTCTTGGTATATCAATTTATCCTTCATCAAATGGTTACTTCTTATCATTGCCTAAATATGATTTAGAAATTCTTACTAAAGCTTGTATGCTTGATTGTAAGCCATATGTCTCTCCTATTTCTGTTAAGTCATCCCCGAAACCAGATGACGGTCTCCCTTTTCTCGATCCTTCCTTCTATTGAAGTTTGATCGATGCCTTACAATATCTCACAATTACAAGACCTGATCTTGCCTTGTCAGTTAACCAAGCTTATCAATACATGTAGACCCCTACCCTGGCTGATTTTGCCTATGTTAAACGTATTCTTCGATATGTCAAAGGTACACTTTATCATGGTTTTCAATTTTTAGCTAGCCCATTTACTCTTCATGGTTTCTCTTATTGCGATTGGAAAAGTTTCTCTGATGACAGAAGAACCACTACGTGCATGTTTTTTGGTCTTAATCTAATATCTTGGCAGGCCAAGAAACAACCTACGGTAGCTAGATCTTCCACAGAAGTTGAATACTGTGCTCTTGCCCAAACTGCTGTTGAAAAGAGTTGGCTATGCATTCTCTTAAAAGATCTTTATGTTTCTTGTTCCGGCACACCTGTGCTTTGGTGTGATAATATTTCTACTCTCTTTCTTGCCTCTAATCTAGTATTTCATGTTGAATTAAAACAAATTGAAGTTAATTATTACGTCATCCGAGAAAACGTTGCTACTAAATCCATCCATATTCAATATGCATGTTCATTCATCAAATCAAATAGCTGAAGTTTTTACTAAACCTTTAATTGCTCATTTCAAATTTTTGAAATCCAAGCTTTTGGTCACAGATTCTCTCATCAGTTTGCGGGGGGATGCTCGGATTACAACAACAAGCCAAGGATCAAGCAATACAACCAAGCCAACCACCGATTCACCAGTTGTAACTCGTGGCTTAAGTGAGTACTCTAATATCAGGATGAATAGGATCTCTGGAAGTTACAATTGGTTAAGATTGTTAGAGTTAATTAGAGAAGTGAGATATTTCTGTTAACAACTTCTCAGCACATGCATACATATATAAATTTACTTCCAAGTGTAATACCAGAAGCATAACCTAAGTTTGATTTTCTTGTACTTCTTCACATAACACATTTGTATATATTAAAAAGGCTTTGAGAAATTTATTCCTAAAATATGTTTAAAAATGCAATTGGCTCTTTAAAAGATCAATTGGAGCAAGTTGCTTTATGAGTTTAATTAAAAGGTTGTAATGATCCCCTAACCCAATTTACATCCAATTTTTCATTTATTTTCCCACACATATGAATCACATAATTTTTCCGGAGGTAGAAAAAATGAAATAGACGATGGACTCTAATGGACTTCCACGTGTAATTGAATTTTATCTATAAGTTATATTTTATTTCAATTTAAATTTTGTATTTTGAATAGCTAATCAATATATTGTATTGTACGTTATTTTATTATATGTAGTGAAAAATGTTCAATCCTTCAAAAAAACAAAAATAGAGTAAAATAATGGTGTGAAGTTTACTATTTTGCTTCTATTTTCTTAATGTCAATTGTGTTCTCCAAAAGTTAATAAAAATATAAATAAAATTAAGTTTAAGAAATGTATGGTTACATTTGAGTTAAGTTTAAGAGCAATTTACTACAATTGATCATCTAGCCAGTGTAATTATTTGATAGTTTTAAAATAATATGTGACATAGTTTATATAATATTTTTTATCCAATAACATAGGATAAAATATTTTGAATGAAACAACGTGAGACCACTTTTATTGTATTGGTGTGATATATGTAAAATTTGATTAACGGGTATCAAATATTTTTATTTACTATGTGTACTACATACTATCAGCTACATAATACATTAAAATTACATAATAATTTGCTCTTCTAAAGGGCCAACCTTTAAACAACTTTCAGGGGCAAATCAATAGAATCTCATAATAATTTGTAAACTCTGCTTAGCTTTTATAACATTTCCTCTTATTCATACCTCTGGCGCATGGCTGGGATTCAAAGGGAATGCGCATGATGCACAGGGCTTACATTAGTTCACGCACTAAAAATATCAAAATTAGTACATGTACTTAGGCTTGGCATAACAATTTGTTTTGTTTCCTTATTTTATGTTATTTATTTTTATATTAAGTAATTTTTTTACCCTTTAATCAAAAAAATTAGTTTTCTGATTACTATCATCGAGATAAACTGAAAAAATAAAAAATAATTCATCAAAATATATAAAAAATAGAAAAACCAAAGTAAGACAATTAGGTAGATTTGTTTACACTTATTTTTCTGTGTAATGAATTTTTTCATCTCTTGATTAAATTTTTTATTTTTAGATTCTTTTGTCTATATGAACTGAAAAAATAATGTTTTTCTAGATAAAAAAATAAAGAAAGAATAAGTTAAATGACACATTTTTATCCTAAATCATCCTTTAATTAGTTCAAGTCGTTGTTGCGCCCGAAGATGTTTACTTTAAAGTTTAAAATTTTTTAACATAAATTATTTAAAATTTTTAAGTTAGTATTTTTTATGTTGGTTAATTAAAAAAAAACTTAATTTTTTGATTTTTGTTTAAATTAAACACTGTTATTTGTCTATATAAATGATTATAAGGATTGAAAATAGTTGGCATTGCTACTAATAAATTAGCAAAGTAATAAAAAAATAGAACAAGAATTTAAATTGAGTATTCAACAACTTGTGTTTTGATATATTTTATTTTATTTTTTAACCAAACTAATTATGTTAGTTTTTTTTTCATACGAGTTTTGTAAAAAGTCAAGAAACTTAATTTGTCAATCAAATTCTTAAGTAAAAATTCATGCGCTCTCTCTCTCTCTCTCTCGATGTGTTAAGAGAAAGAGAGAGGACAAAGAGTTAAGGCTTAAGGGTTAAGATTAGGTATAATTATGAGTCTATGTTTGGATTAATTTTTTTTATAAAAATTTTGTTTAAATTTTTTTTTAAAAGTTTATTGATTTAGCTTAAGTTAACTTTTTTTATATTTTTTATATTTATTTTTTAATAAAGAAAATCGAAAATCCAAAAAAAAAATAAAAAATAAAAAAAATAAATCAAACTCAAGCTAAGACGAGATTACCGAGAAGTATTTATTTTTACAGTGGGGAGAGGGGGGGAGCCAGCCTAGCTTTTTAATTAAATTATATATAATATATAATATATAATATAGAAAGAAAAAAAACCTTGGAGGGGCATGTGTTTTACCGTCTTTTGATTCCTTACTTGGCGGTCAAACTTACAGTGAGTGAGTTTTTGCAGTCTTCGAGGTACTCTTTCTCTATCCTTTCTGCAACCCACTTCTCCTTAAATTATTGGATTTTGTTTACCGCTGCATTCATAATTTAAGTTCATTTATTAACAAGCTAGTACAATTCTTTTAATACAAGTTTATACTTTAAAAAAATCATTTTTTTATTTTAACACCATTTCTTCGTTTTAATTTTGGATCATTTCAAATATACAAAAAAATAAAACTAATTTATTTTATGTCCAGCAACACGTTAGCTGTTAATTTTTTTAGTTTTAACAATTGTAAGTAATATTAAAATAAATAATCAAAAATAACAATAAAAGGTCACAATTTTTTAGGTAAAAGTTGCAACTCAAGCAAAAAAATCAGGTAACCAATTCAAATTGACGCCTGATTTAGTATTACTAGAGGATTAATCACCAACGTTGAAATTCAAAATCTTCACCAATTAGATAACTTTCTCTACTATCACACAATAAAAAGGCAAAGCTCTAAAAATCAGGATGCACATGAATTGATTTGATTGAATTTCATATTAATTTTATAATTGAACTAATTTTTATTAGTTTCAATTTTTTAAACCCAAAATTAATCCAATCATTTTATAAAACTAAACCAAATCAAACCAATAAAAATCAAGTTAGTTCGGTTTAGAATTACAATTTTATGAATTTTAAAAATTACTTTGCGCGCATAAAAAAAATTAATATATATAATTTTTAAATATTTAAAATGCATAACAAATAAAAGCTAACATACATACAGTATAATAAAAGTATAAAATCAAAATTTAAATACTTATTTTACAATCTATTTAGTGAAAAAATAACAAATATCTAACAAAAAAAGTCACAAAAATAAATGAAATATAACAAATAAATAATAATTATCTAATCTATGATTTTTTTTAATTTGTAAAGTTAGAAATTTTTTTATTATTTTTATATGAATATTACAATAATTATGTATGTAATCTAATGGTTAATAATTTTTTATATATGTACAAATATATTGTAGAGACCCATTCTCTTGTTATTTTCTAGAATTAATAAAAACGAGTTATGAGAAGTATGATAAAAAAATAGTTAAACGTGTGAGGTGTGTATAAGAAATTAAAACTTGAGTATGTTAACATTGGCTAACAATAATTGTATATTGTGTGATGCATGAGAACGGCATTGCAGAGTGATTGGCTTATGTTGTGATCTAGTTTTGCATTCTTTGTTCGGATTTTCACCCAGCAATGACTGCTCGAGCAGCGAGGAGTCCACTTGAGTGGACAGATGGTAGAGAATTTGCGTAAGTGAGAATCGCTCCAGTGGTGGAAGGTCTGCTCGAACAGACTGTTTGCAAATAAACTTCTTAAAATTGCGAGCTGGTCTTTTCTCTCATTCTTTTTTCTCTCCTCTCTCTCTAAACTCATTTGGGAACTCCCAAACTCTCTTTGTTGCACTTTAGAGCTTTCCTTACCCCTTTTGGTGGTGATTTCTTACTTTCATCTCGGTGGACTACTCGTTGGACGCTCGAGCTTAGCATTGGAGGCTTTCTTCTCGCCTTTCGTTTGGAGATTCTTGTTATTGGAGCTAGCTAGGTTGGTTCTTTTGATGCTATGGCTTTAAAAAGGTAGGATATATCACTATTCTTGAATATTTATGTGATATGGGTTGTATTTTTTATTACATGAACATAAATGTATAAAAATGGTGATTTTGAAACCCTACATTAAGGTTTGTTGTTAAAAGATGTTAAATCTTAAATTTATGGATACTTTAACATGGTTCTATCATCTTATTGTTGTTGAATATAATCGAGATTGAAAAAATGATGGGTTTGTGTAAAATTAATAAATTGTGGATTTAAATCATATGAAAGGTTAACTTGGGGTGTTGAGCCCTTGTAATTAAATATATAAATTATGATAATTTATGTAATGATTAAACTTTGAATCACAAGGGTGTTGGGTTAGCGAGAGGAACTGGGTGACGGTTGCAGTCGTATTGGCTGTTAAATAAAAATGATATAATTAAAGTATCGTGTGACTGAATTGAATATTTAAGTTTGGGTACGAATTGTTTCTCGGTGAAAGATCGAAAACTTATGCAATGTAAGGTAGACTATTCCTTCGGGTTAATTCCTGTAAAAGCGTGCTCTTAGGCGGCCCATCAATCGATATTTTTAAGGAAAACTGAAAATGTGTGCTCTCCGTGTCGGGTTATAGAATGAGTATTTATCTACTAGATCTCGTGTGGCCCGGTAGTGATAAATACACCCGAGTCTATAGGCGCCTTCCGGCTTTGGTACCTAATTAAATCAATAAATAAAATTGAGTTGGTAAAACTATTTGACATAATTGACGTATTTGAGAACCGGGAAACCTTGATAATGGTTGTGAATTCAAAATGAAATGTGATGAAATGAAATGAAATGGGGAGTCATAATAATCGTGCTAGGTTGGGGTAATGGAACTGGAAGATTAATTACAGAGTGTTGATTTCTTTATGCTAAGAAAAAAAAATCGATTATGTGAATGAAGATTTGCTATAACATTGAGCTTGGTTTTGAGCTTAAACTTGTTATGCATTCACATAATTATCCTCACATATCATGCATACATTCGTCGTTAGTTTTTTTCTTACGAGTCTCGGCTCATGTTATCTAACAACATTTCAGATAATAGTAAAAAAAAGTGATGGAATAAGGTGGATGGTCGCGGAACCCCCATTTTGAGTAGATTCATAGAATTACATATTTTTTGATATCACCTATTGAGAAATGAAAGTGTAAACATAATTCTTATTTTGAGCACTTGGTTTAATGTTTTGGGTTAGAATACCCACGTTGTAAGGCTCTATGGCCATATATTCATGATTCGCATACATGTGAGGGCACTGAGCACGTTGATGGGTTGAATTCCTTAATTTTTGAATGATGTATTATGATCTTGAAGTTTGATTTCGGGTTTTTAGGTTAAGAAGGGCCGTAGAGTACGAAAGAGATTCAAAACTTTAACTCTAATCGAAAACCTTAAGTTCGGTTTGAAAATCCCAAAAAGGTTCAAAACTCATGCAACAAAACCTTAGCACCCGAAGAGTCTCCCAACATTCTAAATGAAGTAAATAGTATGAAATAATGAGTTAAAAATAAAAAAATCCTCATAAATTAGGTAAAATAACTATTTTGCCTCCAGTACAATAAAAATTCTTAAAAATTCAAATTTTGACATATGGATACCCTAAATTAAGAATTTAAGTATAATTAAGTAGAAAATAACAAAAATACCCCTTAGTGGCCACCATCTTGGGAAGAGTGCCAAAAAATGACTTTTTGCTTTCTTTATAGCTTAAAATGATGAGAAATGTATTAAATTTAGTATTATGATGATCCAATACTTGTTGAACAAATAATATACATAATAATATAGTGTTATAGGTCAACGAAAGTAAACAAATCATTATTGAAGTTCATACACAACAAAATAAGTTAAAAAGTCATATATTGTCAAAATAGCTTAATTTGACTTAAAAGACTACTTCTATTTAATCAATTTCTATAAAAAAATATGATAATACATGGGAATACTATATTTATCATAAACATACTAAAATAATAGGTCTCAGTAGAAAAAGACACCAACAGAATACATCAAATTAACTTTTAATGCATTTTTCTTGCACAAAAGGGCACACAAACTAATGCAAAACCCCTTGATTGATGTGGGATCAGGTTTTTGTCCCCCAAATAGCCCCTAGCTATATTTCTCTTCCCCATATCTGATGTATATGCCTCAAAACTTGCATCATGTCAAGTCATATCAAATCAACCCATATGAAGTGTAAGGAAAAAAGGAAAGAAAGTACTCAAAATTAATTTTCGTATTCCCTAACTATTCTCTATATAAATCAAGCCAAATACCCTCTTCTTCCCATCATATTTTCATGCATATAGAGAGAGAAAGGTTTGGTTGAGTGTTCTTGAGGTATTCCACAAGTTTAAGAGAGAAAAAGGAGAAAGAAGGATGAGAAGAAAAAGGAACCAATGAGTGGTGTCTAAAAACTAAGTCCTTCCATACCATCATTATTTAAGCTCTCAAACAAGTAAATAAAACCTCTAAACATTATGTCTAATATCCCTCAAAATATCCCCCAACACATCCCTTTAAATACTCTAAGAATCGAGAACTGAAATCAAATCGAAAAGGCGTTGTAGTTGAAAATTTGGGGCTATTATGTTTATGGGTGATATGAGATGTTGTTGTATGTTGTTATCTTGGAGTTTGATGACTTCTAAGTATTCTAGAGCCTTAATATTAAAGTCTAAAACACAAGCATGTAAATAAATAGAACAAAAACTTGACATGACATAAATAAAAGACTTGGACCCTAAGAGACTTGATTTTTGATAACATAGATGTTTTTGCTCTGAACTTTGGAAAACCATAACTCAATGTAAAAAATTGATCTAAACATGTTATTTATGTTCAAATTTATCTTTTGGTGTTATCTTTCACCCAAAGTTAGTTTCTGTTGGCAATATGAATTCAATTGGTTGACAGAGGTAGAATTCAATTAGTTATATGAATTTAATTGATAGAATTCATTAGCAATTCAATTCTTTATAACCCCAAATTGAATTCTGAAATCAATTGGCCAAAATTAATTTCTGAATTCAATTGGCCAATTGATTTCTTGGTTTATTACCATTCATTTGGTATGTGTAACCCCCAAGAAAGAATGGCTACATATATAGATCTTATCTGTTATTCTGAGAACAAATAGGAGAAGAAGAAAATTAGAAAGGTGAGACTGAAATAGCAGAAAAGAGAGACAAATTCTGATATTTTAAAACTGTGAGAGTGAGAGAGAAAAAGAAAGACAAGATACGTTCGAGTAGCCGATACTTTGAGGTGTTCCAACGTTCGGATCAACAATTTTATCTTTGGAGAGTGACGCCGGTGGAGATACCTACAACACCCTTGGTAGGTGGTGAATCATTTTTAAAAAAACTGCATTTGCAGGACTCGATTTTCATATTATGTTCATGTTATTTCTGCAATTTTATTTTTTGTAAATTCTGTTTATTGTAATCGTTGAAAGTTAATAAACATGTATTTTCTATATCACCGAGCATGTATCGTATGTTGTAATATTTCTCCAACAGTTTCAACTTATTTGCATAAGTAGAACTCGAGATATATCAATTTTACCAGAGTGTGTCATTTCCCGACCAGTAAGCACTACTAACTTGGAATCCCTAGTTTAAAGTGAGATCCAAACTTTGGTCAAAACATAAAAGTTGTAAATAACATGTATATATATCTATCCACCAAAAATGAGCACAACATATTGAGTTTTGCTAGGTCAAAATCTCTTTGAAAGTCTATGTTGAGTTTCAGCCCTAAAGGGACACTTCTGTCACATATTTTTATATAACCCAAAACCCCTCATTTTAGTGATCTATTCCAAATGTGGTCTACATGAACATTGTAGCTAACGTATTGAAGTACATGCTGACCAAAAATCAGACCTTAAACCCTCGGGATGATAGCCCAAAATGATCTCAAACCCTCTGTCCAAAATTGGCTCTGCTGAGTTTTGGGGTCCAACAGAACCTATTTTTTAAAATGGCCAAAAAGTCTAACTTGTGCCAAACAACTACCCTTAGATCTAAATATAAAATTTGTATGGAGCGTGTTGATCTAGAACATACTCAAAAATGGGCTCAATTGGACTTGATTTGATACTCAAAAACTGAAACCAACAGAAGCATGTTTTTTGTAAATCTTGAGAAAAGTGCTAAACCATTTTTACTTAGGATGTTTTGCTCAGTGCTTTTCCTTAGGTTTTGGCCTTAGTGACGAACATAAGAGTCATAGAAAATACTTTTATCTAAATGGTATTTAAAAATTACAGCTTGATTCCAAGTATAGATACCCCAAAACCTTGTTAGCCCTTTTAATTTAATACTTGATTTTTCGTCTTAAAAGTTGCTAAGTGTATGTGTGAGTACCTTATTGTGAGACATGAGTTCTATATGATTATTAGTTTGAGTTAGTTGAATTGTGTTTCTAAGTGAATGTATGATGATTTAGAATTCATGAAAGCATGTTGAATCATATCTTGAGAATTGTAACTTGTGCTTCACATACTTATACCTTATACTTTGCCAATTGTACCATGAACTTTGTCGTACTAGTTGATACCATGCTATAAATTGTTGTACTTGAGATCGATGGTACACATTATGAGCATTGTAATTTGTATCCTGGTATATTGGAGTCCATTTGTGCAAACTGTTATTGGGATAGGCTCTATTGAGATTGTAGTTCTTGATTCTAAGTCTAGGGCGTTCCTGGTTGACTTTTTTTGAAAATATTTTAGGATGAATCCTCTTGTACACCCTGGGTGCATCCCCGGTATTACAGATTTGGTTTATACATCATGGGTGCATCTCCGATGTTTGAAATAATTTTGGCTTATACACCTTGGGTGCGTCTCTGGTGTTTGAAATAGTTTACGAATATTGTTGGGCACCATGGGTTTGTCGCTAGCATTTTGATTTTGATAGCTTAGACTTTTGGGTTGACACCGGTGAAGGTATCACGAGTCTTAAGGTGGGACAAACCGCTTGATATATGAGGGCAGTGACAATAAGTCACTGAGGCAATGACAATAAGTCCTGAGGCAATGACAATTTGTTATGCAGCAATGATAATGATTCCCCGCGGGCAGTGGCAATGAGTCTCAAAGTGGTATGGACCCCACGCTGTTGCCATTGAGTAAAATAGATGTGGCATGAAGCTAAACGAAGCGATTACTATTCGCAACGAGGCGCAATGATGGCTTTGGTGATCAAATCCCCATGAAAGTCTACTCTGATGATTCTCAGCATGGAATCCCTGTTATAATTTGGGTCAGGTTAGGCATCTTCATTTCATACACGGCATGCCATATACGCATGCTTATTGACTTATCTGCTATCTTGTCATAAATTTATCTATCTCCTTGACTATAAACTATACTGGGTGTTATATGGTATGTGTTGTGATAAATTTTGCGCTGTAACATTGGTTAGAAGGTTAGAGTATTTTGCTTCTGGGCCTTGGCTCATGGCATTTATGCCTGTGACGCCCCGTCCTCCGGACACGTCGGGACATACATAAATATAAATAAAGGGATATTCTAACCATTCATTCATATTTACATATGTATGTTATTACATCATAAAAGAGTTCTGAACCGTTCAAAAGTACTTAACTATTACAGTTTTACCAAGAAGTTTCAAAAATTACACTAAGTGTGAGATAACTGAATATAAGAACAAAAGCAGAGGCCTTGATTCCTTAGAACGCATCAGCGGGATCCACGTGCTCTTGAAACTCACCATGTTGTTCAAACTCTTCTTCTCCCTCTGGGACGAGTTCCTCCAAGAACTCCTTCACACTTGTGGTACGAATGCCATGAGCCAAGGCCCAAAAACAAAACACTCAAACCGTTTAACTAATCTCACGGCACAAAATTCACCACAACACATACCATATAATACCCAGTATAGTTTATAGTCAATGAGATAGATAAATTTATGACAGAATAGCAGATAAGTCAATAAACATGTGTATATGAGATGCCGTTTATAAAATGCAGATGCCCAACCCAACTTTCATCAGAACTAAAAATAGGAGTTCCACTTTGGGACTTATTGGTATTGCTTGCAGGGACTTATCATCATTGCCGCCTCAAGAACTCATTGTCATTGCCGTGATGGGATTTATTACCATTGCCGCCTCATAAACTTATTGTCATTGTCATGATGGGACTTAATACCATTGTCACCTCAGAGACTTATTATCGTTGCCTTGATGGGACTTATTACTATTACCGCCTTAGGGACTTATTGTCATTGCCGTGATGAGACTTACTGTCGTTGCCTTTCATTACTTCAGGGACTTATTGTCGTTACCATGAAGGACTTATTGTCGTTGCCTTTCATTGCACCAAGATGCTCGCTTGGTATCAACCCAAAGTCTAAGTTACCAAAAATAGAGTGCTAGCGATGAACCCATGGTGCCTAATAATATCCGTAAACCATTTTAAACACCGAGGATGCACCTAGGGTGTATAAACTAAAATCATTTCAAACACCGGGGATGCACCCAGGGTGTATAAGCCAAAACATTTTCAAAAATGGCAATTAGGGACGCTCTAGACTTAAAATCAAGAACAACAATCTCAATACAGCCCATCTCAACAACTGTTTGCACAGATAGACTCCAATATGCCAAGATGCAAGTGACAATGCTCATAATATGTACCATCAACCTCAAGTGCAACAATTTATAGCATAGCATCAACTAGCATTGCAAGGTTCATGGTACAATTCGCAAAATATAAGGTACAAGTATGTGAAGTACAAGTTACAATTCTCAAGATATGATTCGAACATAATAGCATGAGTTCTAAACCATCATACATTCACTTAGAAACACTTATAAATTAATTCAAGTCGATTATCATACAAAGACACGGGTCTCATAGCAAGGGTACTCAATTTCACACTTAGCAATTTTTAAGGCAAAAAATCAAGTATTAAAAGAGCCGACAAGATTTTGGAGTATCTAGACTTAGAATCGAGCTATGATTTTTATATACCATTTAGATAAAAATATTTTTTACAATTCTCATGTTTAACACTAAGGCCAAAACCTAAGGCAAAAGGATGAACAATTCATATTAAGTAAAAATAGTTCAGCACTTTTCTCATACTTTTACCAAAATTATGCTTTTGTTGGTCTCGATTTTGGGGTATTATTCAAATCCAAATGAGCCCATGTTTTTAATATGTTCTAGTTTAACATGTACCCTACAAGTTTTATATTTAGAGTCAAGGGTAGTTGTTTGAAACAAGTTAGACTTTTTGGCCATTTTAAAAAGTAGGTTCTGTCAATCGCCAAAACTCAGCAGAGCAGATTTTGGACAGAGGGTTTGAAATGGTATTGGGGAATCATCCCGATGCTTTAAGGTATGATTTTTAGGCATCAAGTACTTCCATAGTTCACTAAAAATAGAGATTTTGAGCTATATAAAAATATGTAACAGAATGTTCCTTTGGGGCTAAAACTCAACAGAGACTGTTAAAGGGGTTTTGACCTATCAAAACTCAATATGTTGTTCTTTTTTATGGTGGGTATATAGATATACATGTTATCTACAACTGTTATGTTTTGACCAATGTTTTTATCTCACTTTAAACTAGGATTTTCAAGTCCGTAGTGTTGACTGGTTGGCAAATGACACACTTTGATAAAATTACAATATCTTGAGTTCTGGTTATGAAAATAAGTTGAAACTAATTTTGGATGAAAGATAACACAAAAATATAAATCTGAACATAAAGAACATTCTTAAATCAATTTTTTACATTGAGTTATGATGTTTCAAAGTTCAGGACAGAAACATCTATATTCTCAAAAATCAAGTCTCTTAGGGTCGAAGTCTTCTACTTATGTCATGCCAAGTTTTTGTTCCATTTCTTTCCATGCTTGGGTTCTAGACTTTAACATCAAGGCTCCAGCACACTTAGATATCATCAAACTCAAAGATAACAATACACAACAACATCTCATATCATTCACATATATAACAGCCCTTAAATTCCAACTACGACGCCTTTTCGATTTATTTTCGGTTCTCAATTTTTAGAGTGTTTAAAGGGAGTATTGGGGAATATTTCAAGAGATCTTAGATACAAGGTTTATAAATTTTACTTACTTGTTTAGAGGGCACAAGGGTGGTGGCATGGAAGGACTTAGTTTTAGAAAAACTCATCTCCTTGATTTCTCCTTCCTTTCTTCCTTTTTCTCCCTCAAACTCTCATAAACACTCAAGGGCAAGAGGTCTGATTTCTCTCCCTATCTTACACAAAATTATGTAGGGAAGAAGAGGGTGTTTGGCTTAGTTTATATAGGGAAGGGCTATGGGACACAAGGGAGACAAAAAGGTACATTGGAAAGACTTTTTCTTCTTTTTATTAAATGGGATTTGAGATGATTTGAGAGGGTTCAAGTTTTGAGGGATAAAGATATGGGGAAGATAAATATATCTAGGAGGCTATTTGGGGGACAAAAACCTGACCCCACATCAATCAAGGGGTTTTGCATTGGTTTGCGTGCCTTTTGTGCAAGAAAATGCATTAAAAGTTAATTTGATGTATCTTTTTGGTGTCTTTTTCTATCGAGACTTATTATTTTAATATGTTTATGACAAATATAGTATTTTCATGTATTATCATAGTTTTTATAGCAATTGATTAAATACATGTAGTCTTTTAAGTCAAATTAAGCTATTTTAGCAATATGCGACTTTTTGACTTATTTTGTTGTGTATGGATTTCAATAATAATTTTTTTTCTTTTGTTGACCTATAGCACTATATTATTATGTATATTACTTATTTAACAAGTATTGAATCATCATAAAACTTAATCTAATACCTTTCTCATCATTTTAAGTTAAAAGAAAGCAAAAGGTCATTTTTTGGCACACTTCCCAAGGTGGTCGGCCACTAGGGGGTAATTTGGTCATTTTTATGTTATTTTGTCCTTTTCTACTTAATTGTAGTTAAATCCTTGATTTAGGGTATCCATGTGTCAAAATTTAAAATTTTAAGACTTTTTACTATACTATGGGTAAAACGATCATGTTATCCTATTTATGAGGATTTTTTTATTTTTAATTCATTATTTCATGATATTTACTTCATTTAGAATGTTGAGAAACTCTTCGGGTGCTAAGATTTTGTTGCCTGAGTTTTAGACCTTTTTGGAGTTTTCGGGCTGAACTTAGAGTTTTCGATTCGAGTTAAGGTTTTGAACCTCATCCGTGCTCTATAGTCTTGTGGACTATTCGTCACTAATACTAGGTTCCGAGTAGAGTCGTTACAGTGCCACAGGTGCGGAGGAGTTCTTGGAGAAAGTCATCTTAGAGGGAGAAGAAGAGTTTAAAGAACAAGGTGAGTTCCAAAAGCACATGAATCCCGCTGATGCATTCTGAGGAGTTGAGACCTCCGCTTTTGTTCTTATATTCAATTCTCTCATTCTTAGTGTAATTCTTGAAATTTTTTAGTGAAACTGTAATAGTTAAGTACTTTAATCGGTTCAGAACTCCTTTATGATGTAATAACTAACGTATGTAAATATGAATGAATGGTTAGAATATTCTTTTATTTATCTTTATATATGCCCTGATTGTTAGGGTTGGTATACTAAAAATTATGTTTTTAGTATTTAATTTTATTTTAATAAAAATAATTTTTTATTTTATGAGAATTTTTATGAGCAATGTATATGTATTATTTCTTTAACATTATGCATGGTTATTCGATATTCTGTATAGAATTTAATCTGGTGTGTAGAGTACGACTTACACATAGAAGATCAGATTTTAAGTTCTTGCAGAATATAAGTTTTATGTTCACAGTTTAAATAGAAATGGACATAGCATTGATACGACTGTGGCACATAGTTTTAATAGGCCTGTCTTGGTTACGGGTAATAGATAATAACATCGTCTATTGTTTCAACTCTTTGTGTTAGTACACTTTGTGTGTATTGAACGGGACATTTTGGATAATTAATTTTATACAGATTATATAAATTAATTAACACCCCAAAGTTATTATGAATAGTGCTTATCCTCTTAATCCTAAAATAACTATTAATTTGCATATATTTAATATTCGTTATTTTGATTTATTAGAGGTGGAGAAGCGTCTGGATAAAAGTATCAAATCACTACGATCCGATCATGGTGAAAAATATCTCTTTGGAGAGTTTAAAGACTACTTGTCAACAGAGGAAATTACATCCCAGTTGACTGCACTTGGCACTCCGCAGCAGAATGGTATAGCAGAAAAAAAAAATTATGACACTTATGAAAAATGTAAGATCCATGATGAGTTATTCAAGTTTATCCAATTCATTTTAGTGACTCATTTTGGAAACAGCCGATTACATTCTGAACTTGGTACTTTCTAAGTCAGTACCTTCTACTCTCATAAAATTGTGGATCGGGCGTAAGCCTAGTCTGAAACATATTCGAATTTTGGGGTGTCCAGCACATGTGCTGAAAGAGAACGCGGGTAATTTAGAACCGAGGACGGAAGTCTGTTTCTTTGTGGGGTATCCCAAGGGAACGAAGGGTGGTCTATTTTATAATTCTAAGGATCAGAATGTCATTGTTAGCACCAATGCTCGATTTTTGAAAGAGGATTATACTATGGATCACAGGCCCAATTACAAGATTATTCTAGAAGAACTGAGAAAAAATACAAGTAGAACGAAAGAACAGTTACTGATATCTCATTGCCTCGTTGTAGTGGGAGGATTATCGGGACAGGTGCAAATCAAGAACAGGGTGTTGATGCACAAGATTCTGATTCTGCACAACGTGTTACTGCTAGTACACAGACACAGGTAGTGCCTCATCGTAGTGGGAAGGTTGTTTATCAACCTGATCGGTATATGTTCTTAAGAGAGTCTTTTGACAGGATCTTGGTAGAACTAGATACCGAGTTCTTTAACTACAATGAAGCACTTCAAAGACAAAGATGCAAATCTTTGGCAAAGGGCTATGAATTCAGAGATGAAATTTGTGTATTCCAATCAGGTTTGGAAACTTGTATAACCACCTGAAGGGATAAAACCCATTGAATGCAAGTGGATCTATAAGAGAAAGAGAGGAGCAGACGGGAAGGTTGGAACCTTCAAAGTTAGGCTTGTTGCTAAAGGGTTCAGTTAGAAAAATGGATCGATTATAAGGAAATCTTTTCGCCAGTAGCCATGCTTAAGTCTATCTGGATTCTCTTATCCATTGCCGCTCATTTCGATTATGAAATCTGACAAATGGATGTCAATGCAGCTTTTCTTAATGGAAGTCTTAATGAGTGTATCTATATGATACAACCAGACGGATTCATTGCAAAGGGATAGGAACACATGTTGTGTAAGCGTAAGAGATCTGTTTATGGACTTAAAAAGGCATTGAGGTCTTGGAACACTCGATTTGATCAAGTTATAAAGTCTTATAGTTTTGATCAAAGTTCGAATGAGTCCTGTGTGTACAAGAGGCGTGACGGAAGCATGGTGATCTTCCTAGTACTTTATGTAGACGATATCTTGCTCATCAAAAATGATATAGGGGTATTATCTATAATTAAAGTAAGGTTATCTGGGCAGTTCGATATAAAGGACTTGGGAGAAGCGAGTCACATCCTTAGGATCAAGCTTATGCGAGATCAAAAACAAAGGATGTTGGGCTTATCACAAGCAAAACAAATCGATGATATCCTTACTTGTTTTAGCTGCAAGATTCTAAGAAAGGGTTTCTCCTTTTCATGCATAAAATCACTCTAACCAAGGATTAGTGTCCTAAGATACCTGATGAGATAGAGAAGATGAAGGCAGTTACTTATGCTTCGGTAGTTGGAAGCCTCCTGTATTCTATGCTTTGTACTAGACTCGACATCTGCTTTGTCATTGGCATGGTTAGCAGATATCAGTCTAATCTAGGACAAGAGCATCTAGTACCTTTGGGATACACAGACTCAGATTTCTAGTTAGACATAGAGCTTGCATCAGGAAACAACTTTGCAGCTCCTTTACAAAGAGCTTATTGGCTAAGACTTTTGATAGTCAAGTAGAGGGCATGGGAGTCAGATGTATAGCAGTATGATTTTGAGTATAAGTGGGGGATTGTTAGGGTTGGTATACTGAAAATCATGTTTTTAATATTTAATTTTATTTTAATAAAATTAATTTTTTATTTTATTAGAATCTTTATGAGTAATGTATGTGTATCATTATTTTAATGTTATGCATTGATGTCCAATATTCTATATAGTATTTAATGTGGTGTGTAGAGTATGGCTTACACACAGAAGATCAGATCTTAGGTTCTTACAGAATATAAGTTTTATGTTCACAGTTTAGATGAAAATGGACATACTATCAGTACGACTATAGCACAGAATTTTAGTAAGCCTGTCTTGGTTACGGGGAACAGATAATAGCGTCGTTTATTGTTCCGACTCTCTGTGCTAGTACACTTCATGTGTATTGAACGAGATATTTGGAGTAATTAATTTTGTACTGATTATATAAATTAATTAACACCCCAAAATTATTATGAATAATGTATATCCTCTTAATCATGAAATAATTATTGATTTGCATATATTTAATATTCGTTATTTTGATTCATTAGAGGATGCGAACTTATATGGGTTTATATTCCCGGTGAGTTGGATAGCAGTATTATTTATACGATAAATATTAATTATTGACAGAATTCACATCCCGAAGATCGAGATTGACGATACCCCCTTAAGAATGCTTATAAGTTTTAACCGGGCCAAATCCTACAGGTAAATTTGATTATCTAGTGGTCAAATAAGTTAAGCGGAAGGACTTAAGGAATATCAAGATGGCGATTAAATTAAATTGTCAGTAATTAAATTTAATTGGCGGGTATCAGAAATCTTAACGTGAGAAGAAATGGTAAGCATTTAATAATAGGAGCTCAATTCAAGAAGGTCTTGAGATTATAGGTCAGAGTGCAATTATAGTTCTTTAGTGGTGTGAACTATAATTCAGTATTTTATGAAAATTACAGAAATTGCTACTGATTTTACATAATTGCAGATACCGCTATGCGTCTTTCTTTAATTGCAAAACTGCTAGTAGGTGTTTGTGTTTCATTGGACGTGTTACTCATAATTACTCCACAAGTCCCTGCTATAACTCTATGTATACGCGGGTAGGCTGAACCAGTTTGAGATTGATAGTTCATATATCATATGCCAAAGATATCATATTTTGTCTTTCAAGACGAAAGATTTCAGAGTTCTGCCAGTACGAGTTCTCGGAGGATCGTAATCCACACTACGTTCGAGGATCGCGTAAGGGAATACAGTAGAAGATCTGACTGAAGTTTCAACTCGGAATCAAGTCATAGTTGAAGATTAGATCGACAAGAGTTATTCTTCTAAATTAACTTTGGTTGCACGGGTTTATTTTTGATCGTTTGACGTCAAAATTTTTGTCTGGAGCCCATTTCGGCGTTTGCCTATCCAATTAAATTTTTATTGAAAATTATTTTATAAAAAAAATGATCTTGACAGTATTGCCTCCAACAATCACGAGTCTTAAAGTGGGACAAATTGCTTGATATATGAGGGCAGTGACAACAAGTCCCTGAGGCAATAACAATAAGTTCTGAGGTAATGACAATAAGTCCTAAAGCAATGATAATAATTTCATGTGGGCAGTGACAATAAGTCCCTAAGTGGTGCGGACCCCATGCTATTGCCATTGAGTAAAATAGCTGTGGCATGAAGCTGGGCGATGCGGTTACTATTCGCAATGAGGCGCGATGATGACTTTGGTGATCAAATACCCATGAAAGTCTACTATGGTGATTCCCGACGAGGAATTCCTATTATAATTTGGATGCATGTTGGGTTGGGCATCTGCATTTCATACACGGCATCTCATATATGCATGCTTATTGACTTATCTGCTATCATGTCATAAATTTGTCTATCTCCTTAACTATAAGCTGTACTGGGTGTTATATGGTATGTGTTGTGGTGAATTTTGTGCCGTGAGATTAGTTAAAAGGTTATAGTGTTTTGCTCCTGGGCCTTAACTCATGGCATTCGTGCTATTGGTGAGAAAGAGTTCTTGGAGGAAGTCATCTCAGAGGGAGAAGAAGAGTTTAAAGAACAAGGTGAGTTCCAAGAGCACATGAATCCCGCTGATCCATTATGAGGAGTCGAGACCTCTGCTTTTGTTCTTATATTCAGTTCTCTCGTGCTTAGTGTAATTTTTGAAATTTCTTGGTGAAACTGTAATAGTTAAGTACTTTGATCGATTCAGAACTCCTTTATAATGTAATAACTAGCGTATATAAATATGAATAAATAGCTAGAATATCCCTTTTTATATTTATATATGTTCTGATATGCCTGGAGGACAAAGCGTCACAGGTACCTCACCACTCGGGCGGTGAGGAATTCGCTTGAACAGACTTTGCTAAGTGGCCTTTTGTTGGTTTTGTTTTTAAAAATGGGGTTTTTATGGAATGATCTGGGTTATTTTTTGGGGGGTATAAATGGAATCTTTTGGCGATTACATACAGAAGACATTAGCTCTTATGCATTTTTTTAATCGGGTTCTTGTTTTCATTAAAATTACTCGGGTTTTATTACTACGGAATCGGGGTGTTATAGATTGATATTAGAGCTTTAGGTTTGAATGCCTAGGAACCATGGGAGTGGTTAATCCATTGCATAAGACTTTACATTGATGTGTGCATTCATGTTTTGGTGTGCTAGCATGAGATATCTTGGATATTACTTGACATTTGCATGCTATATGGTATATGGGCATGGAGGTCGGACTCTTTGGATGATGTGTCTTGTCCTTGGGCAACCGGTCGACTAGTTTCTGGTTCGAGTTAGAAAGGCATTTAGCCGATGTCCATTCTAACTAGAAATTCAAATGAGTCAGCTGGATTAACGTGTCATTCCGATTAGTTACCCTCGTTATGTGTTGCGTGGTGTCTCTTTGAGGGATGGTGTTATCCACGAGAGATGAGTTGTTATAAGCCTTATTTTGATATCTTTCCTTGTTCTTTCTTATTCTTAGAGCTACGTTGTCGAGACGTGGTAGAGGCCGAGGTCGCGTATATGCTCAAGTCCCAAAAGAAGGGGATGTGCATGCCCAATGGGAACAAGCGGGCGTCGTCGACATTATTCAACAAATGATCATGGACGATGCGAGTGTTGGCCGATGCGGCTAGGATTGGAGCTAGAGCTCCCGAGCCAAGGGCCACAATGAAAATGAGAGAATTTTGGTGATTGGATCTTCCAACCTTCTTGGGGGAGCCAGACCCTAAAGTTGCTACTGAGTTGGTGGAAGTAACCACGACGTTCTTTGACACCCTAGAGATCTGGGAGGATGAGTTGAGGGTGAGATTGGTGGCGTTCTAACTTTGAGAAGATGCTAGAGAACGGTGGAAGTTTGCCAAGACCATCATGGATGGCACGTGGACCATTTTTACTAAGGTCTTTTTAGAAAGTATTTTTTGGGGTCTTTTTGCAAATGCGGATGAGATGAATGAATGCGATATTCCGATGTCAACGAGATCACTGGCCCATGAATGGTACACTAAGAAGGTGCCTCGAATGATTGACGGACTAGTTGTAGCGTCTGGTACCACAGGTGTTGCTAAAGAGCTAGGCTCTATAAGAGCATACACTCATCCCTGGTTTTGTCCGCTGTCTCTCTTAATCCCTAGCTGCCTCACTAACTAAGCTAAGGTAGCTTTCCCCACGATCCTTGCTGACTATACTTCTAATTGTTGTTGTGACTGGCCATAGCCTTATCATCCCTATGATGTCTGCCCCTAGTGTGCTCCTGAAGCACCTTGACCACTTCCTCCTTAAGGGTAATCTCGGCGTATGTGTCCCATCTGACCACACTAAAAATAAGAAAATGGGGCCCTCCCTTGAGTCTGACTCTGCTGCTGTTGTCATCTCCACTGAAAATAAGGTCGTCAAGAGATATATACCGGGAGGAGTTTCTCTCCCTTATTTATGGGAACCATACCATGGTCTAGTACGAGGCCAAGCGATTTGAGAGGGGCCTTCAGCCCTTGTTCAAGGATAGGACTGCGGCATTGCATTTTTGGGTCTACACAGAGCTTGTGGAGGCCGCTATCAGAGTTGAGAATGCAATGGCAGAGAGCTGCAAGCTGAGGGAATGCAAATCACATTAGAGAGCTTCTGGGGCACAATTCGAGGGGTGTTAGGTAAAGAGGCAGAAGTCAGAGGGATTAGGGTCTTACCTTGTGGGATCTCATCTACAGCCACGATCGACACATGCACCTTTTATGGGTTCCTCAAGGCGTTCTGAGTGCTGGGAGATCGTGTGTTACACATGTAAACAGTTGGGGCATGGTGTTAGGGATTATTAGCAGAGACGATAGAAACAGCAAAGTTAGATTTAGGGGAGGGCCCATTTTATTGTTTTTAGTGTGGTCAGTGTTGGTGGTAAAATTTCCAAGATCATTATTTTTGTAAAACGATTTTTGATAAAAAATTAACAGGATGGGCAAACGCCGAAACGGGCTCTAGATAAAAATTTTGACGAAGAACGATCAAAATAAAACACGTGCAACCAAAGTTAATTTAGAAAAATACCTCTTGTAGATCTAATCTTTAACTACGACTTGATTCTGAGTTGAACCTCCTGTCAGATCTTCTACCGTATTCCTATATGCGATCCTCGAACGTAGTGTAGGCTACGATCCTTCGAGAACTCGTACAGGCAGAACCTCAATATATTTAAGTCTTGAAAGACAAAAATAATATCTCAATAATAATGATCTAAAAATCATCTAAAACTCGTTCAGCCTACCAGCATATATATAAGGCTACAGCAGGGACCTGGAGAGTAATTATGAGTTAGACTTCCAGTGGAACATAAACACCTACTAGAGATTTCTGCAATTATGGAAAGACATGCAGCGGTTTCTATAATTTTCATAAAATATTGAATTACAGTTCACACCACTAAAGAACTATAATTGCACTATAACCCATAATCTCAAGACCTTCTTGCATTGAGCTCCTGTTATTATTTTTTTACCATTTCTCCCCACGTTAAGATTCTCGATATCTTCCAATTAAATTTAATTACTGACAATTTAAATTAATCAGCATCTTGATATTCCTTAAACCATTCCGCTTAACTTATTTGACCGCCGGGTAATTAAATCCATCTGTAGGATTTGGCCCAGTCAAAACTTATAAGCATCCTTAAGGGGGTATCGTCAATCCCGATTATTCGAGACGTGAATTCCGTCAATAATTAATATTTACCATATAAATAATACCATTATCTAACTCACCGGGAATATAGACCCATATAAGATTACATCCTCTAATGAATCAAAACAACGAATATTAAATATATGAAAATCAATAATTATTTCAGGATTAAGATGATAAGAAATATTCATAATAACTTTGGAGTGCGAATTAATTTATATAGTTAGTAGTCATTACTAAATTAATTACCCAAATGTCCCGTTCGATACACACAAAGTGTACTGGCACAGAGAGTTAGAACAATAGACAACGCTATTATCTATTCCCCGTAACCAAGACAGGTCTACTAAAATTCTGTACTACAGTCGTATCGATGGTATGCCCATTTTCGTCTAAACTGGGAACATAAAATTTATATTATGTAAGAACTTAAAATCTGATCTTCTGTGTGTAAGTCGTACTCTACACACCAGATTAAATACTATACAGAATATTAGAAATCTATGCATAACAAAGAAATGATATACATATATTACTCATAAAGATTCTCATAAAATAAAAAACTAATTTTATTAAAATAGAACCAAATACTAAAAACATAATTTTTAGTATACCAACCCTAACAATCGCCCACTTATACTCAAAATCATGCTGCTATACATATGACTCCCATGCCCTCTATATGACTATCAAAAGTCTTAGCCGGTAAGCTCTTTGTAAAGGATCTACAAGGTTGTCACCTGATGTAAGCCCTATGTCTAACTGAAAATCTGAGTCTGCGTACCCCAACGGTACTAGACTATTTTCCTAGTAAACCAATATATAATCCTTAGTCCTTTTAGGTACTTGATTATATTCTTTACCAGTGTTCAATACTTCTGCCTTGAATTAGACTAATATCTGCTAACCATGCCAACGACAAAGAAGATGTTGGGTCTAGTGCAAAGCATAGCATACATGAGGCTTCCTACTATCGAAGCATAAGAAATCGCCTTCATCTTCTTTATCTCATCAGGTGTCTTAGGACACAAATTCTTGGATAGAGTGATTCCATGCCTGGAAGAGAGAAATCCATTCTTCGAATCCTGCATGTTAAAACGAGCAAGGATATCATCGATATACTTTGCTTGTGATAAGCCCAACATTCTTTGTTTTCGATCTCGCATAAGCTTGATCCCAAGAATATGACTGGCTTCTCCCAAGTCCTTTATATCGAACTGCCTAGATAACCATACTTTAACCGTAGATAATTCCCCCACATCATTTTCGATGAGCAAGATATCATCTACATAAAGTACTGAAAAGATCACCACACTTCTGTCATGCTTCTTGTACACATATGACTCATCTGGACTTTGATCAAAATCATAAGACTTTATAGCTTGATCAAACCAAGTGTTCCAAGATCTCGATGCCTGCTTAAGTCCATAAATAGATCTCTTAAGCATACATAACATGTGTTCCTGGACCTTTGCAATGTATCCAGCTGGTTGTATCATATAGATACACTTGTCAAGACTTCTGTTAAGGAAAGCTATCTTGATGTCCATTTATCAGATTTCGTAATCAAAATTTGCGGCAATGAATAAGAGAATTCGAATAGAATTAAGCATGACTACCGGTGAAAAAGTTTCCTCGTAGTTAATCCCTTCTTTCTGAGTGAATCCTTTAGCAACAAGCCTAGTTTTAAAGGTTTCAGCCTTCCCGTCTACTCCTCTCTTTCTCTTGTAGATCCACTTGCATCCAATGGGTTTTATCCATTCGGGTGGTTCTACAAGTTTTCAGACCTGATTGGAATACATAGATTCTATCTCTGAATTTATAGCCCATTGCTAAAGATCTGCATCTTTGTCCTTTAGTGCTTCATTGTAGTTACAGGGCTCGGTATTTAGTTCAGTTGGGATCTTGTCAAACAACTCTTCCAAGAACATATGCCGATCAGGTTGATGAACAACCCTCCCACTATAATAAGGCACTATCTTTGTCTGTGTACTAGCAGTAACACGTTGTACATAATTAGAACCCTGTTCTTATTTGTACATGTCCCGATAATTCTCCCACTACGACAAGGTAATGAAATATCAGTGACTTGTGGTTTCTCTTCCGTTCTACTGGTATTTTCTCTCAGTTCTTCTAGAATAATTTTACTATTGGGCTTGTGATTTATAATATAATCCTCTTCCTTAGGGTTATAAAACATACCACCTTTCGTTCCCTTGGGATATCCCGAAATGAATCGGGTAAACTTGAATAACTCATCATGGATCTTACCATCTCCATAAGAGTCATATTCCTTCTTTCTGCTACACCATTCTGCTGCGAAGTGCCAGGTGCTGTCAATTGGGATGTAATCCCTTCTGATGACAAGTAGTCCTTAAACTCTCCAAAGAGGTATTCCCCACCACGGTCGGATCGTAGTGATTTGATACTTTTACTCAAATGCTTCTCTACCTCTATCTTGAATTCTTTGAATTTCTCAAAACATTTAGGCTTACGGTGCATCAGGTAATATATCCATACCTTGAGTAGTCATCAATGAAACAGATGAAGTACTCAAAGTCACCTCTAATTCGGATTGTTGTAGGACTATATACATCAGAATGAACCATCTCCAACGGTTCTTTAGCTCTATAACCTTTGGCCGAAAAGGGCCTCTTGGTCATCTTACCCTCTAAGTAAGATCCACACACTAGAAGTGCCTCCACTTCCAATGAACTCAAAGGTTTATCTGCTACCAGTCTATTTCTCCTTTATAGAATAATATGATCTAAGCATAAGTGCCAAAAAATATTTGGTTCACTAAAGAAGGAAACTTTCGCTTATATAATAAAGTAGATGTGTTATTCATTTCAGTTAGTTACAGTATATGAGAGATAGGAGATACAACATACAGATTATCCACCAATGTACTAGAACAAATAAAATATTTATTTTTTTTCAAAACGATAGAGTCACCAAAATGAGCAAAATATTTTCCCTTTATTAAACTCGAGACTGAAAATAAATTTCTTCTAATTGAAGGTACATAAAGACAATCTTTTAGAAGTAGTATCCTATCTCTACTAAAACTGAGAGTTATATCTCCTACTGCAACTGTTGTCACCCTTGTATTATAACCCATGTACAGGTAGATTTTCCTATCACTAAGCTGCTTGATTTCTTAGAACCCCTATAAAAAATTACAGACATGATTAGTTGTTACCGTATCTACACACTAGGTACCAGTAGATAACACCGCTAAATATGTTTCAACAACCAGTGAACATAACTTACCTTGTTTGTTCTGATTAGTGAGAAAAATCGGACACTGCTTTTTTCAATGCCCAAACTGGTTACAGTGATAGCACTTACCTCTCGGCTTCTTCACACCAGCTTTTGGTTCCTTAACTGCTTTTGAACTTGTGTTTTCCTGTGTCTGAATATTTTTCTTCTTCTTACCCTTCGACTTAGAGGAAGAACCTTTCTCAGCCACATACATAGAACCCAACTTCCTAAGAACACTCTCGGCTGCTTAAAGTTTCTTAAGAAGTTTTGACGGTGAGTAGCTGAGCTTATTCATAGAATAGTTCAGGCAGAACTGCTTAAAACTTTCAGGCAGTGACTGGAGGTTGATATCGACCTGGGTTTTTCCGTCAATTTCAGCTCCAAAGATCTCCAGTTCATTCAGAAGTCCAATCATCTTTATAACATGATCCCTAACTGGTGTACCTTCAGCCATGTTTGCATTCATTAGAGATCTCATGGCCACCTGCCTGCCTAGCAGCAAGATTTTGATCCCCAAATATTTTTTTGAGGTTCATCATCATGTCTTAGGCACTGGGCATAGACTGATGCTGATACTGCAAAATATTTGACATTGAAGCCAAAATGTAACAGCGAGCCATCTGATCAGCTTTTTGCCACTTTTGATGGGCCTGGGTTTTCCTTTCGGCAGCCCCCTCATCAGGTACTAGTAGACATATCTCAGTTAAAATAAACTTGTAATCCTCAGCAGTTAATACAATGTCCAAGTTCTGTTTCCAGTCAACATAGTTTGGTCCCGAAAATTTGTTTTCTTTGAGAATGGAAGTCAGTGGGTTGAAAGCCATTTTAATCTTGAGAATCACATAAAAAACCGTTAATTATGATGAGCTAAATTTTGAATTTATTTTAATTTGGTTCCCTCTACTATTTTAAAAATAAATTTGCCAGCAGCCTAGTAACTTGTGAATAACATGCCATGATGGGTGGACGTCTACTATCCATCATAAGACCAGATAGGTTAATTCTTTTTAATTTTACTATCTAGGCAACTGACTATACCAAGTAAAATTAAATAGCTGATATAATTTCAGTTCAGTATATAATAGCAGTGACTCAGATAGAGAGAATACTATTATATACAGTTAAGTGTTAACTATCATCTAATCCCAAATGGAGAAGTGATCCACACTAACAATTATTTAGAATTATTCCTAAATAAGGTTTGTACTGGCGATACTGCAATTAATCTGTTCGATGGGGAGGAAGACCTTATTGCCAACACGCAGGGTTTAATTGCATTGTCTACAAACTGGTGATGGGGACCGCAAGATTTATCTGTGAATAAATTTTCTCTCCCACTTAAATTTTAAAAATATTTTTTAGGGTTATAAAAATTCGTTTGATTAAAATAAATTTATTAATTTCAAAAGCCACACGATCTGAAAGAATCAAATATCTTTCCGTGTATACGATTCCAAATATCCTGATTTATCAAACAATCTTTCGAAAGTTACACAATCTAAAAGAATCAAACATGTTTTCGTGTATACGTTTCTAAAATTTCTGATTTATCAAACCATCTTTTCGTGTTTAAATGCGTAACAAATAAAATTTAATAAATGCACAGTTTTTCTCTAGCTTTTCAGTTAAGATAGTGATTAAAGACATTTATTTATTTTATTTTTTATTTTACATTTTTTGAAAAATAATAATTTATTTTGATTAATTATTTTTTTATTTAATTAATTCAAAATCTGAAATAAATTTTCACATTTTTTCAAGATATTTGATTTAAAAAAAATCATCTTAAACGTGATATTTTGTAAAAAATAAAATATCTAAAGTTTTTTTATTTAATCAAAATTAATTAATTAAAAAAAACTTAATTTTATTTTTCATTACAAAATATTTTAATTAAAATTGAATATTCGAATTAATTAAAATAACAGGATAAATAAAACTAATATATATCATATTCACGCAGTTAATAAAATAAATAAATTAAATACAAGATAAATATAAATTCTAATTTTATTATTTATCTAAAATTTTAAAGAGTTTCAGCCTCCTGTTTAAGATAAGCTTCCAAGTATTGTATTACAATCCGGCGCTGCCCTTATTGATTAGGAAACTGTTTGCACAAAGCTGCATTTTCACTGGAAACCCACTGCTGTGTAAAATCCCAACCAATCCAAAAAAAAATTATCCCAAAAAAAAATCTTCTTTGCCGCTACTGTTTCCACCGAATTTTGTGGGAATTGCGCACTGTTTTGGGATTTGTTCACAACCCGCTTGGGACGCTCTAAACAGTTTGGGAATCCTCAGCCAATTGGGAACTGCTGCGGCTTGGAGAAACAGCGGGAATACGCCACTTAGATTCCATTACAATTGCACCGCTTGGGAATTGTTAGCTGAAAAACAGCTTTTTGGTATTGCCGCAGCTTGGATCCAAAGCGCTGTGTTTGGTGTTGGCTGTTTTGGAAATCTATTGTGGCTTTGCTGAGTTGGCGCTATTGTTTCTTGGGGCAAAAAAAAAACTGCTGTGATAAGCTTGCGTACACTGTTTGGCGGCCCACTGTTTGGTGCTTGCGTTTGTTGCGTTGCACTGCTGAGTTGGACTCAAAAAATTCTTCCAAAAACTGTTTCGGCTTGGTTTCTTTATTCTCAATCACACACCTTTTTCACACAAAAAAAAAGTGCCGCCGGTTTGCTTTTGTTTTTCATAAAAAATCGCAGCTTGATTCATGATTCCCAAAGTCGTGTTCTTCGTTCTTCTTATTTTTTTTATTAAAATAATAT
>JAOTRH010000024.1:10358239-10392887 GCA_034768845.1 Heliamphora exappendiculata | reverse complement strand
AACAAAAAATAATTAATTTTTACATTTACCCTATATCTCCATAGAATTAACAATTAATCTAAAAAACTTAATCTATCGCGGTCAACATCCGTGATTAAAAAATAATTACCTTGAGGTGTGAATTTAGTACTGGCTACTGACTATATAAATTATTTCAGAATTAAGAGAATAAGCAATATTCATAATAATCTTGTAGTGTGAATTAATTTATATAGTCAGTAGTCAGTACTAAATTAATTACCCAAATGTCCCGTTCAATACACACAAAGTGTACTGACACAGAGAGTCAGAACAATAGACGACGCTATTATCTATTCCCCGTAACCAAGACAGACCTACTAAAATTCTGTACTACAGTCGTATCGATGGTATGTCCATTTTCGTCTAAACTGGGAACATAAAACTTATATTATGCAAGAATTTAAAATCTGATCTTCTGTGTGTAAGTCGTACTCTATACACCAGATTAAATATTATACAGAATATCAGACATCAATGCATAACAAATAAATAATATACATACAATACTCATAAAGATTCTTATAAAATAAAAAATTAATTTTATTAAAATAAAATAAATTACTAAAACATGATTTTCAGTATACCAACCCTAACATCAGATGGGACATATACGTCGAGACTGCCTTCAATGGGGAGTGGTCTTGGTGCTTCAGGAGCACACTAGGGGCAGACATCACAGGGATGACAGGGCTATGGCCAGTCACAACTGCAATTAGGAGTACAGTCGGCAAAGACAGTGGGGGAAGCTACCTCAGCCTAGTCAGTGAGGTAGCTAGGGACTAAGAGGGACAGTAGACAAAACCAGGGATAAGTGTATGCTCTCGTAAAGCCCATCTCTTTAGCGGCACCCGCGGTGCTAAACGCTACAACTAGTCCATCAATCATTTGAGGTACCTTCTTAGTGTACCTTTCATGGGCCAGTGGTCTCGTTGACAACGGAGCATCGCATTTATTCATCTCATCCGCATTTGCATCTGCATTGGGGCTAGAGGTAGATGTGATGGGTAGCGCTTTATGTGTAGAGACGCCGATTAATGAGACTACCTTATTGAGACGTGTTTGTAGAGCCTGTGAGATGGAGATTGCTGACCACCTCTTAATGTTTGATATCATCATACTCGACATAGCCTCATTCGATATCATCTTAGGGATGAATTGGTTGACCACCTTTCGCGCCTTCCTTGATTGTGACCGGTGATGTGTGTTTATTTGCATACCGGAGGGAGAATGTTTTTATTTCGTGGGTGCCCGGGATGACGGCTTGGTGCCTAGACCTCTTAGTCACGGAGCTGTGCCATCTTTAACCTCCATTTCTCTGCCTTGTCGATGAGTGAGGTTGATTTTACTTAGGGAGAGCTTTTTCCTGTTGTCTGTGAGTTTCCAAACATGTTTCTGGATGACTTGTTTGATCTTTTGCCACAACGAAAAGTTGAGTTCTCCATAGGCCTCATTTTGAGGACTGCCCTGATTTCTATGCCTTCATATCATTTTGCACTAGCTGAGTTATTAGAGCTAAAGGTGTAGGTCCAGGAGTTGTTGGACAAGGATTTTATTCGCCCTAGTGTGTCTCCTTGGGGAGCTCCGGTATTATTTGCGAAGAAAAAAGATGAATAGTTATTCCTTTGTATTGATTATCATAAGTTGAACCATGTGACTGTTAAAAACAAGTACCATATGCCTCGTATCGATGACTTGTTTGACCAATTGAAGGTTCATGTGTTTTTTAAAAAATCGACTTGAGATCGAGTTATCACCAGTTGCGAGTCAAGGACGAGTACATTCTAAAAATGGCCTTTCATACCCATTATGGGCATTTTGACTTTCTAGTCACGCCTTTTGGGTTGACTAGCACGCCGATGAGGTTCATAGATCTTATGAATCGTATCTTTCACCCTTACCTTGATCGATTCATGGTAGTGTTCGTAGATGATATTCTGATTTATTCGTCATTGGAAGAGGTGCATGATGATCATGTTCGGCTTACGTTACAGTTGTTACGAGAATATCGGCTATATGACAAGTACGATAAATGTGAGTTTTAGTTGTCCAAAGTAAAAAATTTGGGATATGTAGTCTCAGGAGATGGAGTAGTGGTGAATTCTTCTAAGATTGAAGCCGTGATGGGGTTGGAGAGACCAAAAAATGTATTCGAGATTCAGAGTTTCTTGGGATTGGCGGGTTACCACCGTTTGTTAGTGAAAGACTTCTCTAGGCTTGCAGCACCTATGATGCGCCTTACGAGAAACGAAATCAAGTTCATATGGAACAATAGTTGTGAGATTGCCTTTTAAACGCTGAAGACGAGGTTGACCAGTGCACCTATTATGATCGTCCTAGAGAGAGGGCTTGGCTATGCCGTTTACTACGATGCATCACACGAAGGGTTCATTACGTGTTGATGCAACAGGGCAAGGTGATGACCTATAGGTCGAGGCAGTTGAAAGTTCATGAGAAGAATTACCCTACATATGATCTGAAACTTGCAGTAGTGGTCTTTGCTATAAAAATCTAGAGGCACTACTTATATGGAGAACGCTTTGAAATATTCTCGGATCATAAGAGCTTGAAGTATTTATTTTTGTAGAAGGATTTGAATTTATGTCAGAGGAGGTGGATAGAGTTCTTGGGAGATTATGATTTTAATTTACAGTATCATCCAAGAAAAGCCAACGTGGTAGCCGACATCCATAGTCGGAAGCCTTTGAGCTCACTAGCTCACATAGCCAATAGGGAGTTGAGTATGCTTGGGGAAGTTGGCAAGTCTGACCTTCAGTTGGGTGAGTTTGGCAATCGCGTTTCCTTGTTCACGGCAATGTCTCAACCCACCCTTATTTACCGCATTATAGAGACTCAGCGATTGGATGCAGAAAGAATGATGTTTCAGGAGCGAGTCTTAAGTAACGAGGATTCCAAGGAGTGAACTATCCACTATGATCAGAGTTTGAGGTTTGCAAGGAGGATCTTTGTGCCGGAGTTATGTCATGGGGACGTGCTTCACGTGTTTCATCATTTGCGCTTAGCAGTGCATCCGGTTAGTACCAAGGTGTATCATGACGTACGTAGACAATTTTAGTGGAGGGGTATGAAGAAAGGCATTGCGCTTTTTGTCTCGTGTTGCCTAACTTGCCACCAGGTGAAGGCCGAATATTAGGAACCAATAGGTTAATTGCAGATCTCGTCAGTGTTGAAGTGGAAATGGGAGAATATTACCATGAATTTTATTTTGGGCCTTCTGAGGTTGCCGATGGGGCATGATGCCGTGTAGGTCATGGTGGACAGGCTAACTAAGTCTGCGCACTTCCTTCCTATTCGCATGACGGATTCGGTTGATAAGCTTAGCAAGCTTTATGTGAGTGAGATTGTTAGACTTCACGGAGTATCGATTTCCATTGTCTCAAATCGAGATCCTCGTTTCACGTCACGTTTTTAGCAGAGTTTGCAGTCTGCTATGGGAATGAGTCTGCTTCTTAGTACTTCTTTTCATCCATAGACCGATGGCCAATGGTAGTGCACCATCCAGATACTCAAAGTTATGTTACGAGCGAGTATTCTAGACTTTTGTGGGTCATGGGAGGACCTTTTTCCGTTTGTGGAATTTTCGTACAATAATAGTTACCAGTTGAGTATTGAGATGGCATCCTATGAGGCATTATATGGTAGACCCTGTAGGTCACCCGTATGTTGGACCGATGTTGGTGAGACGGCTGTGCTAGGGCCCGAGCTTGTGCGCAAAATCACAGAGAAGATCATCGCGATTCGTAAACGTTTAGTAACCGCTCAAAACTGCAAGAAGAGCTATGTAGAGAATAGAAGGAGACCGTTGGCGTTCGAGGTGGGAGACCACGTGCTCTTGAAGGTTTCGCCCTGAAAGGGTTTAATGAGATTTGGAAAGAGTGGAAAGTTATCGCCGCATTTCATTGGGCCATTTGAGATCCTTAATAGGATTGGAGAGACGGCCTATCGCCTTGCCTTGCCACCACAGCTAGCCTCCGTACACAACGTTTTCCACGTATCTATGTTGTGCAAGAACAAACTAGACCCATATCATGTTTTGGATTAGACGGAGTTGAGAGTAGAAGATAATGTTACCTACAAGGAGAGACCAATGAGAATTCTCGATACTAAAGAACAAGTCCTATGAAGGAGAACCATTTAATATGTGAAAGTGTTATGGCTTCATTACGACGTTGAAGAAGCCACATGAGAATGAAAGTCGAAAGTCTTTAAGGCATACCCCGAGTTGCTTAATTCATGATGCACGTGTAATTTTGGGAACAAAAACTCCTAAGTGGGGAAGGTTGTACAGACTCGGTCCCTTATTATTTTCTAGAATTAATGAAAACGAGTAATAATAAGCGTGGTGGAAAAATGGTTAAACGTGTGAGGGGTGTGTAAGAAATTAAAACTTTAGCATGATAATGTTGGTTAACAATGATTGTATGTTGTGTGATGCATGAGGACGGCGTTGTGAGGTGTTTGGCTTATGCTGTGATCTAGCTTTGCATTCTTTGTTTGGATTTTCACCCAACGATGGGCACTCAAGTGGTGGGGAGCCCGCTCGAGCAGACAAGTGGAAAAGAGTTCGGGTAAGTGGGGATCGCTCAAGTGGTGGAGGGTCTGCTCAAGCGGAATATCGGCGAGTAGACTTTTTAAAGTCGAGGGTTGGTCTTTTCTCTCATTATTTTCTATCCCCACACTCTCTAAACTCATTTAGGAACCCTGGAACTCTCTTTGGAGCACCTTAGAGATTTTCTGGCCCCTCTTGGTGGTGATTTCTTGCTTCTATCTAGGTGGACTACCCGTTGAAGGCTCGAGCTTGGCATTAGAGGCTTCCTTCTCGTCTTTCGATTGTAGATTCTTATGATTGGAGCTAGCTAGGGTGGTTCTCTTGGTGCTAGGGCTTCGAAAAGATAGGATCTATAACTATCATTAAATATTTATGTGATATGAATTGTGTTTTTTATTACATGAACATAAATGTATAAAAATGGTGGTTTTGAAACCCTAGGTTAGGATTTGTTGTTAAAGGATGTTAAATCTTAGATTTATGGATGGTTTAACTGTTTGAGGCAATACTGCCAGAATCATTATTTTTTATAAACGATTTTTGGTAAGAAATTAACTGGACGGGTAAACGCCAAAATGGGTTCGAGATAAAAATTTTGACGTCGAACGATCAAATAAAAACCCGTGCAACCAAAGTCGATTTAGAAGAATACCTTTTATTGATCTAATCTTCAACTACGACGTGATTATGAGTTGAAGTTTCAGTCATATCTTCTACCGTATTCCCGTATGCAATCCTCAAACGTAGTGTGAGCTACAATCCTCCGAGAACTCGTACCGGCAGAACCCCGATATATTTAAGTCTCAAAAGACAAAAATAATATCATAAAAATAATATTATAGAATCATTAGAAACTGGTTCAGCCTACCCGCATATATATAAAGCTACAACAGGAGTCAGGGAAATAATTATGAGTTAGACTTTTAGTGGAACACAGACACCTACTAGAGGTTCTGCAATTATGGAAAGACATGCAGCGTTTTCTGTAATTTTCATAAAATACTGAATTATAGTTCACACTACTAAAGAACTATAATTGCACTCTGACCCATTATCGCAAGACCTTCTTGTTTAAACTTATAAGCATCCTTAAGGGGGTATCGTCAATATTACTTAAGCCCCTACTCTTAACTTATTTAACTGCCTGATAATCAAATCCACTTGTAGAAATTGGCCCGATCAAAACTTATAAGCATCCTTAAGGGGGTATCGTCAATCCAGATCATTCGGGATGTGGATTCCGTCGATAATTAATATTTGCTATATAAATAATACTACTATTCAACTCACCGGGAATATAGACCCATATAAGATCGCACTCTCTAATGAATCAAAACAATGGATATTAAATATATGAAAATCAATAATTATTTCAGGATTAAGAGGATAAGCACTATTCATAATAACCTTGGGTGTGAATTAATTTATATAATCAGTACAAAATTAATTACCCAAAATATCATGTTCAATACACCCAATGTGTACTAGCACAGAGAGTCGGAATAATAGACGGCGCTATTATCTGTTCCCCGTAACCAAGATAGGCCTACTAAAATTTTGTGCTATAGTCGTACCGATGGTATGCCCATTTATATCTAAACTATGAACATAAAACTTATATTCTGTAAGAACCTAAAATCTGATCTTCTGTGTGCAAGTCGTACTCTATACACCAGATTAAATACTATACAGAATATTGGACATCCATGCATATCAAAGAAATGATACACATATATTGCTCTTCTCAAAAAATGAAAAATTAATTTTATTAAAAATAAAATTAGATACTAAAAACATGATTTTCAGTATACCAACCCTAAGAGTCTTCCCATTCTCTTCCATCATCTTGCTTAATACTCTGATCAGAGTCTTGTTCATTGCTTCGACTTGCCCATTGCCCTTGGGCTAGTAAGGTTATGACTTATGGTGCTTGATCTTATAGGAGTCGAGCAACTTCTGAACTTGTTTGTTGATGAAGGACGTACCATTGTCTGATAATATGACTCGGGGAATCCCGAACCTGTATATGATGTGCTCTTTATTAAAATTGGCCACGGCATCTGCCACCGCCCTCTTCATTGGTATTGCTTTAACCCACTTAGTAAACACCCCTGTGGAAACTAAGATCCACTAATGTCCCCTCACCTAGGGGTGTATTGGTCCGATGAGATCCATGGCCCATGTGTAAAAAGGCCAAGGAGTCTTCAAGCTGTGTAAGTCCACTGCTGGGGCATGTATCATGTCACTGCACTTTTGATAAGCTCTACATCTCCTGATGTGCTTTTTTGCGTCCTCTTCCGTAGTTGGCGAATAATAACCTAAGTGAAGCAATTGCTCGTACAACTGCGTTCCTCCCTGGTGTTCACCTTGATGTGTTACCCTCATCAACTCCTCTGTCTCTCCGTATGATACGCATCGTAATGGATCCCCTTCCACACTTCTTTGGAATAATTGCTCCTGTTTAATGAAATATCTAGCCACTTGTTTCTTGACCCGACCTGCAACCATTGGGTTTAGCAGTAGTGCCCCTCCCTGAAGGTATTCTATGTACAGAACCCTCCAATAATAGCCTTGTGTGAACCAGACTAGTTCGGCTATGGGTACCGTCCCCTGGCCAGTATGTAGGTGAGTGACAATAGGAGAACACCAATCTTCTCTAGGCTGGCCTGAGTATAGTCCCGAAAGGGTGGTTGGTTTGTGCTTTCTCCTCACTGTGATAGTAGTTGCATCGTCTTATAGTGGCAGCTTTGCCCCCACAATGGCCTAACTCCCATTCGTTCTGCGGCCAATAGTCCCATGATAAGTGTGTAACGACCCGGTACAGACCCTAATTGTAACAACCCGATTGATAACAACCCGTGTAAAAACCCAGCCCAAACCTAAAGTATTAGTAACAGATAGTCCACAAGACTATAGAGCATGAACCAAGTTTAAAACCCTAACTCGAATCGAAAATCTAAGTTCAGTACAAAAATCCCAAAAAGGTCCAAAACTCATGCAAAATGATCATTTTGACATATGGATAATGAAATAATGAATTAAACTCAGGCAAAATGAAGTAAATATCATAAAATAATGAATTAAAAATAAAAAATTCTCATAAATAGGGTAAAATGATCATTTTGCCCATAGTACAGAAAAAAGTCTTTAAAACTCAAATTTTGACATATGGATACCCTAAATTAAGAATTTAAGTACAATTAAGTAGCAAAAGACAACATAACATCAAAAATGCCAAAAGTACCCCTTAGTGGCTGACCACCTTGGGAATAGTGCTAAAAAGAGACTTTTTGCTTTCTTTTTAGCATAAAATGATGAGAAATATATTAAATTAAGCATTATGATGATCAAATACTTGTTGAACAAGTAATATATATAATAATATAGTGTTATAGGTTGACAAAAGCAAACAAATTATTATTGAAGTTCATACACAACAAAATAAGTCAAAAAGTAATATATTATCAAAATAGCTTAACTTGACTAAAAAGACTATATTTTTTAAATCAATTGGTATAAAAATTATGATAATACATGAAAATACTATATTTCTCATAAATATACTAAAACAGAAGGTCTCAGTAGAAAAAAATACAAAAAAAATACATCAAATTAACTTTTAATGTATTTTCTTGCACAAAGGGGCACGAAAACTAAGAAAAATCTCTTAATTAATGGGGGATCAGATTTTTATCCCCCAAACTGACCCTAGCTGTATTTTAGCTTCTCCAAATATGATATTGACCCCCCAAAGCTTGAACTAAAGTAAACAAGCCCATGTGAAAAAAAGAGAAAGTACAAAAGTATTAATTATTTGTGTTCCCTAACTCTTTCTATGTAAACTAATCCCAAACACTCTCTTGCCCCTTAATATTTCGATGGAGAGAGAGGAAGAAAGACCATATTTTGAGTGTTCTTGAGGGTCCATGGGATTTTGAGAAGAAGAAGAAGAAGAAGAAGAAGAAGGGATCCAAGGAATGGGTCTTTAGAGACCATAGTTTCAAAAGTCAAGTCCTATTAGTTTTCCATCATATTTTGATCTCCCAAGTATGTAAGTAAAATCTCTAAACCTTGTATTTAAGATCCCTCAAAATATCCCTCAACACAACCCTTTAAACACTCAAAGAATCAAGAACCAAAATCAAACCAAAAAGGCGTCGTAGTAACAAATTAGGGGCTGTCATGTTTATGAATGATATAAGATGTTATTGTGTGTTGTTATCCTTAAGTTTGATGACCTCTAAGTGTGCTGGAACCTTGATATTAAAGTCTAAAACACAATCATGTAAAATAATGGAACAAAAACTTGACATGACATAAGTAGAAGACTTGAACCCTAAGAAGCTTAATTTTTTGAGAACTTTGATGTTTCGGTCCTGAGATTTCAAATGCCAAAACTTAATGTAGAAAATTGATCTAAGCATGTTCTTTATGTCTAGATTTATATTTTTGTGTTGTCTTTCATCCAAAGTTGATTTTAACTCATTTGCATAACCAGAACTCCAGATATTGTAATTTTACCAAAGTGTGTTATTTTTCGACCAGTCAACACTACCAACTTGAAAATCCCATTTTAAAATGAGATTCAAATTTTGGTCAAAACATGAAAATTGTAGATAACATGTATGTCTATCTACCCACCAAAACGGAAAACAAAATATGGAGTCTTGATAGGTCAAAACCCTTTTAAAAATATCTATTGAGTTTCAGCGCCCAAAAAACAATCTGTTACTTATTTTTATATAGCTCAAAACCCCTATTTTTAGTGATCTATGCCAAAAATAGTCTATATGAACATTGTAGCTAACATATTGAAGTTTGCTTTGCCCAAAAATCATACCTTAAAGCCTCGGGATGTTACCCCAAAACTACTTGAAACCCTCTGTCCAAAACCAGCTCCGCTGAGTTTTGGCGGCTGATAGAATCTACTTTTTAAAATGGCCAAAAAGTCTAACTCGTTTCAAACAATTATCCTTAGCTCTAAACATGAAACTTGTAGGGAACCTGTTGAACTAGAACATACAAAAAAATGTGCTCATTTGGACTTAAAATGATACCACAAAATCGAGACCAACTGAAGCATAATTTTGGTAAAATCTTGAGAAAAGTGCTTAACCGTTTTTGCTTAAGATGAATTATTCACCCATTTGCCTTAAGTTTTGGCCTTGGTGTTAAATATGATAGTTGTAGAAACTATTTTATCTAAATGGCGTATAAAAATCATAACTTGATTTCATGTCTAGATACCCCAAAACTTTATCGGCTCTTTTAATATAATACTTGACTTTTGGCTTTAAAATTTGTTAAGTGTATATTTGAATACTCTTCACTATGATACCCGAATTTTTGTATGATGTTTGGTTTGAATTAGTCGATTAATGTTTCTAAGTGAATGTATGATGATTTATAACCCATGCTATCATATTTTAATCATATATTGATAATTATAGCTTGTGATTCACATACTTGTACCTTATGCTTTGAGTGTTATACTAGTTGATGCTATGCTATAGATGGTTGTACTTGAGATCCATACTATACATCATGAACATTGTCATTTGTATCCTGGCATGTTGGAGTCTATCTGTGCAAACCGTTGTTGAGATGGGCTGTGTTAAGACTGCTCTTCTTGATTCTAAATATAGGGCATCCCTGGTTGCCATTTTTGTAAATATTTTGGGATATATTCCCCTTGTACACCATAGGTGCGTCCCTGGTGTTACATATTTGGTTTATACACCATGGGTGCGTCCCCGATGTTTGAAATGATTTATGGAGATTGTTAGGTACTATGGGTTCGTTGCTAGCATTCTGGTTTTTATGATTTAAACTTTGGGTTGACGCTAAACGAGCATCTTGGTTCTTAAGGTGGGATTGTTGGCTCGGATAAGGGTGGCTGATAATTGGTTGGCCCGAATCCACGCTGTTACCATTGAGTAAAACAGCTGTGACATGACGCCCGACGACGCATTTACTATTTGCAACGAGGCGAGGATAGGTTTGGTGATCAAAATCCCATCAAGTCTACTCTGGTGATTCCCGGTGTGAAATTCCTATTATAATCTGGGTGCATGTTGGGTTCGGCCTCTGCATTTCATATACGCATGTTTATTGACTTATCTGCTATCTTGTTATAAATTTGTCTGTCTCCTTGACTATAAACTGTACTGAGTGTTATACGGTATGCGTCGTGGTGAATTTTGTGCCGTGAGATTAGTTAGAAGGTTAGAGTATTTTGCTTCTGGGCCTTGGCTCATGGCATTCGTGCCATAGGTAAGGAGGAGTTCTTTGAGAAAGTCGTCCTAGAGGGAGAAGAAGAGTTTGAAGAATAGGGTGAGTTCCAAGAGCACATGCATTTCGCTGATGCATTCTAAGGAGTGAAGACCTCTACTTTTGTGCTTATATTCAGTTCTCTTGCGCTTAGTGTAATTGTTGAAATTTCTTAGTAAAACTGTAATAATTATGTACTTTTGAATGGTTTAAAACTCTTTTATGATGTAATAACTAACGTATGTAAATATGAATGAGTGGCTAAAATATCTCTTTATTTATATTTATGTATGTCCCGACATGCCCGGAGAATGGGACGTCACAAAGTGCCTCGTACTCGGCCTCGTTTGAGCTGTTAAACTGTAATTTGTAGGCCAATTTGACCCTCATATTAGACTCTTGGTGAGTCAAAACTGCTGCAGCACCTCTTGTGCCCCCTGTCGCGGCTTCGTCGAATTGCAGGACACACTAATCGTTCGGTCTTTTTGTGAACACGGTAGTGCATGCTTCCCCTTGTAACTCCTCGCTGATTGGTTCGATACTCTGGTTTGAAAACTTTGCAAGTAGTTTGGCTAGGGCCTGGCACTTGACTGCCTTGCGTATCGTGCACACGATGTAAAATTCGGCCAAGGCCAATATCCACCTGGCTGCCCGTTCAGTTAGTGCTGGCTTAGCAAAAATCTGACTAGGTCGCACTTGGTAATCACCTCGATATGATGAGTCAGGAAAATTTGGTTGGGTGATTCCTGTAATGCTTCGACTGAATCTTGTTTGCCCCTGCAATCTGCTACTTTATATACTTCATCGTCTCCTGTCATCATGTTAACCTCTCTATCATGTTCGGGGAATGGCTTCTTTTTGATTTTTATATCTTCTTCATCAGTAAATCGTAGCTGTTTCTCTGCCATTTTCCTTCTGAAAATCCCTTTAAGAGTGAAATATCTCTGTGGAGTGAAGTGGTCCTGTGATAGACACAGTTGTTTGGTCCTTCTCTGTCTTTGTCTGCTACCCACTCTTTGACTAGCTTCTTTACCATCTTAATACTGCAAGGGAATGGTGGCGTATCATTGTCTCCCCACCTCTTGTCCCGATTATCACTTCTTTCTCTCTCTCTCTCTCTTCTGACTGGGTCGTGACACTCAACAGCTAGATCTTGGAACTTCTTCACATACTCGAGTAAGTCATCCCCGAGTCTTTGTGTCTCTCTAACAAGGGTGGGTGTTGTTATCTTCTCATGTACTTGAAAGAACTTGGTGTGGAATTTGTTAACCATGTCTTCCCAGGTGATGGCTGACCTTGGTGTTAGATTGACATACCAGCTGTATGCTCTATCTGTCAAGGATTTAGAAAACTCCCGTAGTCGTTGGTATCTTCTCAATCGGGACGTCTGCCTTGTTGGCATTTGTTACCACGGCTATGACAGAATTCGTCAGCCCTACGATTGCATTTAAAATACTGGTTTGGCCGCCCTAGATGCTCTACTGCACGTTTAGGAATTGATCAACTTGATGATTATTGTGTTCCTGCTGCTTCGCTCTAGGTGTCGTATGTAGTTCGCTCCGAATATTATTGTGCTCTACTGCACGTCTAGGAATTGCTCTTGGTGTCGTATGTAGTTCGCTCCGAATATTATCCATCCACAAATTCACCTTCCCCAGCGGAGTCTCCAAAGAATGTAAGGTCTTTTAGATCAAGCAAGTAAAGAACAAATGCGGAGAGGTAAAATATGCATGCGTGATTAGAAAACACAGAACGAAGAGAGACGAGGTTGGGTGAAAGAGAAAGGTAGCTGAGTTTGGAATACCGACAGTATGAATGTATTCAGCTATCAAAATCTGATTGATCCAAAAGCATGACTATCCATCCTATTTATAGCACTCAAATGAGCTATATTAGGATTCGGATAGGACTCTTCAAGAGATCTAATCAGATTATGAAAGGTGATCTTTGGGGAATCAAGAGATTCTATGCCGATAATCGACCAAGTAGTATTTTATTCCAACTCAACTAGGTTGGCCACCAGACGCCTCGTGAGTCACCCGACCTACTCGGGTTCAGCAACCTGACCCACTTGGGTCGAGTGAATCAGAGTCACTTGAATGACTTGAGTGGGAGGGTCTCGTAGCTCGACAAGCCCTTTTTCTTAGCCACCAAATCACGTCTCCCAACATTCCGTATAGGATTGTATTGCCATTGTCTTCATTGTCTCTCGGAGAGTCTTTCGATTCTCAAAAAAATCTATAATCATATAGACTGTGCTATATATGTTTGGCTATTCAGCCTGTGTTGAGCCGCATAGTCGATACTATGTCTTTTTGATTAGGTAATTAGAGCTGCGTTTCAGTCTATGCTATCTTCATGACCTATGTCATGGCAATAATACAGTATGTACTGTCTCCATGGTCTGTTCCATGGAAATATAGTCAAGTAGTCAAAGCTACTGTTATAGTTTGTGCTATGCTTCACAGTTTGTGCTGTGTAATGTCTTTGTCTGTAATCGGAGCTACATTCCATAGTATGTGCTATGGAACGTTGTTTACTTTAACCAGTAAATAGTTATACTAGGTATCCGAGCTATTGGCAGCGATTTCAGTGGTTTGGCTCAGCACGGCTCAAGCAGGTCACCTTTTGTTGCTTGAGCATTTTGAATACTGCATTATGCACGTGTCTCATTAATGAGACAGATATGGCCTTATTCGAGTGACTTAAAGTCGAGTGACTCTAGTCTGAGTTACTCGACCTTCCCTTGTTCGAGTATCCCGAACCCATCGAACCGTCCGATCATTAGGCCACTCATGCCTCTTGTGTCCCTTCGATCCACTTGGCATAGTGATTTATTTGCCTCCGTGAGCTGCATGAATTTTGATAGGCTCGGATTAATTTGAGCTACTTGGGTTCTTCGAGTGACTCGACTATCGAGTCACCTAATTATCGAGTGGCTCAGTTATTGAGTTACTCTGACTTGTCATTTGGGCAATTGGTCTCCTCGGATCATCTGCTTGTCGTCAATAGTCATACCACTTATTTGAGCCGTTCACCTTAACCATACACAAGTCTTTCGCTTGAGTTGCGGGTTTAAAATTGGTGACTATAGTCTTCCAGACTCCTTTACGACAATCGAACCCCTAGTTCTTGTAAGCTGGGAGTCGCATAGGTTAAGCTAAGCACCGTGTGGTAACTTTCTAACCGTGTGTTTGCACCGTTTACTCGAGCCATTCACTCGGATCTTATGCTTGAGTAACTCGGGTCTTATTTCATTTATAATTTATACTTTTTTGAATTTCTACAAATACAAAATAATTTTACAAATACCACAAGGTGTATATAGTGAGATTAAGAGAGTAAGAGTTGCTAAAGTTAAGAGAATGAGAGTCATCAAGCGATTGAAAGTTGCTTAATGAAAAGATTGAGCCTATGTTTGGACTAGCTTTTTTAAAGGTTTTTTTACTTAAAAATTTTTAAAAAAGCCTACTTGTTTGGTCTCGATTGTCTTTTTCTATATATTTTTATATTTACGTTTTTACAAAAAAAATCAAAAAGCCAAAAAACCTAAAAAAATACTAATCTAAACATAAGTTGAGATTCAAAACCATTAGAGTTGTGTATAAAAATTGTTAAAGTCGAGAGTAGATACAGATACGAGAGGCAACCTAAATGAGGGATTGTGAGAGAATCATCGTGATAGAGATGAGAGAGATGAGAGTGAGATATTGAAGTGAGATAGAGAGGAGAGTTGATGATATCGGTTCAGTTTGGTGTGATGCATTTCGGTGCCAATGAATGATTATTTGACACCGAACAAAAGATGTGAAATTTTTATACACAAAAACTGAGCGCTATTTCAATTAAAAAACCGACAAAACACCAACTTAGTCAGCCGATTTGGCCGATTGATTCGGTTTTCTCGGTTATATTTGCACTCCCAATTACCAACTTCAATACATAGTGTGCATGCCCAAAACCTCTGTCGAACCCAAGCTCAATTCTAGTGTACGGGGCCGGACTTGGGACGGCCCGTGGGCCTTCGGTGGATTTTACACCCCCTGCAACAGGCCGACAGCCATCTCTCCTCTCTCCCCGACTCTCTCGTTCTTCCCACGTGCAATAAACTCGTACGCAAAAACAGATCTCTTTCTTCACTCTGTCGAAGCAGAAGATCCAAAACAAGAAAAACGCTCTACAATTGTGCTTGTGATCTGCGGAGAAATGTACGTCTCTCCTCAACATTTCATTCAAGCAATCAGACAATCTAGCTCCTGCACCCGATCGTAGTAGAAACCACAGTTCCATTTTCACAAACGTATAGAGTGAAGAGAGTTTATATATATATATATATAGGGAGAGGATGGCTTTTATGGCGGTTTTGGAGTCAGATCTGCGTGCTCTCTCCGCCGAAGCTCGCCGGAGATACCCCGCCGTCAAGGATGGCGCGGAACATGCTATCTTGAAGGTCAGAACCTGAGCTTCATTTATACTCTTTTAGCTATTGTTGCATTTAGTGCATTCGCATGTTGACTGTGTTAAGATTCGTCATTTTTGTGGGTTTTGTTAATTGCATTTAATTGGAGGTTGTTTCTGGTAGATTAAATTGAATTAAGAAATAAGTGTTGGAAACTTGAATATTTGGTTGATCAGGAGGCTTTCAAGTATAGTTGAATTTGGTGGTTTACATGGAAAAGAGTCGTTGTTTCTCTGTTTGGTTTCCAAGAATTATAAATTACTTTTAGTGAAATAGACGAGAAAATGGTTTGTTGTTGTTGTGTTTATCCTGCTTTCCGCTACCCTTTCTTTTTTCTTAGTTTTTCGATTGCTGGCTGATAGTTTGAGTATGCCATGTAGATTGACAATATTGTTTTGCTTTAGTTCCTTCATTTTCTTTGCAACCAAGTGCCAAGTGGAGCTGAGGTTGTTGCTTCCTTTCAGAATGGTCTTCTTGTTTGGTTTAATTTGAGCTGTTGCAGCGAATGAATGTAACGTTGGCATTGTTTTGATTGAACTAACTAGAGTATAGAACTGAGATTGGAATTCATTCTTTCTTTGATATCAAATTGCAGCTTCGTTCACTATCAAGCCCTAGTGAAATTGCGCATAGTGAGGATATACTGCGGATCTTTCTGATGGCTTGTGAAGTTAAAAATGTGAAGCTGAGCGTTATTGGACTTTCTTGCTTGCAGAAGCTCATATCTCATGATGCTGTTGCTCCTTCGGCTTTGAAGGAGATACTTGCTACACTGAAAGATGTACGTTCAAAATTCTAGTATGATTTTTCTAACGGGGACTTTTGGTACATGCTCTGATCTCCTGGTAACAAAATTCTAGTATGATTTTTCTTAATGTGCCATTATAATGGAAATGCCACTTTAATTGTTAATAGCACAATTTAAATTCTAGTATGATTTTTCTTAATGTGCGATGGCAGTGCCACTCTAATTGTTAATGGAACAATTTTCTTACTGACTATCTTTATTTTAATGTAGTTCATTCCAATCAAAGGATTTTTCTCCTAATTTCCTCATATTCATTGTTGACTTTTATTGCCATCGAGAGCATTGAGATGCAAGTTAAAATTGCTTTTGTCTGGATTTTACATGTCGATGATTGAAAACATCAAAAGGCATATGATTAATGAGAAAGCTGAAAGTAGGCAGTGAGAGCATCACCCAAATTGTTTTGGCACTTGCATGTTGAATAACAACAATATCCAACCGAGGGAAATCCTTTCATCCAATAACACCATTTTGTTGAGAGCTGTGAGTAGGTGAATAATACCACGATCAACATAAACGAGTTGTCTAATATTACATGTATCCTAAGGTATTATTAGATCGTAAAACTTAATGCGTAAACCAAATTGAGTAAAGAATTCATTGTAGAATCTCGAAGTATTCCAATAGAACTCAGATCTTTGTTTCATCGAATACAACCATGTCATTCGAGAATAGTCATCAATAAGATAAATAAAACTCATATTGATGATACGACTAAAATTCGGGAACAACCAAGGTGATACTTTCCAAATTGACAAGCTTTAGACTTTAAACTACATGTATGACTAAAAGGAGGCATACCTAACATAAGCTTGACAAAAGATGGGTTGCCCAAACGAAAATATTGAGGAAGAGGTGATATCGTAGAGCTCAAAGCAAATGAAGCGATGGCAAAAGATCTATAAAGATATGTATTAAACAAAATGTCCTTCTCATATCCAAAACCAATCATTTCCTTAGTCTTAAGGCTTTGAAAGATAAAGGGAAACTAGAGAAAAAGTTCTATACCCGTGTAAAACTTTACTTAATTGACTCACAGAAAGTAGATTAATGGAATTTTAGGGACATCCAAACACAAAAGAAAACAAAATGAGTTAGTGGGATTAAGAACACCTTTCTCATGTTGAGCCGAGAAGAACCATTAACTAAGACAATATGATGCATAACATTCCATTAAGAAAACCAATGAGCTTGCTCTGGAATTTATGACCAATGATGGGGCTGAATGGTCCTTAGAAGAAATATTACCTGAATTAGATATAGCAATGGAAGACGAGGGAAGAGCATTGCTTAACTTTTGAACTCGCTTGATAAACTAAATAGGTAGTGCACTATGAGAATCAGATGCATGATTCAGATGACAAGATGGAATGAAATCTGCTGAGGCCGTTGTTGTGCATTACCATCCGTGATTCTCATCAAACAATATGGTTTAGTATGATTACAACCACTACAATGATCACACTTTCTATCACATCACCTAGTGGGTAGGGGACATCGGGATTTGGACTCTGATCATAAGTGTGGTTATGAAATTTTTTGCTACTTAAGCCATCACCACCAACATGAGAACCACCACGAGAACAATGGCATCCAAGACCACCATGGATCCATGAGAAGCATGACGATGTCCGTTGCTAGAAACTAAAGCAGAAGACTCCAAACAAGTGGTTGTGGACCGGTCACAGTTGAACTTTGTTCCGAGAATGAGCACAATAATCAATAATAGGCATTAGCATTAGTAGGTAAGGTCTCCCCTGTAAGAATCTTATCTTTGGGTCTATAAAGATTTGAGTCTAAACCAAAGTGTGCTAAAATGCACGTATAAAGTCCTACTGTTGCTTCAATTGGTCTAAATTAGTAGTAATAAAGGACCAATGTTGAAACAACCTACATCTATTTTTATTTCTTATGATTATTTATTCTCTTTCCTTTCCCAGTTTTTTGCTGCATGCTGCATTATCTTATGTTCCTATTCCCAAATCTGTCATGGAAGCCTAATCTCATTCTAGAATGCGTTAGAATAAGAAATGCTTTCCTTGACCATAAAGATATTTGGGAGTTGGGAACTAGTTCCTCTTCCTTTGCGTAAGTCAATTGCTGGGTGTTGTCAAGTGTATGCAGTCAAGGTTCATGTTGATCGCACAAGTGACTTGTTGGAAGCTTGCCTTGTCGCAAAATGGTATATCTAAGTTTATGGTTTTGACTGGTCAAGGTTGCTTTTGTTCACCTTTTCATATCACTTGCTGCCACATTTAAGCAGTCCTACATTAGTTGGATGTGAAGAACCTATTCGTTTTTACATAGTAATTTGTAGGGGGAGGGCCATATGGAGCTGCCTTTATAGCTTGTAGCTTAGGAAAGTTACAGTTAGTAAATTGTTTGAAAATTAGTTATATGGGCTCAAATTGTCTCCTTAAGCTTGGTTTGACAGATTTAGTGATGTTTTTACTAGTTTTGGCCTCATAGGTGTTAGGTCGATCATTTTATAATTTAAAAATATATTTTAACAATATAAAAATTATATTGTTGATCGTGTATGTGAATGATATTATGATTACATGTGATGATTGCAATGGTATTCTAATGCCAAAATTGTTTATGAGGAGCAAGTTTCATACTAAAGATTTAGAACAATTGAGATGTATTTTTGCATTGAAGTGACTAGGTCACATCAAGGCATCTCTGTCGCAAAGGTAATATGAGTGACTTTGAGGGAGATGGGGATGTTTGGTCTAAACTTATAGACACTCCAACGAAGCTTGACAACGAGCTAGTGGCTAGTTAGAATGAGTTGTTATTACATAGTCATTAGTAAGATAAATATTTGTCAATTACCAAATTAGTTATTTCTTTTGCAGTGTGTGGTTAGTTCTTAAATACCCTACACCCTTGCCATTGGGCATTTTTAAAGATCTTTTAAAAGTGCACCTAATCATGGTCTACTTTATCAAAACTATGGTCATACTTTAATCGGGGGGATATAAAGGCAGACTAAGGTAGATCTCCATCTGATAGGAGGGCAACTACTAGTTATTTTGTGTTTGTTGTAGGTAATTTGGTGTTATGGAATAATAAGAAACAAACAATAGTTGTTCAATCAAGTGTTGAGTATGAATAGAGAGCTATGACACTTAACACCTATGAGTTGATTGGGTTAAAGCATATGTCAGAAGAATTTTAATTAAAGCATGATTATCCTATATATTTATTATGTGGTAACCAAGCGGTTGCTCACATTTCTTCTAATCTAGTAGTTAACTTATGAAATATGAATTTAAGGACTGAAGAAAGAAGAGGAAGAAGAGAGATGGATAGGAGAGAGAGGGAGAGAGAAAAATCAATTGCTTCATCCCACATGTATTTATATTATTGTTATGTCGACAATAATTGCAAGAATAATATGTCAATATATTATAAAAACCATAGTCACTCTAACAATCTCCCTCAAGCTGATGCATAGAAGTTTAACATGCTCAATTTGAAGGTCAATCATTGGAATATAGAACGAGTTAACTGCTTTATGGGAATATCACATAATTGATCCTCTGAGTGAACACAAAGAGTGATGATTTGTTTCAGTAGTAACAAATCCCAAATAAACTTGCAGTCAACCTTAATATGCTTAGTACACTCGTAGAAAATAGGATCCATATTAATAAAGATATCTACTTGATTATCAAAAAAATCCATAGGAGTTACTGGAGGAGCGACATGCCGACACCAAGGTCTTGAAGAAAATAGCAAACTATAACTTTCTTAGGCAGTATGAGCCATAGCCTGACACTCTACTTCAACACCATTTTTCTTACTATCACAAGAAGCCAAATTGCCTCCACAGTCGATCATCGTCAGAATCATCCATTACCACAATCACCTCAACGATCAGGTCTTTCTTGAGGTCAGTACATCCCGAAAGCCTTTGCTCTTTCTTTTTCTCACTTTCTTCTGCTTTCCTTCTCGCCTTCTTTCTTTTAAACCCTAGACATTTGCTCTTTCTCGCGTTTTGTTCGTTTTGCGAGAGAAGAACCCACGTTTTGTACCCAAGTTATTTGACCCGACCCAAATTTATTAGTAGACCCGAGTCAAATCGAAACCCATTCATTTCAAACTAGAACCCTAGCCATGCTTTCATGCCTAGATCCAAGGCTCATATGCCCAACCTTAAAAATTCAACCAAAGCCCTATGCTTCATGTAATCTTGCCCATCTTTCAGCCTACTTGAACCCAAATCCATCCCATAAAAAAAGAGAGTAGCAAACCACTTAACCAACCCATGTCACACTAGCCCAACCTAGATCTAGATCAGGCAAAAAAAAAAAAAACACAGAAATAGCAAAAAAAGAAAAAAGAAAAGAAACAACAGTAAAAAGACAAAAAAAAAAAAACATTTGTTCTCCAACCACAACTATGGTTGCTTATCAAGAGTTGAACTCCAAAGTTGAGGCTTTACACCATGATTTGCAAGAGTTGATTAGATGACATAACCATATGACAGATGATATAGCATACATTTAAGGTATATTAAATAAAACGGCTGCCACTTTTTTGAAAGATCCAAAAGAGAAAGATGCTACCATTAGTGGAACTTTAGGTACTCATCCACCATAAACCATTGTGCACTAATTTATGATAGAGGATCCACACTTAGTTTGTGTTTGGGCTAGCTTATGTTTGTGACTTTTTGGCTTAAAAGCAAAAAAAAAAAGCCAATTGGTTTGGCTTATTAGGCTTTTTTTTCACTTTTTTTACATGATTTGACATCTATTTTTTTTACAAAAAAGTCAAAAAGCCTAAAAGCCATTAAAAAAAGCTAGTCCAAACACAGGCTTAATTAAGATAGACAAAGATGCAAAATTAGAAGTTCCAAATTTTAATGAGGCCAAGACAAGTTTGATTCTATTTCATCTCACGAGATCAATGATTTTATTCTTCCTCTAACCATTAACGAGCAAGATATTCCTATGCAGTACAAAGTTGAACAAAAAGATGTGGTCAACTTGTCCCATCTGATTAATGGCTCATCAACAACAAATTTCATCAAGCTAGAACAAATTGACATTCTTGGCGTAGAAGATTTTATTTAGGTTATCAAATCAAGTTTTGTGGACCTTGTCAATAGTTTCATGATCAAGATTAGATTGGATAGGATAAAACTGATGTAGCTCGCTTATTCAAGATACTTGATTCTTTTGTATGGCAGAGTTTAGCATTTCAATCGAGTTCTTTTTCTTAGTAGAGGAGAATGATGCGGACTGTGAAGGACACAATAGCTCAATTTTATTATTATATATTATATTTTATATTCAGTTTCTTTATTTATTAGGTTCCTTATAGTATTAGGTTGCTTAATTTATTAGAGATTTAGATAATTCTGTATAGTATTAGGTTTATTTATTTATTAGAAATCTAGATAAGTATTAGCTATGGTATTTTTGATATGTTTGTTATCCATTATGGTAGATTATTAGCCTACAAATAAGGCATTTGTTATTGTAATCGGCGAAGTTCATTAATGAAAAGTTGAGTTATACAATGTGGCCTAGTGTTGGGGTTTTGACCCATTTGTGCCACCTTTATTGTATCTCTTGTCCTTCCATTTCCTGCAACAACATCTATTGTTTCAAATATGATTATATCATTCATAAAATGTGTTTTTGTTTTGTCAGCCATAGCATCCAAGAGAGGGCCTAAGTATTAGAGTCGGTTAAAATGGAGTCTCTACAGCATATCCAAATCGATGCAAAATAGGGTCACTCCTATGGAGCTTAGCATTGTGCGGTCCAAGTAGAGATTGCCTAGCACCAGAAAATGGTTGATGGAACTGTTTTTTTTTTTGGGTGACAAAGTTGAGTTCAAAACTATTTCTTTAATGACCCATGAACCCTCTCTAGGCACAGTCGCTAAGGGAACCTTCCTAACATGATAAACTTGGGGGTGCGCAAACCTACCTGCAAGACTTGTGTGCCAGTTAAGTTAGGGTATTGCCAGCAGAAGTTGAAAACTTTTGGATTTACAGTTGGTTCTGGTGACAACCTTAAATTGCTTGAAGAACGTAGCGAGGTTGAGTTTGAAACCACTTGAATCACCAACTCCACAATAAATTTGACCTACACTATGAATTTTAGCACCTATGAGATTGTATTGTATTTCATCCATAAAATGGGTAATGTGTTGAATTTCAAATAAAAATATGAGGGTTTCAAAATTGGGAAAAAATATTCAAAAAATACTAAAAATTCTAGAAAATTACTATTATTCTGCCGAATCGAACCGTGTGATTGCTGACCATCGGTGTGCATACAGATGATGACATGATCGTATGAATGATGGCATCACTTTGTGATCACCTTGCGACAAATTCAAGAATTTTGCAATGCGTTTTATGGTTGCATGGAATTGCTTAATATATAGGTGAATAGTAAAATATGAAGAGGAAGAACAGAGAGAGAGAGAGAGAGGAAAGAGAAAGAGAAAGAGAAAGAAAGAAGGATTGGGAAAGATCAAGTAGTCTTAATTTGCCCCTTTATCTCACATGTGTTTATCTTATTGTTACATCAAATACAATTACAAGAACACCTTGGATCCATTAGCAGATTTATTTGACAAGCTCTTGTGTTGCTCATGAGGTAGGTATAATATAATTGTACTTGCTAAGTACTTATGATATATATGCATTAACTTGAGGGGAGTGTTAAGGGTATTTATGTAGTCTGAAATGTTCCTGAGTTTTTAATGCAACTTTTTAGAGAAGCCAACCCTAGGGGTTAGCTCTCGTTGTCCTATTTTCTACTTTAACATTTCCTTGGAAAACTTTAATACATTGCAGCCCCAATCTAATATATATTTTTTCTGATGCTGCATGTGTCTAATGTTGAGAGAAGAGAATAATTCGCCAAAGAACATACCTAAAACTGACATTACAAGAGACTGCATATTTTCTTCTTCCTAGCTTCTCAAACACCCCAAAAAGAACTCTGTCGCCGACTAATGCGTATAAATGGTGATTCCAAGTGTATTTTCTGTCGGAATGCTCCCTTCAATAAATGCTTAACTATGTTGTTGACGTTCTATTTGGGGTGTTGTCTCGATTTTTTTTAAAATTTTTCAAGAGCAGTTTCTTTTTTATTATTTGTTTGCCTTTTCTTTCTTTTTTCAGCATGCTGAAATGGCTGATGAGAGTGTTCAACTCAAGACCTTACAAACAATATTGATAATATTTCAATCACGCTTACAGCCGGAAAATGAGGTGAGCACTGATCATATATGGTTCCTTCCAAGTTTGAGCACTGATCATATAAGTTTCCTTCCAACTGTGAAGCCCATACAGCAGCCTTGAAAGTTTTGCAGGTTAATGTAAGGTGAAGTTTGCCCATTAGCCATTGGACTCTGATGTGATATCAATATATGTGAATATCTCCTCGGTACACGTGAATAACCTCTTGGGTTCAACTCTTCTTAACCTCAGGGGGCTAGCTGCACAAGATTACCATGGTTCTCATGGATCTTGACTTTCCAGATCTATGTGTGTGGCGAGGCGTACATAGATCCGGAATTTCTCCACAAGGGGTTCCTCGTCATCAAAAAATAAAATAAAATTTGAATATCCCCTATTTGGATATGTCACGCCCCGGTTTTCATGACAATGTTTAAGGACTATCAATTATGATTTCTTCAACGTAAATATAGTCATTTCTATTAAGTAATAAAATGATTAATTAAACTTATCTTTAATTCTTCAAATTTCAAATACTTGATTTTACACCAAAAATTTATTTCAATAAAGGGGAGTAATTTTCTAAGTTGGAAACTATCTTACCAATTCATTTTTAGCTTAAAGGCGTGTTTGCTTTTCATAAAATGTTACAAAACAATTCTGTGAATAGTAATTTTGCCCGGAAACTAGAGCAGTTCACTTTTTTCACTTTTTCAAAATTCCAAAACTGTTACCTTTGACTTTGAAAAATCATATAAAATCAATTTAAGGTTGAAATACAATGAAATTCTACTGGGATAGCCTACATTAAGTTAAATTTCATATGATCCAAGCTTCATGTGGAGGTGATCCCCAGATACGATTAGGTTTGCAATTCTTTGCAAAGAGTTCCAAAAACAACACGCTTTGGTAGGACAGCATAACTAATTCATTTTGAACTCAAATGAAGTGAGACTAGCTCTCAACTTTAGATAGGACATTGGATTACTTCCAGTAAAAAGTGGACAACAGAAATTATAAGGGACTGCTACGAGTAAATCAGATAAGTGGCTGGATAAATTTGTTATTCTGGACAGATTTGCTCCTTTGACATAAAAACCACTTTTGGTTAATTAAAACTCATTTTTAGTCTTGCGAAAAAATAGGAGATGGTTAAGAACCTTAGTCAAATAGTTAGGCCCATTGGAAGCCCTTTCCGAGTGTTTACCCTTACTTGAAAATCACAAATATTTGGGACAGAATGATGAAATAGAAGATTTTTTACAAGATGATATCCAAATAAAGTCCATAGAAGAGTCCCTTAAGCGCAAAATTAGTGGCTAATAAACTAAGATTCATCAAAAAGTTTCACACACACTATTACATGCTCAAAAGATGAATCATAACACAATGACATAAAAGAAGCTTTCTAATGCAACAAAACAAATCTAAGATCATACTTCTCCATAAAAATGCCATATAGCACCATCATGCTCCATTTGTACACTTTCCTTGGAAGAATCTTTAACATAGAAACTTAAATGCAAGATGACATATAACTCATGCTTCTTATCAAGGTATATCATTTTCAAAAGGATGTTAGAACTTTTGTAATTCTTAAAATCCGTTTTAAACTCACAGCAAATCTTTTTAGGCAAAGTTTCCAAACTTTAATACCGCACTTAAGAAACCATGACTCCAAACATTAAATCCAACACTAAAATCCCAAATATCATCTTTTCAAGTTCCTCATTCATACGTCTTTTATGGGCGACTAATCCGAAGGTAGAGAACCTAACCCGCATGGGTTTGGTTTTCATCAATGCATACTCTATACCCTACTTATTGTCCAATACCGCAACATCAAAATATAACCAAATCAAGGGCTCCACAACCCTAACTCACAGCAAAGTGAACTTTACAAGTTCAAACTATATTTTGTTTTAAACAAAATTACTAGCATAGTCATCTTTTTGAAATCTCATTTCTAAGAGTAACACACCCATTTCAAGAACATACTTCAAATCAAGATCAAACTTAACTCTTTCAAATCACGGCATTTCACTATATGATAAAATACATGACATCTAGAAGCTAAGTAAACCAAAAATTTTTTTTTTAGAACATATAGTAACATTTTTGAAGCTAAGTATACTTGACATATGATACATAACACTTCAAGATAAACACCCTACATATATAATAAATCAAGAAGCATAATATTCATGAAGAAATGAAACCAAGCATTTAAGGAGACAAGTTAAAAACCCATCATGTTCTAAGCAAGAGATCTCAAGTGTTAAGTTAATTATCTCCAAGTTCGGGCAAAGGAACCCAGATGCTAAGGTATTTCTGTCAAGTTCCTTCCATTTTCATTTTCTAGTTGAATCCTCAAGTTCAAACATGCAAAGATTACAAGTTATCGAAATCAGGTGTTCTTTTTCTTTATGAATTGAAGAGTGAGTCACTTAGTACTTAAGTCCACTTGGTTATTGAAGAACCAAGAGAGAACTTTCAAGAGACTAAGAGAGTGAGAGCTACAACAAACAAAGCAAGAGAGGGAGAGAGGAGGAGAATATTTGACCAAGGGGGTTTGAGGGAGAGGAAAGGAAGACTTTGATTCATTTCAAGGCTTAAAGTAAGAAAGACTTCCCTCCAAAGTGTTTGCAAAATTCTATCCTTTGCTTCCAATCTCACTTTTCGTGTGTCATGATTACATTCAACTCGAGAAAGATTGGCTGGTGTGTGTAAGAAGGCAAATGAGGTGTCCAAATATCGTGGTGTGTGTAATTCTCTCCGAAGTGTTGGAAAAATTCTAACCTTTGATTCAAATCTCACTTTCCATGTGTCAAGATTACATTCAACTCTAGGAAGATGGGTTGGTGGGTGTAGGTGTGCACATGAGGTGTCCAAATATCGTGATGTGCGCAAGATTTTTGTGTAAGAATGTGTGGGATATTTGACTTAAAATTTTAAGACTTGGTAGGCTTCTCAAGGAAGCTCCATCAAAGCCAAGTATTAAAGGTTTTTTGGACGTATATACCCTTGAGTGGCGGGCCATATTGAGAACAAGGAGGTGGGTGGCTCCCACTTGGTTGTATTTGGACCAAAAGAAAGGTTAACTAGTTTTGGATCCTTCCAAGTTAGGGCAAACAAATGGTTAGGTTTGTGAATGTAAGGCACTCAACGCTAGTGTTTTAACTAGGGTTAAATTAACCTGGTTGGATAATGGGTTAAGTCTAGTGGGTCAAATTAGGGTAAGGCTCAAAGTGGCAAATGGGCCGTTCTAGTCCAAATTCATGAAGTTTGGTAAAGGTTTTAAATTTAATTCAAGTGGATAAATAAACATATAAGGCCCAAATAATAGTCATGGAATTTATTTCTAGCATGCAAGGGTATTTTTGTAATTTAAACAAGTTAAGGGGTACAACGATAAGTTCGCATTTTTCATAAATAGTAAAAAATAGGAAGATACATGTCTCTACAAAATATCGGAGGACCCATAAACCTGCAGTCATGTTTTTGAATCATTTTTCTTCCTTGGGTTTGGTTGATCCAATCTTATTGTTTCATTCCACCAAACATATCAATGATTAGTTTGACTTTTAGGCCTTTTGCTTAATTATAAATCACAACAATTATTCATGTTAAATGAATACATAATTTAGCCTTCTGGTTCTTCCAGATATACTTCAACGATTGATGGGATGCGTTTGACATATTTATGTGTTATGTCAGATAAGGAAATTACATTGCATAGAATGGATTGGAAACACGAAATTTGATCAGAGAGTTTTTGGATGTGATTGGGTTTAATATGTGTTTGACATAAATAATATATTATTCTCACTTATGTTTGTGTCTATGAAGCACGATATGGGTACGAATACGGTATGATATGGGTATACCAGTACGATAAATCTAAAATATAGAGTACGTATACAGCATTAAATTTATTTATTTATTGTATTTTTTATCATTACATTATATATAAGCTAAATACCAAACTACTTTTAGCTTATAAAAGAAAAAAGAACATATGATATATCATAAAAAAGTATTAGAATTATCATCCCAACGCTGTGTTTTCGGTGATTGCTAGTTTTGACGGTAAATGGCGATACTTGTTGGGCTGGATAATGATTACTGTGGCAATTGTATTGGTTGAAAGTTGCTTTCGCCAGTTGCAAACCCTAAGAGAAAGTATCTGAAGATTTTTTTTCTATACATATTTAGGTTTTTTTTTGGTATTTGTAACAAATTAAAAAATCTAAATTGTGCTTTTTAATACTCAAATATCTTTATATATCAAAAAAGACAATATATTATTTACTATGGTACTCTTTTTGTTTTCAAAACCTTCGTATAAGCCCCAACTTACCCATTCATGTACCCAAAGTGTACCCATTTGCGTACCAAATTGTACGAACGTCGTACCCAAAATGTACTGGTGCTATACCCAATAGTTGAAAAAGTACCCGGTATTTTTTGGCATACCAGGTACGTATTTTGCCGTAATTGGAGCCATACCATTCCTACGGTCCCATTCCCGGTACGTATCTATACGTGTACGACAACATTTTTGAAGTATCCATGCTTCATAGGTTTGTCCGTACAATGCGAGTACAAAAATTTCTAAAAAGATAAGGGAGGGATACAACTAGGTATGTCCTTAGAATATATGTTTTTACAATTTTGGAGTAATGCATATACTTAAATTTTTAAAAACCAAGATACAAAACTCAGTTTATGATTTAGTTGGCTAAGGATGCAACCTTCAAGTCACATTTTCATGCCAAAAGTAAGGTACAAACCAGAGTTAGATGTCATTGCATTAAAGAACCTGCAAACTAAAACTCAAGTCTAAAAGCATGCTAAATATAAAATGCTTATGAAGCTAACTTTATCTTTGCATGATAGTAAGTACTCTTCCGGGTGAAGTATGACTTGATTATATACTAGGTATCTCTTGGGTACGGCAAAAACTAAGGAAAAAAATGTAGGTATGTGTTTTGCGTACCGGATACATGTGCAGAAGTACCATGCGAAATACTACTACCCAATATGTTCTCGGTACAGATATTGGTAATTTTTTTGTTTTAAAAGTACCCATGCTTCATAGGTTAGGTGTTGTATAATATCTTTGAGGCTTGTTACTTTCAGACCCTTACACTCATTTAATCTTTTAATTCTTGTGGGGGAAGGGGAGAGGAAGTAGTTACAGTCTTATAGAACATTTCTGTCTTAAACTGTTCTATAACTCGCAGGATACCCAATATGTTCTTGGTACGGATACTGATATATATATATATATATATATTTTTTTTTTTAAAGTACCCATGCTTCATAGGTTATTTTGTTGTCTATTTTCTGTCTTAAACTGTTCTATAACTCGCAGGAAAATATGGCTCAGGCTCTTGGTATTTGTCTCCGGCTTCTTGAAAACAACAGATCGTCTGACAGTGTGAGAAAGTGAGTTCACCTGTTAGCAAAAGTATTAGATACTTTTTCCATTTATTTGTCCTGGCTGCCTCCTTAAGTGATTTTCCTTTTTTCACTAACCTAATTTAATGTAGTCACTAAAAAAAATCATTGCCTTCTATATCTGTTTCAGTACTGCTGCAGCGACATTCAGGCAAGCAGTAGCATTGATTTTTGATCACTTGGTTTGTGCTGAGTCACTTCCTGCTGGCAAGATTGGTTCTGGAGGATACATTTCTCGAAGTAATTCAGTTACTAGTGATGTTAATCGCAGTATTAATCGTGCAGAGTATGTGGTTTCTCATCAACAATAAATTAATTTTTCATGTCATTTTTTAGTCTATATTAATAAATATTTTGAGCTCTAGGAATTGTTCTCAAACCTGCAATTTATATCAATATTGAATGTGTAGGTATGCATATATAGACTTGTTTGTATTTATGTGTTCGTTTAATAACTATTTTACTATAAAGCACCCGCTTCTTGTGGGTAATATGTATACACTTGAATGCTCACTTGCGTGGCTTGAAGTTGTTAAATGAACCACACAGCTGATGCTTACCTTCAACAGGTTACTGGAGCATGATTTTGTCTCTGGAGGGCTGTCGCTGATGAGGGATACCCTAACTAAAGCTGGAAAGCTTGGGCTTCGGTTGCTTGAAGACCTGACAGCTCTAGCTGCAGGTGGATCTGTATGTGATAATTTAAATTCATAAACGTCCCTGCTGATGCATTCTGGCATGATGTCCTTATCTTTGTGCTTAGAAACTGTGCCTGCTTTGTTAATAGTTTGTAGTTTTTGTGCAGACAACAATAAAAATGTCATTCTATAGCTTATAAACTCTAATTCTGCATATCTTTTAACTCATAAATATTGTGCCTGCTTCGACTTCTCAGGCAATTTGGTTACGTGTTAGTTCCATTCAACGGACATTTGCACTTGATATACTCGAGTGAGGAATCTTTCTTCTTAATAATTTTGTATTCACATAACTTGCATTCTGCTGAATGTTATTGTCATGCATCATACTCTCATCTAAGCTGATTTGCACCCTCCATTGTTCCATAAATTAAATGCTCTTTTTTGTTGAAGTGCTTTAGCAGCACGCCTTTCTTTTTTTAAAACATCATACGCACCATATAATTATTAATTTATATTTCTGGGTAATATTGTGACTTTAAATCATGCAGTAATATTTATGTTAACACCCAAAAGTATCATCCAAGATTTCAACAACTTTATATTAATTATCTGAATGAGTTCTGGTATTTTATTAAAAATGTTCCTGAAAGTTCCACTCTGTTGAATTTAATTTTCCATGTTCCTATGCCTTTTTCTTTAAATTTACATTGTAGATATCCGCTTCGAACATATTTATCACTATATCCATATTTCGTGATTCTTTTGTATTCTACTTGTTGGTATTTTGTTATCGGCATATAACGCGTAAAAACAGGAAATTGTTATGGGCCTTATGGCATAGGTGCTTATATTTGACGGTTGTATCTTATGGATATGTCTTCCGTATCTTGATTTTTAGGAGTTGGCATTTCGGTCAAGGTGTGTTGTCAATTTACTCCGGTGTCTTTGTCCACAAATCATAGATCTAGAATCTGAACATTAGAGGATGAGTGTGTAGGAAGGCTCTGCTTCCATCTATGAAGACAAAGTTATTGTAGGGCTGCGGAAGAAGGGAGGTTTCTTTAGTATTGGTGCAAAACTCATGACAGGGTTCAGGGTTTTTATGAGGTGTAGGATTTGAATAACAAAGGAATGACTGGTTTAGTGAGGGGGTGTGACTTTCTTCTTTACTAGTTGACAACCCTAACAAATCGCTCAAAGCTCTGCCCATTGTGAGTTGGCATGTTGATCAATATGTGTTGTGAATTTTCTCCTGTGTCTTTGTACACAGACCATCGGTCTGGAGGTTATCTAAACTTTAGAGGTTGTAGGATATGGATATGGCGAAATTTATTTATTTAGCTTGTTTAATAGAAGTAATGAATCAATAAAATAAGTGAAGAAAACCTGTGAAAATTCGATTACGGGTGAAGGTGGAGAAAGACTCTGTTTCCAGCTACGACGACAAAGTTATTTAGGGACCCAGAAAGATAAGTTCATGATATAGTTTAGGGATTTTTGAGGTGTAGGTTTTTGACTAATAAAGGAAAGACAAGTTTAGCGGCCATGATGGACGGCTAGGGGGATTGGCTTCTGAATGGTGCTTTGAAGATGTGTGTTTATTACTTGGAGGGCCGCATTGTGTGCCCTTTGCCTTTGGGGTTTATTGTTTAGGATGGAAAGATGTTAGACTTTTGATTTAGGAGGTTTTAAAGACAGGGGATGATTGGAAGATATTTATTTATGGGGTGGTAGCATGGTGGTCTTATGGCTTTACTCCCATTGGGTTAGGGTCTAGGCGGTCACGGGGTCGAGGTGTGTGCTTAACGCCACCTTGAGGGTTATGATCCGGTTGGCCCAGTTGTGATCCACTTGGCCTTCAGTGGGGCTAGGGTTAAAGCTATGTCTCGCCCAGTGATGTCAGATCTCTCCTCCATTTCGGGTTTTGGAATTTGGGATGCCTATAGTCACACCCAGGGTAGATTGCTACCATTGGTCACCCCTTCTCCTTCTTTACTAAGCCAAAAAAAAAAGAAGTTCCATGACAGTATCGCTCAACCCGAAATGGATTTGAAAATCTCTGTAACTTTAAAGTTTAGACTGATCTGAAAGCACTACCTAACTATATATAGACTCGTAAGTGGTTCCAACTGCACTAGGATTTATACTGCTAATTTGGAAATTTTCATTTTTTCAAACCATAAATCCAGGCCTCCATGAAAACTTGGTCTGAATATGGGCTGGGCCAAGGTTTTGGTTGACCTGCACTAAATAAAAATGAAAGATATATTAGGCTGAGCCTTGTCCCCGCCAGACATTTGGTTTAAATTATCAACCCCTTGCCAGCCTAACAAGTAATGCAAGCCCCAGACCAGTCCATTATACTAATTAAGATAGTCATTCATCATTTAAGAGGTATCACTGTTCTTGCTTTATTGTTAAATTTGGTGTTAAAACATCACGAGCAGTCTTTAAAAGACTTTCACGTATACTTTCCTTCTTTGAGGAAAAGAATAATTAAAACACAACCAAACATTATATATATAAACCTTTTGGAAGTATATAAATGTTATATAGCAAATTCACGGGTTAGTTCAGTCCTCTAGCACAGTTCCCGAGGGGTCCAAAATATCCAGTCCAATCCTTTTGGTGTCAAACCCAAGCCCTAAAATTGTTGGGCTGGGCGGCTTGGCTGGCCACTTGACTGAGGGTCATCCCAAACAGAAATCCATTTGTAATGCTCTAATGGAAAACGTGACCCATGGAGCACAATATGGCCCTTACCCAAAAAATTTGAAATTATCTAGATATCATCCTCAAAGTATGGAAGCACATATAAATCTAATATATGTCCTACAAAGCACAGCGGTACGTGATACAGGTAAAATATGATATGGAGATGGCAAAAGGACTAAATTTTTAAAAAATAAGATGCATCTATGGCTGGGTATGATGGTGTATTTCTTTTTATACTTTTTAGTGTTGTACTATACATATCAAATGGAAAACCATTTTTAACTATCTATAATAACATTCATAATATTGGTATTGGTAAGAAGAAAGAGAAAGAATAAGAAATAAAGAGACAAAAAGGAATAGATGGTAGATTACAAAAATTATTGGCAATAGTTGGTTTGGTTTAATGATGTGTTTTAAACTTGTTAGGTGTTGAAATTACTTTCTACTCTTCCAACTTATTTTTGTATAAAAAGAGGAACGAAGTTATTTTATTTTGGTTTCCTTTAAGTTTTGAAAATTTCAAATAAATTCCCGAACTACCCACTGGTGTATACTTGCATACCCAAAGCGTACCCGAGGCATACCCAAAACGTGCTAGAGCCATACCAAAAAATCAAAATTAAATTGAGAATGTCTCTTGTTGTGGTGTTGTCCTGGTCCTCCAGGACAATCTAGTGCTGTTATTATCTCACTGTTGCGGCTCTAGGTTTTTCAAAAACTTGTCTTTACACTACCCCTGTCACTGGTCTTGTGGTAAAACATTCCATTCATAAGGGATCTATTGGTAAGCTTGTGAAGCGGAATCCAAAGCATGTTCATCATCCCTTGGATTTTAGTTACTTCGATATTTAACTGGTTTATATGCCATTTATCTTATTGGAAACATGTTTCCATATTTTGATTTTTCAACAAATTCACTGTCTGGTCATATAGTTACACACAGCTATGCCCTACAAAATAAACATAATTTGACTTTTCATAGACCTATTTGGATGCTCTGGTTCATTTATTTACTATTTGATGTAGAGCTCATCATCTTAAATTGAGATATTTGAGACAATGGCACTCATCTCAAAATGATGATTTAAATATTGAATTTTATCATTTCAACTAAATTTTAAATTGACTGCAGAGTAATTATAATGCAGTACTTAAGCTTCTTAATTGCAAATGATGCAACATATAAAATCAAAGTTGATTGGCTCAAGTGAAGGGCTGTGTTCGACGTTCGATGTGATCGATGGATACCTACAAGATTTTTTTTTTTTTTTGTAGAACAACTATTAGACCAACAATTCTATTTGGGACAAAATGTTGGGTCGCTAAGAAAGATCTTATAAATAAGTAAGTTTTGCTAAAATAAGTATTGTTAAGGTAGGTATATGGTAAGACTAGAAAAGATAAAATTAGAAATGAAAAAATTCGTGAAATTGTAGTGGTTGCACCATTGGAGGACAAGTTGATAGAAAATAGATTAAGTTGGTTTAGATATATACAACGTAGACTAAATGATGCAATAGTAAAGAAACCAAATGAAGCAATAGTAAAGAAAAGTGACAAGATCATGGATAATGAAAACACTAGAGGGAAAGGTAGACCTAAATTGACATGGAATGTTGTATTAAGAAAATATATGAATTTATTTAAACTAACAGAAGTTATGGTCCTTAATAGAGCAGAATGACATAAAAAGATTCATGTAGACGATCTCAATTGATTGGGACAAAGGCTTTGTTTGGTTTGGTTTGGTTTATTTTACTTAAGCTTCCTAATTTCATTAAAGACCATGGGTTCTGTAAAAAAAATGCTATGGAAAATGCGATTGGAGAATTCAAGTTGAAGAGAGCCAAAAATGCCTTAAAGTTTGTTTAATAGCATTGATTTAGTTAATACTTAATACTTTAGCACCAATAGTAGGCATGCAATAAATTTATCCCAAGCATATTTGTACAGTTTTACAGTGCCAACTTGTTGCTTAATATGGGAAACAAGTTGTCAGTGAAGGCCTTTAAACTATGTAAATAAGAATACATTCATATTTGACCTAGTTATTGTTCTCTTCATATTTTTTAAAGATATTTTAAGAAATGTGACTTCTGTTTCTTTGGTGCTCTGTGATTATGCAGGTTCATTTTGTCGAATTATGTGGTTGTGTTCAGAACCTTGGTTTCATATGAACAGGTGATTACAACAATGTCATGACTTGAGAACATTTTTATGGAGTACTATAAGCAAGGAACAAAAATTTGTTTTGTTTCCATCGAAACAGCTGAAACATTTCTTGTTTCTTAGGAAACTGAACGAAACATTAGTAGAATATCGAAATTTCAACGTTTCAATCGAAACATGTTGAACCAGACCAAAACATACTAAAGCAATAACATACAAAAGTCGTAAGTTGTTTCGACATTTATCAGGGTTACCCAACAATGCTCATTTTGTTTCTTTTTTTATTCTATACAAAAGAACCCACGCCCCCCCCCCC
>JAOTRH010000024.1:10332375-10358139 GCA_034768845.1 Heliamphora exappendiculata | reverse complement strand
CGTACTACCATTCCGTTGTATGATGTTGTAAGAGAGTCTTCTTTTGACAAACATAATCTCGTTTGCAGAGAAAATGATTAGGAATTTTTTTAGTACGTCATATTGAAGCTGAGGTAGAACTGTCATTTTGATTGTCATTTCTGAAGACTAATATCAGTTATAGTAACGTAACCAGTTCCTCTTAAAGTCAATTTTTTTGACAAGTTTTTCTCAAAGTTATCACTATAAAGAATGAAAAAGACTTCCATTTCTTTCTTTTTTTTTTCTGGAAAAATGATATAGAACAAAAAAACATAAGTTCTCACTATATTTCATTTAATAGGCCTATTGTTTTAAACCATTGCTTTGATATGCTCGTAGGAATCCCAAGAACACCAATGTTGTGGAGGGTATTGCAAAAGCTCTTGCCCGGGTTGTTTCAAGTGTACAGGTTAAAGATATACCCCTTAATAAACTATTTATCACCTGTTCTTTTTTAAACCTAGTCCAAGCTTCTAAATCGCAGTTTTGGAATGTGTACCGCTATCAGTAATTCGGTCGCATATCAGCCGTTATCGGACCGTGTCAACTGATATATTAACAAATATCAGTATTAAAGGTCTAAAATCCCTTTATTTATTGGCTAATACGATATACAACGGCTGATATATAGTACCCTGACCTAGTCATACATTAGATCACTATGATAGGATAATAAATGGGACAAATTTGGATACTCAGACCGTATGAATACGTTTAAGATGGAAAAACATTTTACATAGTTTCCGGATTTAGTTCACGTTAAAGATAAACTACTTAATAATCTATTTATAATCCATTCATTTTTAAACCTTGTCTAGAGTACTAAATTGTGGTTTCAAATATGGATCGATATCGGTGATACGGCCATGTATTGGCCGATATATTAATAATTATCGGTATCGGAGATTCAAAATCCCATTATACATCGGTTGATGCGATAGTCAATAGCTGATGATTAGAACTGTGACCTAGTCATGTATTAGATCACTATGATAGGATTATAAATGGAACAATTTGGCATTTCTTAAGAATGCTGATTTTACTGTACATAGTTCATATGTGTTTGGGAAATAGGATAGCTTTGAATATTTAGATTATATGATTGTGTTTATGATGGAAAAACACTATGCATAGTTTGTGAACTTGGCATTTTAAATTATAGAAGAAAGCAAACCATGATTGATTTTTAAACTTAATTATGTGAGAATTTTGGAATTAAGAGTCTGGACAGAGGCCAATTTTTGGTTGTTGGTACTAAATAAAGGACCAAAGGGTAAGCAAAGAGTTCAGGGTTTATTAGGTCTCAAATACCCGACATAAAACTAACTAAAGAACACATAATCAAAACTGTAACTTAGGGATAATCATGTTGTTGATTGTCATGCCTTCAAATTGGCTCAAGTTTTTGAATCTCACTCTTAATTTTCTTTATTTTATGGGCTGCTATAATTTGCACCACCTGAAACTTCTCCCATCACACGAATGTTGGCCACCTTATTCTAACTCCCATTTGTTGGATCTCTAATTGTTAAAAAATTTACTTAACAAGTACCTTAAATTCTAGTACTATAATTTACACAAGTCTACTTCTATTGTGCCATATTTTAGAACCCCACATTCCTATTTCTTTTGCACTTATTGGCACATTCTGCTTTTCAGGTAACCAAAGATAAAAAAATCATTTCGGTGGAACATTTCAGTCAGCTTGATAACAGAAACGTTTCGCAAACCTGATGGAAAAAGAGAAAAATAGAAACATGACTAAACATTTGGAAACATAAACTATTTTTTGATATGCTTCTAAGACTAACAAATCAACAAGTAAACATATCCATTTAGGGCCCGTTTGATGACCGGTGTTGGAGTTGGGATTGGATTCCCAATCCATTGATCCCCAAACATACCTACCACCTCCCCCTGTTCATCCGATCACTACTGTTGACCTTTGTGCACGCTCCTCCGTTTGGAGGTGTTGTCAATGGTGGCCAATGGCGATGTTTCTAGTATTGAATCAAAAGGAGAAAAAAACGAGATGTTCTGGTATTTCCAATCAAGTGAAATACCATAACAAATTTGGATCAATTTCAACTTTTTCAAGCATCGTATGTTAATTATCTAGACATTCAGGCCGATGACTTGGGAAGATGAAATCTGGGGAACATGTACATGAAGCGAAAAATAAGGAAGCAACCTTGGTATGGTTTAAAAGAGAATGTTCATTTATTTATTTAACAAGTGAAATTATTAAGTTATTTATTTGAGAAGGGAAAATATTGTTTTATTATTTATTTAATACATGGGTAAAATTGAAAAATAATAAATTTAATCCAATCCTACATATGTAAATCAAATAAGTGATGGTTTAATCCATTACCTAATTCAATGCAAACCAAACATGTGAAACTAGTCCAACCTTATTACTAATCCAATCTCGTTCATAATCCTTATACTAATTTCGCCTCATTATTAATCCCATCTAACTTATATTGGTTATCAAACATGGCCTTAAAGTGTATTAGACCATAGACAGTTGCACTAGAATTGAATCAACATCAATACTATATACTTAGAAAGCTAAGATAATGTCAAAGTTTTCGTTGCTATCTAAAACCTTGTATTGATTAAAATGAAACAAACATAAGAAAATAAGTTGTAAGAATAAAGGAAATAAAAATATCAGTGGCAATATTTGAGAAGTTGTAGTAGCTATAGTAATTAGAATTAAATAAAAATATATATATATGTGGCAATTTTTTAATTTTAAAAAGGATACTTTGTGGTAAGAAAGAAAGAGAATAAGTTGTTTAAAAGAAAGAAAATACGAGTAAACACTATTGGTTAGTCCTAACACGTGCCGAAGAACTTATTGTTTTGGTATGCTTCATAGTGTTTTCGTAGTGTTTCGATCCATTTTAGTCCCGTTTCATAGTGTTTCAGTAGAAACATTGGAATTTCAATATTCCACCAATAATTTATTTTATTCCTTGCAGGTAATATAGGTTGGAGCTTAAACTAGGGTTTTAAATATCGATCATTACGTATTGTATTGACCGATACGTATTGGAATGTTGGGTCTCCATACCAATATTTATCAATGTATCGGCTGATAGTATTCAATTTTGGCAGCTTCATGATTGTTTCACCCATATCGATAGGTCTTCTAATATCGTGATTTAGAGCCCTTGCTTAAACCCACCTAAAAGCTTATGATTGTAGTTGGTTAATCCATCCAATAAATATTATGACTCTTTCCTTTTATTTTTCTTTCGACATGGGACGGGGATTCATCTGATCCACGCAAGAATTAGGGTTAGTTCCTTACTCATAGTCACTATTATTTACATACTAAAACCAGTGTACAAAGTACAATAATGTCCCTATCTTGACACTCTCCCTCAAGTTGAGGTATAGATATTTTTCATGCCCAACTTGCATATAATGGGGTGAAACACCTTACTACTAAGCCCTTTAGTAAAAAAATCTGTTAATTGATCTGCAGATTTTACAAATGGCATACAAATTGAACCCTTGCATAGTTTCTCCTTAATGAGATGTATGTCAATCTCAGTATACTCTGTTCTGTCATGTTGTACTGGGTTATGAGCAATGTTAATGGCATGTTTATTGTTACAATACAACGTCATAGGCTTTTCACATTCAAATCCCAAGTCCTTCAATAGAACTTGGAGCCATAGGAGTTTGCAAATGCCACGTGCCATAGTCTTGTATTCAGCCTCTGCACTTGATTTAGCTACCACTGTGTGCTTTTTACTTCGCCAACTAACCAGATTGTCTCCTACAAACATGCAATATCCCGATGTAGACCGCCTATCATCAGTTGAAACAGCTCAGTCCGCATCCGTGAAATCTTCTAATTTCTAATGACCATAATTAGAAAACAAAAGTCCTTTTCTAGGTGCAGACGTAAGATACCGCAAAATGCGATAAACAACATTAAGATGTTCACTACTGGCATCATGCATGAACTAACTAATAACCCCTAAAGCATAGCCAATATCAGGTCGAGTATGAGATAAATATATTAGTATTCCCACAAGCCTTTGAAATCTGCCCTTGTCAGTAGGTACTCCATCACTACTAAGGAGATGATTAGCCTCAATAGGCGAATCTGCTAGTTGACAATCCAACATGCCAGTTTTCCTTAAGTGATCAAGAATATACTTTGTTTGGGAAATGAAAATGCCATTATCTGATCTAGCTACCTCAATCCCAAGAAAATATCGTAATGCCCTTAGATCTTTCATCTTAAACTTTTTAGCTAGACTTGCCTTGAGACGAGACACCTGTTCTGCTTCATTTCCTGTCACAACTAAGTTATTAACATATACAATAAGGATTATGATCTTATTATTACCATGTGTGACAAGCATGGTATGGTTTGCATGACTCTGTTCGTAGTCAAATCTTTAACATAGTTTTAAATAACCTTTCAAATTAGGCTCTTGGAGATTGTTTGAGCCCATAGAAGTCCTTAAATTTGCACACTTTTCCTTTAGTTTCAAGGGATAAGAAATCTGGTGGTACATCCATATACACCTTTTCTCTATGTCCCTATGAAAAAATACATTTTTCACATCTAACTGTTGGAGAGGTCAAACCATAGTAGCAACACAAGACAAGAGTACGCGAACTAAAATTATTTTGGCTACTGGAACAAAAGTCTCATAATAATCAATACCATAAATCTGGGTAAAGCCCTTAGAAACTAATCTTGCTTTTAATCTTTCAACTGACCCATTGTGTTTGACGATAAATACCCATTTGTACTCAACTGGCTTCTTCCCTTTCGGAAGAGTGAGTAGAGACTAACTCCCACATACCTTTCTTTTTCGAAGTTTACATCTCTTCAATCATAATCTTTTTTCACTTGGAGTCCACAATTGCTTCCTTCAAACCATACGAGATTGATATAGAGGACAAAGACAAGACAAAAGCACGATATGGGTTTGATAATGAGTCATATGAGATAAATTGTGAAATTGGATGATGTGTGCATGTCCTAACACCTTTTCAAAGGGGAATAGGTAAGTCACAAGTATCAAGATCAACAACAGAAGATCCATTACCAAGTGAAACAGTGGAGGAAATTGAAACAGAGGGCAGAGATAGCAATTGGCAAGATGGTAGTGGCGTACGAGCAGTCTGATCCTTCACATCAAAAATAAGTATGCAGATCAGTTCTATCTAATTTTTGAGCAACATCTTGCTCTGTTTCCCTCTCCCATGACTCTTTCTTCTCCCCATCAATAGGAAGAAGGTCATGTTGTGTAAGATTAGGAAAAACTAACTCGCGAGACTCTTAATTAGGCTGAATTTTTGCATCCGATGGCAACATTTCCCAATTTATGTCTCCCCCGGAAGAGATGTCTTATAGGGGAGTCTTCCAAAAAGTAACGTCCATACTGACAAATACTTTGCGAGTGGTAGGAGAGTAGCATTTATAGTCTTTTTGGGAGCAAAGTAGCCAATGAAGATACATATAACCGCCTTAGAATCAAATTTGCCATTTGGGTGTTTAGGTGCGTGAATAAAACAAGTACACGCAAAAATCCTAGGTGGAAGAGGAGATAGATGGAGAAGTGGAAAGAAATTCCAAAGGAGTTTTGAATTGAAGGACACTAGAAAGCAGACAATTGATAAGATAGGCAACAGTGAGGACAACCTCACTCTAGAATGACTTGGGAACATGCATAGTGAAGAGAAGAGAACGGGCAACCTTAAGAAAGTGACGATTTTTGGGTTTTGCAAGTCCATTTTGTTCAGGAATGCGTACGCAGTTTGTTTAGAATAGAATACCATGAGCCTCTAGATAGGCGCAAAAACCTCCATCAAAACACTCAGTTCCATTACCAGTACGAAAAATCTTGAAGTTGGCATCAAATTGAGTACGCACTATGTGATGAAAGTTTTGGAAATATGAAAAAACTTCACTTTTAGCACGAAGTAAATATACTCAAGTGACATGATAATAACAGTCAATTAAAGTCACAAACCACCGATAACTAGAAATAGAAGTAAAGATGAAGGGGCCTAATGGATAATCATAAATGGAAAATCACTGCGTTTATTAATTGAAGGGTAAACAGACCTTTTATATTTGGCAAGTTCACAAGCCTCACAACAAAATGTACTTTTAGAACAATGTTTAACTAAACAAGGAAAAAGTCTCTCTAAAACTCCAAAAGAATGATGTCCTAAACGACGATGCCATTGATGTAGTTGCAGAAGTAAAGTTCCGGTATCAGCATGGAGAGCCTGACCGGACAGGGAAGAGGAAGACGGAACATTCAGTAAGTATAGTCCACCATGCGCACTATCACTGCCAATCGTTCTCTCCGTCACCAGTTCCTGAAAAACACAATTATTGGGGAAAAAATGTTACATAACAGATTAATGAACTAGTAAGATGACTAACAAATAAGTGATTAGTAGAAAAATTGGGAGCGTGTAAGACAGACGAGAGAGAGTGGAAGAGAAATGAATAGTACCTTTACCTGATATAGAAGATAGACCCATCGGCTATGCAAACCTTCTCTTTACTAGAACAAGTAGAATAAGAAGAAAGCAAAGTGGAAGGTCCAGTTATATGATCAGTCGCACCTGAGTTAATGATCCCAGGACCATGAGAGGCAACAACACTAAGTGCACAGAGAGATATACTTAAGGGAGCGAAGTTAGAGGAGGAAGTGGAGGTGGTAGAAGGAGAGATGTCAAAACAAGCTATTAAGCGCCTAAGAGTAGTTAACTCAACCTCAGAGAGAGGGCCGGTAGAGGTCTTAGAAAGATGAGCCGGTAGAGGTCTTAGAAAGATAGGTGTTAGAGCGTATAGGTCCACTACGTTTGCCACCACGACCACCTCCACGTCACGGAGGGAGACGACCATGCAACTTCTAGCAGTGGTCGATAGTACGACAGGGCTTACTATAATTCTCACAGCGTAACTGATGCTACTGATCCACTCTTCTCCCCAGATCTAGAATGAGTAGGCTGGCCTGTTCGGGTGAGGGACGTGACAGTTAACAGAAAACGTTCTTAACTAGAAAGACGAACCATTGCCTGACATCGACTCTCTTCCTGCTGAACATAAGAATGCAGCCACAGGTCAAGACTTCTACCTTATTTGTGCCCTGTGCGGCACCTATGCAATGCAATCCGAATGCCTAAGTCAGCCTTCCCCTCACTCAAGATCAAAAGGCACACATCTCACTCTCACAAAGAGACGCACAAACTTGGGCAGTGGAACTTCACTATACAAGGAAATGTATACAGGGCTTTTTACAAGGCTACAAGACTTTCTCCCTCAAGTGATGAAAAGCTCAAGGTTCTAACTTGACTCTCTCTCTCTCTCTGGAGCTCTCTAAGTTTCCATTTCTCTTGGTTGATCTCCAAATGAGACCTTCCACCTTTATATAGGCCTCCACCTCTTCAATGGACAGTGAGGATCAATTTGATCCAAGGGCCAAGATTAGCCTTCCAAAATCTTCTTAGAAAATATCTAGGCTTTCCTAATCTTCTCCTATGTTCAAGAGTATTCTCCAATGCTATAGGACATACTAGAGTTTTCCTCACCCTTCTAGGTCTTCTTGAGCCTTCTCGGATATTCTGGAACGTATCGGACTCCTCCAGAATTCTCTAAGCTCTTCTAGGTTCTTTCACGTCCCAGACTCGTCCAAAGCGATATAGAACCTTTCGCAAGCCTCCATTACCATGTACTAGTCCTTTCCATGCTTCCGGTGCCATGTGAGCTAGCGCACCATGACACTCTCCCCCACCCATTCCCGTGGCGTCTTCTTCACGTTGTGGTAATTCCGCTTACCACGTCGCTATATGACTTTCGTCCTTTCGAGCTGCTAGAACTTGATGATGCTTCCTTTGCATCCTGCCCTTCACCATGCTGCTCTCCCCGTTGCACTGTTGCAAGTGTTTTTTCCTTGAGTAGTTGAGTTCTTGTCACTAATGGGACACTGCACGGCATTTTCTCAGACAATAAGAGCACTGTCGGCATGTGCTGGTGAGGTATTGCATTTATCTTCCTCATGAAGTCCATCCCGTATATCATCGGATAAACATCCAACTCGATCACTGAAAAATCCGCTTGTCCAAACCAGCTCTCAATGGCTATGTCGGTGCTCGTCATCACTCCATGGATCGGCTTGGCCTCGATGTTCACCGATTTAGACCAGCTCTTGTATTGCTTCACCTTTAAGCCCAGCCTCTTGGCCTCCTCAACACTAACAAAGTTGTCGGTGGCCCCATTGTCAATCAATACTTTAGAGGGTATCCCATTCACCCTCATTGCTGCGTACACCACATCCATGCTCTTAATGCTTTTGGGTTCTTGCTTCTTATCGTTCTTCTTGGTGATTGACCCAAGAAGTTGCAGCTAAGTTGTGCCTCTTCTCCTGAGGTGCTCTCATTGTCGGAACTCTTCTGCGACTTTTTCTGTAAAGTACGAAGAGCATTCCTTTGCGGGTAATTCCTCATCAAGTGAGGTCTATTGCATAGGAAGCATTGCATTCCCTTCTTCCCAGCATCATGCCTTTTCATGGTGTGTTGCCCTTCGTTCTGCTCCCCTCTCCCTCTTTGGGACTCTACCTCACTGTGCTTGTCATTAGTAGCTGTTGGGGACGATCTTCCACTATTATTTTTTAGGTATCAGACTCTCCCACCCTTCACATGGTGGTCCCTTCCTCCCTTGGGCTTCCCTGGTGCTTTGAAGTCCTCTAACTCTTCTGCCTCTGCCAAGGTAGTCGCAAGGTCTTTCACCTCTCAACTCTGCAGCTCTTAGGTAGCCCGAGGTTGCAAACCATCTAGAAAGCCAAACAGTGCCTCCCTCTCGGCTTTGTCGGGGATCTCTAGTAGCGATGCTGAGTACTCCTTCACATAGTCCTTTAAGGACCCCTCATACCTCAGCTTATGAAGCTTCCTATAGGCTAGGAACTTGACGTTCTCAAGGTAGAAGTGCTTCTTCAATTCTCTGTTGAGATCTGCCCAAGTCTCTATGCTGCATAGCCCTCTTTCCATGTCGACATAACGTCTCCTCCACCATAGCATGGCTGTGTCGGTGAGGTACATGGTAGCGGTCTGAACGTTCTCGTCTTCTTCTTTGATGACAACATTACCAAGATACCGTTCCATACTCCAGATGAAGTTGTGATAACTCCTAGGTTTGGGAGCACGAACGTTCTTTTGTGAGGCAAGCCCAGTGCCTTTGGCAGCAATAATCGCCTTCTTGCATAGCTCCACCTCTAACTCTAAACTAGCCATCCTCATTTCTAAGGTCTCTACTTGGACATGATCATCTCTTTCCGTCTCGGTTAGAGATGAGTTAATCCATTCCTCGAAGGATTCTACCTTTTTCTCAAGTTCCTCCACCCTAAATATCATATTGGCGAATTAAGAGTAGTTTTCACCAATGTGGGACTTGAACTTACTAGGGCCAACTAGCGCTCCCTCAAGCCTAGTAAGTCTCTCGGCAATGGTCTTCTCAAGCGCGCCGAGCCTTGCATCCATCGCTACTATCGCATCGTTGTTGGATGCCTTCTTCCCCTTTGAAAGTGTTGTAGCTGCAACCCCCTCGTCGCCTGAAGCAGCCATGTATACGTCCTCGTAACTTTTGCTCTGATACCACTTGTCACGGGTCAAGACTTCCACCCTAGTTGCGCCCCGTGCGGCACCTAGGCAATGCACCTCGAATGCCTAAGTCAGCCTTCCCCTCACTCAAGATTAAGAGGCACGCCTCTCACTCTCACAAAGAGACACACAATTGGGCAAGGGGATTTCATTAATTACTATACAAGGAATTGTATATAAAGCTTTTTACAAGACTACAAGACTCTCCCTCAAGTGATAACGAGCTCAAGGTTCTCACTTGACTCACTCTCTCTCAAGAGCTCTCTATAACTCTCCACTTCTATTGGTTGATCTTCAAATGAGACCTCAACATTTATATAAGCCTCCATCTCCTCAATGGACGGTGAAGATCGATTTGACCCAAGGGCCAAGATTAGCCCTCCAAAATCTTCTTAGAAAATATCTAGGCTTTCCTAACCTTCTCCTATGTTGTAGAGTATTCTCTAATGCTCCGGGACATACTAGAGTTTTCTTCACCCTTCCTGGGTTTTCTTGAGCCTTCCAGAAGATTCTGGTCCGGAATTCACTAGGCTCTTCAAGGTTTTTTCACGTCCTACAGCGATCTAGAACCTTCCGCAAGCCTCCATTGTCATGTGCTAGCGCTATCGATGCCTTCCAGTCATAGTTTTAAATAGCGGTAGCGGTCGGCGTAATGGTAACGGTAGCGGTGACGCGGCTTCGGGGAGTAATGGCCGTAGCGTGACAGTAGCAGTACCCAGAGTCGTGAATTTTTTTATTTTTTGCACAACTAAGTAAGAAATAACAGATTTACATCTTTTTATTCCATAAATATATTTATTGAAGTTTGAAATAATTTTTGATGAATTTTATTTACTTTCTAAATATGATTCAATATATGTCTTAATTTTTTTGCTATATAATCTAATTAAAATTAACAGTTTAATTATTTTTTTGTAGTAATTAATGAATTTATGTATTATAAATTCATAATGCATCACTAAAATGTTATTAAATTTTTAATAACATAAAGTATTGCATATATTAAAACACAATTTCTGATTTGTTAATTAAATTTTAATTTTGAATTCACTATTTCAAAATATATAGTGTTGTTTGAACTTTAATTTGTATAGATCTAATTTTTTTGGAGGGGGATGTAAACAAGTATAGATCTTGAACATTTTTTTTAAAAGCAAAATACTTGAACATCATATTTTCTACATACAGCATCACAAAAATTCGAATTCATAGATAATGGTTCTTCAAGAAATATGGATCTTGAATCAAATAGGTTATTTAGCTTTCAGCAAATATTTAATATTAAAAAACACCTCAAAATTTGAAGAAGAATGAACATATTAAAGAGTCGAAAGTTAACAACAAAGAGCAAAATTAGTCGATTGTTGTGAAATTGATGAGATTTGAGACAAATCTCACAATACCCTAATAGTATTTGGCTTGTCGGACTACTATGGATAATTTTAGGTTGAAAATAATAGAAAACGTTTGATCTGTTGATAAAAAAATGAAATTAGAAAATTTACGATTTAAAATCCTGTTACACAAGCCGTAACGGTCGTAGTGGTTCCGTAACGGCCGTAGCGGTGCCGTTTCGGTTCGTTTTGGCCGTAACGTTGATGTAACGGCCGTTACATTTGTGAATTTTTTTCACACCGAAAAATCGGTCGTAACGTGTAACGGAGGCTACCGAAACCGTTACGTAACGATAACGGCCATTTTTTAAAACTATGCTTCCAGTGCCACGTGAGCTAGCGGGCCGTGACAATAAGCCTGCCTCAAAGTAGGAAACATTTCTCGACCTAGAATCTGAACACGAATTGGATTTAGGCCGGCAAGAAAATTATAAACCCGCTTATTTTCTACCATCTTCTGAAAGGCCGTAGTATTAATAGTACAAATAGCTTAAAAATCTTGATAATAATCAATCTCATTTCACAAACTAGTCAACTTGGCAAATACTGAGCAAGGGACTGGTCTTTTTGATCTAAGCCACGGAACTTCTTCCATAATTCATAGAACTGAGCATCATTACCAGTCTGAGGGTAAGTCTGAGCGGTAGCGGAACAAATCTTATGGGCTATATCCAATAATAAAAAGTTGTGATTGATGGAGGGCTGCATAGAATATAATAACCAGGATATAACAAAAGCAATTTTCTCTATCCATAAAGTGCGAGAAGGCCCCCAAACTGTTGGCTATTTAGTTTCTCCAGTAATATACCCAAATCACCGCGAGCAGCAATGGTTAAGCCACAAGCACGAGACCAAATCAAATGATTACTACCATCCAATTTCACCGGGCTAATCTGAAGAGATGGGCTGTCAGTAGGAGTTTCGAGCCAAGGCAGCTCGGTATCCTCAAGTCCACCAGAAGGCTTGCCAATATCAGACATGCCTATGGAGTATTGAAAAGAAACAGTAAGAGGCCGAAGGAATCAATGAACGGCACAACAGACGCAAATCAACAGAGAACTAAATCACAAGAGAACCAGTAATACTCAAATCATTCAAGTTAACTCGTTCCAGAACACCATAGACTGAAAAAATGATCAATGTAACATCTGCGAACCCTAGTTGCCACAAGAAATTCGTAAGAAATCTCAGTTCAACACAAGTCGTGACATGGGGAAGTGCATAAACAATCAAAGAGGACCAACCATCACTGATTCAAACTAGAGGAAGTCGAAAAATAAACAAACCAGTAGCGTAAAAGTGCGCAAACCCTAGCCGCGACACTGAAGCTGAGCAGAAACCCTTGGCCGTGCTCCGAAATCAACTCAAAATCAACAATAAAGGTGATTTTGGCCTTAGAGACTCCTAATCGGCACCCATGAATGAAAAAACACATATCGATTGAAGTTGAAAGGGTTCCAAATAGTGAGTTGCGAAGAACATAGCGCTAGCACCAAAATAACAAAAAAATTCAAAAAAAATATTAAACAATCGAGAACAAGAAGGGAAAAATCACGGCTCTATAGATTGGGCTAGCGAACCATCTAGGAAGAATTTTTATTTATTTATTTATTATTTCAATCACAAATTCAAAAAAGAAAAAAAAGGAAAAAAATGATACAGAAGAAGAAAAATAATACTAACAAGTATTCCTTATACAAGATCTTGCTTTGATACCAAGCTAAGAATACTGTAAAGACGAAAAGAGAGAAGTGTGAGAGAGAAATATTGTGGTGGTGAATGGGAGAGCAATCATAATTAGGGTTAGCTCTCTTATCACTATTATTTATATAACGAGACCAACGTACAAAGTATAATAATGCCCCTAACATAACAAACAACATTCTCCTGCTCGTACGTGTGCTCATACAATTAGCCAAGCTCCTCCTTAAGTTTGACTACCACTCTCTCTGGGCCTAAATAATTCACTATATATCATCCAAGTTCCCATTTATTCTAATTTATTAATCTCTAACATTGTTCCAAGCTTGGGCTGTAAGTCACCACATCCGCTCCATCAGGATTCCCATGCCACGTCCCTGCCGCTAATTTATGCTCTATGAGGATTTACCTACTCCATCGAGAGCCACAATTGTTGGTCTTTGTGGGCACTTGGGCTTTTTCTCTATCAGGAGCAAGATTTTGAATTGCGGTATCGGCCTGAGTAAGGGTTTTAGTCACGGGTAACCAGTATAGAGAGAATCGGTCAGTCTATGATGGGAATCGGTAATCGCGCTCGTGTTTTGTTTTCAAGACAAACTCATTGATAACCATATCCTAAGCTTATTTATTACAAATTGAAAATTTATTAACTATTTTTAATTAACATTTTGACACCTAACTTTGAAGACGAAAATAGAGTTTTAGAGAGAAAAGCAAAGTCAAATTGTTGGGTTGTCTCGGACTCTCAGGTCACGTATAGGGAGTATCGGCCGATATAGACTGATATGCACTAATACGTGATATGTATAGGTCATATCGGTCGATACACTAGGGAGTTTCTACAACTCCGATGCCCGAGTGCGTATCCAAATCGTATGCCTGAGATACTGTTACGGAATGGCCGATATGTAATAGTATCAGCGATTTTTAAAACCATGATCAGGAGTCAATTTTCCAGCCCACTAATTTCGGTTGAGGGGCTAGAGAGACCACTCGACAATCGTTAGTCGTTGGCTTTGATGCCAATTGTTGACGAATTTAGGAGTCCAAAACAATTCAACCAAGAGTCTCATTCATTCGGAGAAACTGAGGAGTTCATCTGCGCTACTCTCATACCTACCTAAACGTTCAAGCTTGTATGTGGTGAACCCATCCAATGTATCTTCTGGTTCACCCTTACAATAATTTGGTGCTCTATCTTCCCAAAATCTTATTAATATTATTGTGTATTTCTTTGTTTCTTTTTTACTATACCCCATTATATTTAGTTCTTTGATTCCTGGGGAAAATAAAGGAAAATATTGTGGAGAGATCATTGTCCTTGATTATGGAAATGAATAATGTTTCAGGGCCAGGACACAAGTGAAGAAAGCCTGGCAGCTGTAGCTGGAATGTTTAGTAGTAAAGCTAAAGGTAATCATATTTTTTTGGTTGTTAATTTCTGCACCAAGAATACTCTCACGTAGTTTCTGCTGAGCTGCTTGTTTTTTTTGACATCTTATAAATTATGGAAGGGTGAGCTGTTATCATGTTGGCAAATTGTTTCTGGAGATGACTCATTGTATATCATTTTGTTTTGGATTTTTATTTCTCTTTTTGCCCTGTTACATTATCAATGTTTGTTAGATTGTGCTGAAATTGTCATTATTTTCAAGTTTGGAATCCTGAAATGTCATTGAAAAAGAATGGTATGAGTTGGGAACTGAAACAGGATTAAGAGTTCACACATACAGATGAGTGTTTGTCCTTTGAAAAGAGAAATCTATTTGGGGTTGAAGGATAAAGCCATTTGGCTTGTGATGCTAATAATTACAGGGAGAAATCAAAGATTGTGTTGGATTTTTATCTCTCTTTTTCGCCCTGTTACAATGTCAATGTTTGTTAGATTGTGCTGAAAAATGTCAATATTTTCAAGTGTGGAACCCTGAAATGTTCTCATTGCAAAAGAATGGTATAAGTTGCGAATTGAAACAGGATTAAGATTTCACACATACAGATACGTGTTTTCCTTTGACAAGAGAAATCTATTTGGTGTTGAAGGATAAAGCCACTTGGCCTGTGATGCTAATAGTCACAAGGAGAGGTCAGAGATAGGAGAACGAGATTTGGGCACTAAGAAGGAAAAATGGTAAGAGTTAAGAAGTGTCCATTTATGCAAGATGGATGAGGAAGAGGATATGATAATAATAATTCACAAGGAAAATCAGAACTGTGCTTACAAAACGTATATATTTTCCCTGGTAGTTAGGAAAATGATTGCATTCAATCCTTAAGCTAAAAAGCTTGATCACATTATTCTACTTTACCCATTATACGTGAAAGACCTGAATTCTGCACTTCCAAGGCCTTGGCCAAAACATTGTTCTTTCAAAGATGTTTATGGGCGTCTTTTTTGCTACCTTGTGCAAATAGGATGCTAATTGCATTCTTAAATATTCACTCAATTAATTCAATCTCTTGGATTTCAATTTCAATACAAACTTAAATGTGGAACGAACATACGTACTTTATACCTTGTTTATGTCCAGATTTTCCTGTGGTTGTGGAGTATGAGCATGTGTGTGGACAAACATGGCAGTTTGAAAGATAAAGTGAATAATGAATCCCCCAGGTGAGGTTTAATTTGTCCAGAATTTCCGGTGTTTGTGGAAGTATGAGCATGCTCATGGACAAACATGACAGTTTGATAGAAAAAGTGAATAATGAAACTCCAAGGTAAGGAGTAATTCACATCTTATGCAGCTGTAGATGCTGGGGCATTAGAGTGCCTAAGAATATATTATATATTTAGGGTCCTGCTCAGGCACTGGACAATAGGATCCTTTTGGAAGGCCTCCATGTATTCTAAAGATTATATTGATGAGTTTGTGTAGCAGAAATCATAATATTTCCTTCAATAAATCATGTTTTGTTTTTTTTTTAAAAAAAGAGCAAATATGTTAATTCCTAAGGACTCTAAAAATATTTGTAACTTTTTCTCTTATGCTGATTTGAATTCAGATATATCTCTGCCCGTATTTTAAGGATGCAGGAGAGTAGTGAGACATCTGCTTAACTTTTGGAGTGTGAATGTAAATGTTTGGGGTCATCATGCATTTTAAGATTCCAATGCTTCGTCAGTAGTCCGTTTAACAAATTTAGCATCATCTTGCATTGTTAAGATTCAAATGTTTCATCAGTTGTCTGTTTAGCAATTTCTGGTGTGGACGCAGCATGAATATTTTTTACTGTTGGCAGGGATTGAATGGAGTTTAGAGAATGATGCGTCCAATGCTGCTGTTTTGGTTGCCAGCGAAGCCCATGCCATAACATTGGCCATTGAGGGTTTGCTGGGTGTTGTCTTTACAGTGGCTACTTTGACAGATGAAGCAGTGGATGTTGGTGAGGTAATTGTGTGTGCATTTGTGTGTATCACTATATATGCGTGTGCAGAAAGAGTTATATATGTATGCAAACAGAAGTAATGCAATTAGGATTCTCATACTGTGTTACATGGGTAAAGGTATATGATATGTCGGACATGTGTAGTTGGGCATTCTCCAACAAGTATGCAAACTAACTTGAGTTAAACATGTAACTATGCCCAAAAATCTCATACTATGCATTGAATGCTATATTTCACCTGGCAAACACCATTTTATCTTGGGAAAGAAAAAGGATATCAAAACCACAATATTTTGCAGTGCCCCCATGACCTTGGACATAGGAATTATATGAGTTTGATGCATGCATGCACCTAACACTTGTATCTGAGTCCATGTAACCTAGTTCACATATAAAGGTATACTGGATTTTGTGGCACAAGCGATAAGTTGCAAGAGAGAAGCTAAATCAAAGGAGAAGAGAGAGAGAGAGAGAGAGAGAGTTTTGAAAAACATGAAAATTGCAGTGGTGCAAAGCATGAGTTGGCCTGACTTTTGGATTCTCACTAAGTGAGGTGTTCGCTTTATGGCATAGTATAGATATATTAGCAAACATTTATTGTTTCTTGTTCTTTCTTCTAAATGTAAGGAGACATATATATGTTTTGCTTGATTCTTATTCTCAAATGCTTCTTGGCACCATCAGCTTGACTCCCCTAGGTGTGACTCTGAGCCACTGGCAAAATGTACTGGGGAAACTGCAGTTCTCTGCATGTCTATGGTTGATTCAATGTGGTTGACCATACTCCATGCATTGTCCCTGATTCTAGCAAAGTATGTTGATTTTCATTCTGATGTTTATAGTTGGCTTTGGTTGTTCCACAGTCGCCATCTGACCTGTTAATTTTTAAGGTCCCAAGGGGAAGCTATTGTCTTGGAGATATTGAAGGGATATCAGGCTTTTACTCAGGTAGCCTTAGCTTTGAGGAGATGAATCGCAAATATCTTTTGATAATGTTATCCTTTCTCAAGTAGCTCTTTTTTTTTTTATTAATAGTTTTACTCTCTGAGCTCCTTGTCACTTTTGTATTAGCTGCTCTGATTTAGCCTCCAAAGTGGATGACATTTTGTGTTATTGTGTGATTATTACACAGGCATGCGGGGTTCTTCATGCTGTAGAACCTTTAAACTCATTTTTAGCTTCCCTGTGCAAATTTACAATCAATATTCCCTCTGAACCCGAAAAGAGGAGGTACATATATGGAACACTATACATCATTGCCTTTTCTTTACAACTCCTGTTTAGCCTTGGATGACAACAATATGGACAGGCTTTGCAAATGCTATCATGATTACTTTTTTAGTATGACATGCTTTTCCTAGACAAAATGGGTTTTTTAGATCTTAGTACATTCCATATGTTTGGGCTCTATCCGGAAATTATTTAATTGAATAGATGTATCTAGAAAGTAGTTTGTTCAAAGTGAATTATCCTTAGATAATTGACAAATCATTTTGAAAAATACCCAAGTTAGGGATCTATCAAAAGGTAATGTTGTGCCAATACCCAACCAAAGGACTACTTCAGTACCAATCAAAAAGACGGTTGTTGTTAATGATGAAAATTGAAATAGTTGCAGTTCTCTATCTTTTGAAGTTCCTATGGTCTGTTTCATTTTTTTGGTAAGCTAGATGCTTTTGTTGCTTTGCAGTACCATATGATTGATTATCTGAAGTATGCATCACTCATCACATTGGGTTGCATGGCACAGTTGCATGATGGGTATTGCATGATGCATCTCTTATAGATCCTGGGATGGGTCAAGCTTTGTTGATTTAAAAAGCTTAATGCATATCTCTGTTTGAGTTTGTTTGCACATGTTCAAGATCCTGACCGAATAAATTAGAGAATTTTAACACACTTGTAAGATATACTGACCTACAGCTACAAGCATAGTACATTCGTTCTTTGTTCTTTATCTTAAAGTTTTCCTAGAATAGATGGCATTCTAAGTATAAAATACTATGCACGTGAAATGAGTATTGTACCTCAATCAGAGGTTGTAAAAGATTGTAGTGACAGGTTATAGTGACTTAGGTAGGTTGCCTTCTTTCTGCTGCTTCTCCTCCTCTTCTGCTTCTCCTTCTCCTTTCTAATTCTGCTCTCCTTCTCCTTTCTTTGTTTCCTTCCCCTTCTCTTTTCTGCTTCTTCTCCTTCTCCTTTCTGCTGCTCCTTCCCCTTCTTCTTGTTTTTTGATCAATAATCAAAGAAAAGTTATATGCCTCTCCTCTTTTCTGCTTCTCCTTCTCCTTCTCGTTCTTCTTCTTGGTTTTTGGATCAGGAATCTAAGTTATAAAGAAAGAAGAAGATTACAAGAAGTCATAAAAGTAAACGAAGCCTGTAAAGACATATTAGACACTGCTCTTCAATCTCTAGAAATGAAAAATAATGTAGTCCCCCTCAAAGGTGGGGATACCTAAATCCAAAAAGATGTCAAATCATAAAATTAATTCTATAACGAATCAGCATCATCTATGTTACTATAAAAAAATCCTAGCCTTATGCCCCATCTTCTGGCATATGACTTTTTTAAACCAAAAAAAATAAAAATAAATAAATATGTATATATATATATATATATATATTACATTTCCATCATATTGAGGAAAGAGGAATGTCTCTCAAGTAAATGTTTCTTTGATTTTATCTTACTTTTTCATTCGTTTTAGTTTGCTTTTCTTTTTCTTTTTTTTAATGAATATGAGGCACACATTTTAGTACTTGTAAAAAAAATTGGCCATTGCATTGTATGCCAATTCCAGCTGCGCTACATTAAACTCTGTCGAATAAGATTAAATCTTGATTTTGAGTTGCTCCAGATCAGTTGTTAGCCTAACTGTGGTATCTGATTGGGGGAAGCAAGGTTCCATTCCTGATGTGTCTTATACTTCTGGAATTTGATTACAATTGATTTGGTCTACCAACTGGTTCTATTAAGGGAATCTACATCTAATGATGAATGCTGACTATTGAATTGGATGTTCCCATCGTTGTCATTGTTTAACAGCTTGTTCTTTTATGCTATACACCTCGTTCTGTTGACATCTTCTTGCTTAGACTCTGTTTGAGTTCTTGGGAAATAATATTCTGGAAGAAAATATATTCTGGCATTGTATTTTCTTCTCTTTATTTTCAGCAGGCGAGAAGGGGATTCAATTTCCAGTTGTGTGATGATGAATCGAAACTATTTATGAGAGAAAGTACTACCCTCTCTCTTTGGAGGAGTTAATAGTTTGTTTTTTTTTTTTTTCTCATCATGTATAGTGGTAAATTGCTTTTACTGTGATTATCCACTTCTGGGCAATCCTAGTTCAAATAAACTATAATGGGTTTCCATTTGTAAGTTGTTCTTGCATATTAGAGGTTAGGCCACATGCTGCGCTCGGTCCCAAGGGGTGGGGGTGTAGTTTGAACAAGAGGATTGAATAACATAGGCATTATGTTTTCTCTTTTCGATTATATATCGTTGAAGCTGTTTGTCCCACCGTGGAAATCAAAGTATAAGATTAAAAGCAGGATTTTTTCCATTCTCTTTTAATTTTTATCTTTTCTGAAGCTTTAGAAAATTGAACAAAGAAGCTAACTTTTATAATTTCCTGGATTATGTTTTCTTACTTATTGTTCCATGAAAGATACCCTTACCTGTTTTGACTCTTTTTCCGGTCTTGGTTTCAACTTTCCACACTACAGCTACCTGAGAAAAATATCCAGATATTGGCTGATAATTGAGATTTTTGCAGTGCTTTACAATCTCCTGGTTCAAAACGTTCTGAGCTTCTGGTTGATCAAAGGGATAACATTGTCCTCACTCCGAAGAATGTGCAGGTATATTTGGTTTTGCATTTATAATGATTATCTCTATATCTATCACTGTATATTAGCATGCTTGGCTAATACACCAATATCATTGCTGTTTACTTTTACATGATTGGTTTGGTGAACAAACATAAGGTCGTCTTACTTTCTGAATTTCATTTTTACTCTTTTTGGGAAGCCAGGCTTTAAGGACTCTTTTCAATGTAGCTCATCGACTACACAATGTTCTAGGCCCTTCTTGGGTTTTGGTATGTCAGTTCGTTTTCATCTCCATATCAAATCATTGAAGTTTATTCCTTATAACTTTAGCTGCCAAATGCATGTAGGTTTTGGAGACTCTAGCAGCTTTGGACCGAACAATCCATTCTCCTCATGCAACTACGCAGGTGTTAGGAAGATCATTCTTTAAATGCAATGTTTGCTATATTAAAACTTGTTTCATAGTATCTGATACTTAAGAGCTAGTTCATATGTTCTTTATATATAATTTGTGTATAGATAGATTTTCGCGATCCTTGATAAAGTTTTGAAAGCAGTGATTCTTCTTATTTTCATTTTAGTTGATAACAGGATTTTAAATATCGTCTGTGCGTATCATATCGACTAATAGGTAACGGGATTTGGGACCTCCGATACTGGTATTTACCCATGTAACGGCCAATATCATTTGATATTGGCCAATACATGGCCATATCACCGATCTCGATACACATTCTGATATCGCAATTTAGAACCCTGATGATACTTATATATTGCCCTACAATCGCTTTGGCATATTATTGGGATTATGAAGTACCTTGGTCTTGGAGCTGATGTCAGAGCAGCAGATGATGAAAAATCAGCTGGTCCGTAGATTGTCATAACAAAGTGCATGCAATTTAAAGCTGAAAAATAAATAAGTCTCAACCCAAAAGAAACGTCTGGAAAGGAATTTGTACACCAGACGACCGTAGTTTTTTTCCCAATGGTTGAAATATTGTTTTGCTCTCATTAGATTGGTATTTATGTAATAATTAACCTATGACTAAAGATAATGGACCAGGATACACTAAAAATTGAAAGAACTGGAAAAGTAAAGATTAAAAGATATTACCTAAAAGTTAAAAGAACAGAAAAAATTAACCTAAAGAAAAAGAGAAGGAAAAGAAGTTGTAAATGCTAACTTTTATTGTTGGTGCCGTGAAGAAAAGGAAAGCTCTAAAGAAAGTAGAATTTTTAACCACAAACACTGTTAGTGGTTGAACTCGCTAATATTTGAAGTGCAATTTCAATGAAAGTGGCATAGTGCTGCTCCTGTCTCTCTTTTGTTAGCGTTGCTCCTGTGATCCTGTCTCTCCTTACATGTGAAAATGTGCTGTCATCATGGGTAAACCTAAAAACAACATATTGCATAGGATTCTTGACCAAATCCTTGATTGACAAGGAATAGGAGATTGTTAGTCCTTTTGTCTCACCTTGGTGGCACATCTTTCATTTGGAATTTCCCATAGTTCACTTAAAAATGTTGATGTTGGGAGTACCAGGCTTCTAAATCGCGGTATCGAATGACGTATCGGTATCACTGAAATGATCATGTAGCTGCCGATATCAAATAGTATTGGCCTATACATTGGTAAATATCCTTATCGGAGGCCCAAATTTCAGATATCTATTGGCTGATACGATATGTAATGGCCAATATTTAAAACCCTGGGGGTACCTCATTCAGGTATAACAAGAAAAAGAAAAATTTAATAGATGTCTTTTTCACTTTTTTATTCATCTCTTATTATTGATTTCGGTGCTGTGCACTTTTTCTGTTTATTCATTTTGTTTATTTTATTTCTTTCTTTTTCTCCCTGTGCCATTTGTAGCCTTGAATACATACGGTCCACTGCATAGTGGCACAAAAATTACTCTTAGGCCTTAGCTGCTACTGTGGTTTGATTTTCGGCTTTGTGTTTTAATGTTTCATATTGCACTGGGAGTATGAACCAAAATTTTTTGTTGAGCATTTATCCTTTGACTCAATGGTCACTAAGTAAATGGGAGAGAAAATGTAAAACATTTTGAAGGGATGCGACACTATTGGATATGCATTCTCAACCCATCTCCATTCATGTGTCAGTAATGTTTTAATTTGTGGGAGCGGTTATCTGCTACATCTTTCATAAATCAAGAGGGTCTTATACATGATTGTGGAACTTTTTGTGAAGCCAGTCTGCCTCTAAAGTGAGGAAAGACTGATTGAATTCAAGCTTCTAAGGCCTTCTCGAACTAGGTACAATCTCCAATCCTTGAGTCACCCACAGTCCAGTAATATTCTTTTAGATGATGTATGGTAGTTCGTTTGATGTGTGTTAGTTAAAATCCAATGCATATCAGGTAATCGGTATGCAGATAAGTTAATTTGTTACTGTTGATATATTTGTGATTAGGTAAACTAGGCTCTTTTGTTTCCTTTTACAGTGTCTTAAGAAGAAACAATGGATCCATAAATGTCAATATTGACATGTTTATTCTCGTGCTTTGATTTTTTGTTTTTGTTTTATGTAGCTTTAGTTCATAAAGGTCTTTGATGAACACCCATGAAACCATCATATGTATACCTGTAGGAGGTCTCAGCCGCTGTTCCAAAGCTTACAAGAGAATCATCTGGTCAATACAGTGACTTCAGTATTCTCTCTTCCTTGAATTCTCAGGTGAGTTTGTCATTTTTTCCTGTATCTTTTCCTGTTTTATGTAGTTCAGAAGCTGCATGCTGTAACCCTTGTTTTTCCTCTTTTGTGAAGCTGTTTGAGAGCTCAGCATTGATGCACATATCTGCAGTTAAATCGCTTCTTTCCGCACTATGTCAATTGTCACATCAATGTGTGACTGATGATGTAAGTGGTTTTGGACAAGCATCAAGTCAAAAAATTGGAAGCATCAGTTTTTCGGTGGAGAGAATAATATCCATCCTTGTCAATAATCTACACAGTAAGTACAAAGTGTCTTTTTATTTTTTTCCTTATCTTCTCTTTTCTTTACAAGCCATATATGCAATTATGTACTGGAATTCCAGGAAAATATACTAAATTTTGTAAGAGCCACACTAGTTACTTCTTTATTGCCTTCTTCCTCTGTCATTGTTTTTTGAGATACTTGTGCTTCATATGGAGGAAATTAGGTTGTTCCCATTATTTTCCCATGCAATAACAACTTCATATCTTCAACCACAATTTATTAATATTAAGTGGCATATATTGTCGTTCTGACCTATTATTGAAAATTCTGAATGCCTGAACATGAAGAGTTTCATATACCATTTTATCACGTCCATCTTTGTCCACCATTGCTTAGTTTCAAAAACTTTTCCATATTCATTATTTCAACATTTACCTCAGAAATTAGTTAAGGAAAAATCCAGTTTCCCCCTGTGCTTCGTCGATAGAGCACTTCACCTCCTTGATGTTTTAAAATAGCCATATTACCTTGTATGGTGTAGCCTGTTGGATTAATTTGCAACTCCTAATTTAAAGGATTTAGGTTTAAAAAGACATTAATGCCCTTGCAACTCCTAAATTAAAGGCTTTAGGTTTAAAAAGACATTAATTCCCTTGCAACCATGTTTTTCTCTTTGTTGGGGGGAGAAAGAGAGAGAGAAATTGGGGGAAGAGCTAGGGTTTCTTAACAGGCCTAGGTAATTCGTAAAATACGACGGCAGTGATATGTTCCACATTAGCATGATAAGATGAAATAGATTGATTTGTTGTTGGTACATTGCTTATGTTTAATGCCATTGAGAATTTAGAACCGTGTTGAGTTTCTGGAAAAGCAGTAGCTATGGTTTATGGTTGACAATGCATTATTTTACATTGGACGCAGCTTGGAGATTTAATAGTAAACCTGGCCTTGATACTTTGTTACTGTTTACTATAAACTGATTGGAGACCTTTACAGTACTAGAACCTCATTCTTATGTCCATGTTTTCTTAGTTCTTCAATAAATGAGGACAGGCTTGCTATGAGCTTATTTGGTAATATGTTCTGAGAAAAAATGTGCTGGTCTGTAAGACCTTATAAATTATGGAAAGATTAGTCTAGTGCTTTTCGAGTCCTGTCTGTTTCATTTTCACTATATCCTTGTTTTGAATTGAAGGGCTACAACTCTTCCTTGTTATTCAAATGTGTTACAGCGAAAGAGTAGCATGCATTTCTTAGGAGAAATATGCATAAAATTGCCAAGCCGTCCATCTCATTCACATATGCAATTTTGCTCTCTATGCCATATATCAAAAGCTGTGATTGACCTTTGGCTCTTGCAATACATGGTTCAAATTTTTACTACTAATGGAGCACCTTATAAAAGCTATTTTTCTTCTATTAATTTATTGATAAATTCTCCATATTCTTATTAGAGCTCTACTTTATGTTAAATATATTTAGTATTAATAATATCCTGTGGGGATGCCCACAGTATCTATTGTATGTTTTCAGTGCTTAATAAATACGCGTGCACATCCACAATGTGATACACGCTTTCCCATATTTATTTCTCTTTTCTAACATAGTATCAGAGCCATGAAACCCTAGCCTATCACAAACCCTAGCTTCCACCAGAACCAGCCGCCACCTAACCCTAGCCGCCGACCACCTGACCCTCGCCGTCCCCCATCGACCCTCCCACCGTCGTCGCCAACCGTCGTCAGCCTTCCAAGTGCTCACACCGACCATCGTCGGCTAACCCAGAAACGTACGCCGACCCTGATCAAGCTTCCAGGCACTGCGATCTCCCTCTTCCACCCCTCCAGGGGTGACGACGACCCTCATCGGACCCTTCTAGGGTGATTCCGACCTTCGTCAACCCTTCCAGGGGTGACGACGACTCTCGCTAGACCCTCATAGGGTGGCTTCGACCCCCGTCAGTCCCTCAGGGAGGGAACGCCGCCTGTCGTCAGCCCATCTAGGGCCTCCGGCCATCCTTGTCAGCCCCTCAAGGGCCTGTGTCAACACTGACTCCTCCTCCTCAGCCTCCGACGACTGCTGTTAGCTTCTCCTGGCTTGCGACAGATTCTGTAGACCTCTTCATATTCACTCATCTTGACGTTTCTCTCTCTTTCCCTCACTACATCAGTCTGCTAGTGTAGCTCCATGGTGTCTGCGAGCTTGATGGTGCTGTGAGGGTCCAGTGTGATTCTTTGTTATACCTTCGTGTGGATTGAGGCTTGTGTCTTCTCCTGTGGTATTTTTTGGTTACCTTGTTGATAAACAAGGATGTTAGAGGATTCAGTGACCCGTGAATCCCAGGTTGAAGCTGGTCGGCAGCGTACCACAGAGGTGTTTTCCTCCTCCACACAGTTGGTAGATCGGCGACTTGATGGTGCCAACAGCTATGCATTATGGAAGAAAATTGTTTTCAAGTCGCTTCAGGGAATGGAGCTCGATTCCCACTTATTTGATGACCCTCCATCTCAGACCTCAGCAACCTTTCGGACCTAGACCCGGGACGATGCTCGGATATTCAGTCAGCTACTTAATTCTATGGACTCTTCCGTTCAGGTCTTGGTGGTTAACACTGATACCGTACGAGAGATCTGGTCTTCATTGGAGTCCATTTATTCATCCACCAATGACCTTTCCTGTTTATATGATGTTATGAAAGGCTTCTTTCAATCTCAGCAATCCGGGAAGCCGCTTAGGATTATTTTCTGCAATTTAAGGTTTTGGCAGATGAGTTTGACCGGCTCCTTCCATTCACGAATCAGTTGTCCCAGTTTCAGCAGCAGAGACAACA
>JAOTRH010000024.1:10317112-10332275 GCA_034768845.1 Heliamphora exappendiculata | reverse complement strand
GCACCCACACCTTCAATCAGTCATATATGGACCGCGAATCACACCGTCAACTCATCTCCATAAAATAAGAAATACTGTAGTAGCACTTAGACTCTCAAACCAGCAGTCGATGAAAGACCTTCAAACTGAGAAGCACACAATCGCCGGAAAAGTCGTCGGTCGCCGGAAAAGTCATCGGCAAAGTCGCAGGTCGCCGGAAAAGGGACAGAATGTGCTATAGGTACTGAGCAAGGACAAGCGACACTGGAAAGTGAGAACACCGACGCCGTCAGTGTTGGAAATAGGCAAAACAGGGGTCGTCGGCGTCGGAAAGAGAGAGAGCGGAGGTCGTCGGCACTGGAAAGTGGGAGAAACAGGGTCGCCGGTGCTGGAGAAGGGTCGTCGATGGTCAATGAAGGGCTAACGTGGTTGGTGGTGGTGCTTCGTTGGTCGTCGGCACTGGTTTGGGAGGTGCGACAGTGTCTCGTTGCTTCGTTGGTCGTCGGCACTGGTTTGGGAGGTGCGACAGTGTCTTGTGGAGACAGTTGAAGGTGTAACTAGGGTTTTGGGAGGTCATCGGGGTTTGAACAAGGGCGAAAGTGGTCGGAGGTGGCTATGGCTAGGGTTTCGGTGTTCGGTGAGGACAGTGGCTAGGGTTTCGGCCTGGTTCGGTTTCGTGGCTGGTGGCTATGGCGTGGCGTGGTTGTTGTTGGCGTGGCTGGTGACTGTGGCTGGAGGCACCAGTAAGAGTTTGGTGGCTGGTGGCTGGTGGCTGTGGCTGGAAGAGGGAGGCTAGGGTTAGGGTTTCGTGGAGGCTAGGGTTTTACGGTGGCTCTGATACCATGTTAAGAATAATAGGAAACGGTACCCTAATGGGTAAGCGAGCTCTTATTTATAATAAATTTAGATAACACTATTACAATCATACACCCACACACGCCGGATAATAATAACATAATAATAATATAATAATAATAAGCTACTAACAATAATTATTTAGAATATATGCAGTCAACTATTGATTCTTTTTGGTATTATTCATTAAGGAAGTTCCGCTCACACATCTCCACAAAATGGCATTACTAAGCGTAAACACTGTCATTTGTTAGATGTTGCTCTTAACCTTATTATTTGATTATTTCACACGCAAGTGCCAAAAACACTTTTGAAGTGACACTGACCTTATTGCTTGTTATCTCATTAATTGCACGCCTTTTGTTGTTCTCAGTCGCTAATCCCCTTTTTCTTTATTATAACCTAATTCTTCACATTTTTCACTCACTCTCGCATTATTGGCTGTATTAACTTTGTGTATGTGCTTGATCCAGGTCATAATTAGTTATTTCCTCGGGCTTATATGTCTTTTTAGGGTACTCTTATACTTAAAAATGATATTGTTGTTATCATCCAAAGTCTCGCTAATATTTGTGAATGCCAACGCGATCTTCTTTGAGTTGACTCCCTTCTTTGGTTCTTCTAGTCAACAATTCTCTTCTAATTTTATTGTCATGATTGGGAGTCTTTCCCTTCTCATACTCTTCCTCTACCCGTCTCTATGCCTTCTTGTTCCTCCTCTAATCCTCCTTTGCACATTTATCCGTGATCCCGAGATAGGCCTGTTCTCTCCTATGATCTGAACACTTCAACTTATTCAGGAAAGGTTTCAAGCTCCTCAAATCCTCCTTGTTATTGATTGTTGTATGTTAATGATATCATTATCTCGGGTGATGACTTAGTTCATATTGTTGATTTAAAAATAGCATTTAAGGCATCATTTTTATACTAAGGAGTAAGGACTTGAGTGTTCTTTCTTATTTTCTTGGCATTAAAGTTGCCTGCTGCTCCTCAAAGAAAACATTACTTGATCTTCTCTTTGAGACCTCCTCCTAGGGTATTTCTCTCTCTCAAAGAAATTTACTTGATCTTCTCTCTGAAAATGGTGTTCTAGGGATTCGCCCTATTGGCACTCCAATAAATTCTACTGTTAAACTTGATGCAAATATCACATATGTAGTTAGGGTTGTCAATCAGTTTATGCATGCTTCACGTCAACCACAATTTGATACTATTTATCGCATACTACGTTACATAAAACGTGCCCTAGGTCGTGGTTTGTTATATCATTCATCTGATCATTTGTCTGTGATTGGATTCATTAATCCTGATTAGGCTGATAGTTGCCTTGATTGGCAATCTATCTCTAGTTGTTGTACCTTTGTTGGCGGTAACCTTGCCACTTGGTTTAGTAAGATCCAGAATGGTGTTGCTTGTTCCAGTGCACAACTAGAGTTTCGTGCTATGGCTCATTATGGAGATGTTTTGTGATAATCATGCAACTATCTTTATTGTTAATGATCATGTTTTCCATTAGCGCACTAAGCATATTTAGGTGATACGATTTTATTCAAAATTTATTGATGACAGAAAATTGTCACTCTATATGTTTGCTCTAAGAATCAATTTGGTGATATCCTCACAAAACCATTAGTTTGTTCTGCGTTCAATGACTACTCTACAAACTGGACATGTTTGATCTTTATGCTGGGAGTGTTAGAATTTTATTTTATGTTTGTTAGGGTAGTTTTGTAATTATCCTCGACAATTCTAATATAAATGTTGATGAGGTGTTGGGTTGTTAGACTAACGATTATTTTTTAATTATTCTTTTCTCTCCCTTTCCTTTTTTATCTCATTTAACCCTAAATCACTATTTTATCATTCAATAATTCTTCTATTATAGTATCTATATTTGAGTTGAGATTTGCAACTTCAACGTCATGGGTTCAAATTATGAAAACAATCTCTACTTGTCAGATAAGACTATGTAAATTCTACCGTTCAGATCCCACAATGCTGGAGACTCGTGCAATGGGTTTCTCTTTTATTGAATTTGAGCGCTACTGTAGGAAAATTTTACACACAAAACCCTCGGATTAATACGCACATAATTCCAATTGCTTGGGTTTGGTTGCATAGTTGTAAATAAGAAAGATGGATGGCATAGCAAACATGACATAAATACATACATGCATATATAATTGATAAACTATGATAAAAAATAAGCAGAGAGGGGCTTACCTAAGTGTGCTCTTTCTTCTGATGTTTTAAGTTTTCCTAAGACCTTTGTCTGCACAGGCTAATAAAATAAAACAAAGGAATTTGGCCTTTTTTTAATAATCGGGTGTCCGGGCAAGTTTGTGTGCACCTTGACATGATTTTAAAGCAGCTAATAGCATGCTAAAATGCACCTAACAACTGTATAAAACATGTATAATATGGTATATTGGTATCAAGATATAGGACCACAACAAGAATGGTACCAAAGCATTCCCAACATCGAGTAAAGGTTGTTAAAGGAATAGTTCCAAGTAAAAATATAACTATTAATGCCCGGGCCTCATTGACCCAGACAACTAATAGGTGTTGTGCCAAGAGAGCCCATAACACACACACGCACAAACACACGAGAGACAAATTTTGTGGTTTGGCAATTTGTATACGTTCAAGGGCAATCTTGCTGTTAGGCAACTGGCTCGCGTTCTAGCAATCAGACTTCGCGGTTCAGGAATTGGCTGTGCAGTTAGTTGCACAGATTGCAAACCGAGGTGGGCACGTGGATCACAAGACCAACTTTGGATCACACCGGGAAAAAAACATAGCAAACGGGCAAGGAAGGCAACTAGGGCGTATGTGGCGCGCTAAAAAAGCGGTGCATGCGAGGGCAGTCAATCTCCTTTTTCGATGTATAGTATATTGTTGAATTCCTTTTAACGAGACGAAGCTTCTAATATATTTAAATGTGACTTTTGAGCACTTCGATTCTGGACAAAGTGGAAAGAACAACTTTAATCAAAGCACTGATACTAATGTGTTGTGCCAAGAGGGCCCAAAATACACACACAAACACATCAGATATAGATTGTACGTAGTTTGGCAATTTTCCTACGTCCACAGGCAGTGAATTCAATATATAGATATTGAATTACAAATTCTCTCAACTCAAACTCTGTGTGGGTATCTGTTTACACTTGCATACCAAATATTTTGAGAATACACCAATATTTAGGAGAAAAAGAGTCCAAATCTGTTCATACTTGATCAGATTTTGTGCAAATCCAAAAATCTTCAAAAGTCAAAACATTGTGGCTGAAGTTTAGCTACGTGGAAGGATATAAGTCTATCCCATATTAATAAGATTTGAGTCAATCTCCAACAAAAGTTTTATCCAACTCAACATTTAAAAACCATTTGATGTATAATTATAGTAAAGCACTTTCAACCACTTAGCATGAAGCCATTTCATATCACGATCATACATATTTTGACAATGGTGCTACCGATTTCTTATTGAATGAAGATATTTTTATTGTTATAAACAATGAAGATTGAAGATTGTAATTATATGTATAAAAATATTCATTCTGCCACTAAAGTGCAAGTATTTTGCTATCAGTTTTCTTGTCCTTGATTTTGTCCCTTGTTGGGCGTAGTCATAACTCAAGTTGGATGACCATGAAATAACAATTACATTTTGATTTGTGGATGTCGACCATCTGATCATCTAGGTAAATATTCGTATTCAAAAGTATGGAATTTGTATTTTAATTTTATGTGAAGATTATGTTGGTAAGTAATTAAAAAGTTATGCACAAATCAGCATTAATATCTGGTGAGCATGCTGTCTTGCCATAAGAATGCCAACAAAAGGCGGCATTATCTCTTTAGAAACTGTAGAAGTAGCCATCTGGTTTTTTCATATGCCTTTGTGTCTTCACTTAAGATTCTGTGCTAACATGGGTTAACTTGAAGTACTATCATGGATATGCTTACTAGAGGTCTTGATTTTTTTAACATTATTTGCTAGTGACATTCATAATAGATCTTATTGAAGCAACATATGATAGAAGTCCTTGGCTGGCTAGAATGTTAATGACTGCTCCAGCGAATCTTTTTCCAAACCTTTCCCCATCTCGCAGTGTTAACTTGCTATGCCTTAGAGACTGCATTTTCAAAATTTCTTACTTGAACTACGGAATTCTCAACTAAAAGAAACTATATGTTGGTAGGATTACTCAATGGTGCCTTTTCTTGAGCTGGTGTTTAACCATTTGCTTCATTGTAAATTTGTCTACCGTATTACAGGGGTGGAGCCTCTATGGGATCAAGTTGTTGGACATTTTCTTGAGGTGGTTTCATATATCATTCTCATAATGTGTGGAACATAATGCTTGCGCCATTTAGTTACATTTTGACATCATTGAGCTATTTTGCAGCTTGCTAATAATTCTAATCAGCACTTAAGGAATAAGGCGCTTGATGCATTGGACCAATCAATTTGTGCTGTTTTGGGTTCTGATCGATTTCAGGAAAATACAGCATCCAGACTATATGGTGCCTCTTCTGATGTGAGAATTGACTATTTGTTTTTGGTTGACTGCCCATGCTCCTTTTTTAAATGCATTGACCTCTCTCTCTCTCTCTCTCTCTCTCTCTCTCTCTCTCTCTCTTCTTCCTATAGATGGAAGCCTTACATATAGAGTTGAGATCACTTGAGTGTGCTGTCATATCTCCATTAAGAGTTCTTTACTTTTCAACTCAAAGCAACGATGTTCGTGCTGGATCTCTAAAGATTCTTTTGCATGTTTTAGAGGTAAATTGTTACATGTTGTAAAGAATTATGTGCTACTCATCTTTGTTTCCCTATTTTTAAACTTTTCCTTTGTTTTCCAAATTATTTTTAGAGGCATGGAGAGAAGTTGCATTACAGCTGGCCAAATATTCTTGAAATGTTGAGGTTCTCCTTCTACCGACCAAATTTCTTGCTACTGCATTTTCTGTTTTGGGTTCTATTTCATTGACTGAGCCATTCTATTTCAATTTATTCTCAAGGTCTGTAGCTGATGCGTCCGAGAAGGATCTTGTCACACTAGGATTTCAGGTTAGAGCAGCAAATACATTGCTGAGTATTCGAAGATTGTGAAAGGTTATGTCAAGTTTGTGTATTCAATCAGTATTAGGATCATGCCTGTGACTCCCAATCTATGCCATAACAAATTTTCATGCTATTTAGCAAAATGCCATTTTTTTCATGAAAATGCCATCTGTGAATTAATTTTGTTTCAGGATAAAGTTTAGCTGTCATGCACTGCAGTATTTAGCATTAGAACATGATCTGTTACTAATTGATTAGCATCTAAATTTGCAAAGCCTAAACATTTTTGATCAGAAAGAAGAACCTGGGTTGGCTGTGGCTTGGGTGTAGGGATGGTCACATGAAGAAGAAGGTGGTGTTTGGTTATGAAGCTGTAGCCAGTTTGAGTGTGGGGATACATAAGGGAACTTTGATGTATACAATACTTGAACAAAGGGTATATTTGGCATTAAAAGAGTCAAAATTGCCGACATTACAAGATTCTTGAAACAGCACTAATGGGGACTTAACATTGGGGAGGTCTTTGCATCTTGCAGAAAATGGATATCAGTATGATTATCCTTTTGAATCAAAGTGAGACTAGAATCCCTTACATGTACTTTCTGGTGGGGAGTGCGGGGGGGTTGAATTGCTGAAGGTGAATTTCTTTGATTGGCATGGAGTTCTTATCGACATCTGGTTTTTAGTTGTTCATACGCGCTTCAATTTTTTTCCATACTCTCGTTCTTCTCAAAGCTGATATTGGTCATTTCGTCATCTTCAGTTTTGGGTTATACTTGAGCTGTAAGTTGTTCAGTTCTCATTGTACTTGGAAAATGTTACATTTAGCTGAAGCAAATAATATATCTTAACCACTACATTGTCTGTCTGTCGTTTTGACAATCACTCTATTCATGCACTTGTCTTCTCCAATGCTATGGCTGTTTTAGTACATGCCATTTGCAACCTAATTTTATCTTGTCTGATACATTTTTTTATGCCAGTTATGCTTCAGATAATTGTTTTTCTCTTTAAGCCATCATTTGTGTATATATAATGATACCTTGGGTTACATTTTAAGATTTAAGCTGATTTAAGTTTTTCTCTACTAGAGTCTACGCATCATTATGAATGATGGGCTCTCATCTATTCCTGCAGACTGCCTTCATGTGTAAGTTCCTGTTTTATCATTTGTAGTTTCTTCCCTGCCTTTTTTCTGGACAGCATTTTCTGCACATTCTTTTTCCTTGTTGTAATTCCCATATTTGTGTACATCACTGCAAAATTTGCATTGCTCGTTATGTGAGGTACAATGCTATCATGAGTGAAACAATACAGTTAGAGATACCAGAAATTGCTAGTACCATAACATTTACATTTTGGAATGAATGTATTAAAACATGGCACAAATACAAAAATCTATAGCAATTATTCCTACAGTTTTTTCTTCAGACCTCGCAAGCAACAACGTTCCTTCCCATAAGGAGTTTGGAACCCAAAGGCAATTGTTGAGTGAACTATGTGATATCCATATGTATTTATATGTATATATTGGGATAGAATCTTCTCTGGTCTAAAGCCTTTTACTTTTTGACCCTTCATTTAAAAAAAATGGAAGTTCACCATTGGATTACATGTCCGTCCTATGCTAGTGGATGCAATTTTCAGGTCCATTGAACATTAGATTTCTCATTTAAGTCAGTCCTGGGACTTAGAGTTATGTCATAATTTTTATTAAGAAATATGAGCGTATAGATAGTGTTAGATATATATGTATGTTAGTAGTATCTTTATTATTATTCTGTGTGTGTGAGTGTAGGGATGTAATAGTGTGGCCTAGCTTTATTATAAATAAGAGTTCTCACTTATCCTTTTGGTAGCATAGTATCAGAACCACCGTAAAACCCTAACCCTAACCTCCCTCCTCCAGCAACAGCCACCAGCCATAACCACCAATCATCATCAACCCCGAAACCTAACCCTAGCCTCCCTCCTCCAGCCACAGCCACTAAGCCACCAGTCATCATCAACCCCGAAACCTAACCCATCACCGACCTAACCCTAACCCTAAACCAAGTGCCGACTATCATCAAACCAGTGCCGTCAGTCCCCTTCTAGCGCCAACTGACCCTAACCCTCAAAACCAGTGCCGACAGACCCTGAGGAGCCCCGACAGGCCCTTTTCTCTCCCCTTCTAGCGCCGACTGTCCTTGCTTAGCCTTCCTTAAGCGCCGACAGCCACTTTCCAGCGCCGACAGCCCCTTTTCTCTCCCCTTCTAGCGCCGACTGTCCTTGCTCAGCGCCGACATCACCTTCTGTCGCTTTTTCGAGCGCCGACTGTCCTTGCCCAGCGCCGACATCACCTTCTGTCGCTTTTCCGATGACTTTTCCGGCAACCTGCAACTTTTCCGGCAACTTTTCCGGCGACCAACAACTGTTCCAACGACTGTTCACTGTTTCGCACGCAGACAGAACTTGTTCTCCCTCTTTCCAGATCCGGCGACCTCTGTTCGCTTTTTCAGCCCAACCACTTGCCAATCGGGATACCCTAGCTTTTCTTTGTGCCTTCCTTCGTGTTAGCCCACTAGTGTAAGCCCTATTCTTTGTTCCCTCCTCTCCTTGTTCTGACAGCCCCAAGGTAACTCTAACTGCTGGTTTGAGGGTCTAAGGGCTACTGCAGTGTTCCTTATTTTATGGAGATGAGTTGACGGTGTGATTCGCGGTTTATATATGAATGAATGATTGAAGATGTGGATGTGTCCTTTTGCTTGGTGTGTTTCCTCGTGATTCCTTGAGGTTTGCCATTGAGTTAATGTGATGTCGACAGAAAGTTCCACGAGAGTTGAGGATTCTCCAGTGAGACCTGATAGACAAGGAGGAATCACAGATGTGTTTTCGTCATCCACACGATTAGTGGATTCGAAGTTGACTGGACCGCAAACATATGTTCTATGGAAGAAAAATGTATTACTTACAGTTGAAGGTATGGAAAAAGAAGACCATCTGTTTGAAGATCCTCCGGAGAAGGGGATCTGATGAGTATAAGCGGTGGAAGCGAGATGACGCCCGATTACTGAGTAAGATGTTGAATTCAATGGAGTCTTCCGTTGAGATTCTGGTGGCTAATGCCACGACTGTTCGAGAGGTATGGGCCATACTCGAGGAGACATTTGCCTCGACTAATGACCTGTCCCGATTATATGATGTGATGCGGAGTATTTTTCAAATACAACAGGGAGATCGCTTTTTCATCGACTATTTCACAGAGTTTAAGATATTGGCAGATGAGTATGATCGGTTGGTCCCCTTTACCAATCGATATGAGGTTTTTCACGAGCAGCGAATGTAGTTTCTGGTAGTTTTCTTTCTTGCTGGGGTGAACCAGCAACTTGACTCAGCACGCTCTCAGATTTTGGCTGGGTTTGACATTCCACTTTTATCTGAGGTCTTCCGACGGATGAGCCGAACTATTAGTCGAGATGAACCTCGTGGTGCTACTACCGATCAGAGTGACCATATAGCCCTAGGGGCCTTTCATGGTGGGAGTAGAAGTGGTTTTTGTGGTAGAGGTCGTGATGGAGGTCGAGGGGGTAGAGGCCGTGATGCAGGACGAGGTAAAGGTCGAGGTGGACGTGACACCAAGTCCTGCTACTATTGTGGAGAGCAGGGACACTTACAAAACTCGTGTTGGAAGTTACATGGGCGTCCTACATCCTCTGTGGCCAATGCTGTGGCCGAGTATGATGCTCCTCCTCCTCCTTCTGCTGAGAGGCACACTATAGATATGACGCAGTAAGAATATGATCAGCTCATTCAAATGCGGATTGGGAACACTGACGATACTCCATCCGCTACGGTTGCAGGTAATCCAGCTGCATGTATGTCCACCCCCAGATCATGGGTGATAGATTCGAGTGCTTCTGCCCATACGACCCATTCCACAGATACTATTCTTCTTATCAGTTGACCTCTGAACACATTGGGGTGATTGTTGCTAATGGTGGCACTTTAGAGGTGAAAGAGCAGGGAGTAGCTACTCTATCTCCATCTATTACACTCTCTGATATTTTACAAAATCTTGCCAATTTGTTTAATTTACTATCTGTGAGTCGCATTACCAGGGATCTGAACTGCTCAGTCATTTTCTTTCCTGATCATTGTGTTTTTCAGGATCTAGTTTCGAGAAATACTATCAGTAGAGGACGAGTGGTAGGTGGCCTGTATGTGCTGGATGAGACATTACATGTTGCATTCTCCGGGCGATCATCTCAGATATTGGATATAAATTGTCGGCTAGGTCATCCCTCCTTGCCAAGTTTAAAGAAACTATTTCCAGTTTAAGTCAGGTCACACAGTTGGAATGTAAGTCGTGTAGATTTGCTAAGCACTTGCGTGTGCCGTATGTGGTTAGACAGAATAATAGAACCATGAGTCCTTTTTCCTTAGTTCACTCCAATATTTGGGGTCCGTGTCCTGTCACATCTTTATTTAGTTTTCGGTATTTTTTTACTTTTGTTGATGACTATTCTCGTAATACTTATTTTTATCTTATGAAAAAACGGTCTGAATTACCTACTGTGTTTACTGCCTTTTGTAATGAAGTTCACACTTAATTTGGTACAACTGTGAAAATACTCCGTAGTGATAATAGAGGTGAGTATGTTGGTAGCTTGTTGGGTTCCTACCTACGTACACATGGAATTATTCACCAGACATCATGTCCTGACACACCTCAGCAGAATGGGGTGGCTGAGAGAAAGAATAGACATATCTTGGAAACTGCACGTGCCTTGATGTTTCACATGCGGGTCCCCAAAGTTTTCTGGGGTAAAGCTGTGATGATTGCATATTACCTTGTTAATCGTTTGCCTTCCTCTATCCTACATGGTGCTACTCCCTTATCTGTTTTACTCTCTCAGCAGATTCTTTTTTCTTTACCACTCAAGATCTTTGCGTGTGTTTGCTATGTGAGAGATACCAGGCCAAATATGACAAAGTTGGATGCTCGCGCACTAAAGTGTGCCTTCATGGGATATCCTAAAACCCAGAAAGGATTTCGATATTATAGTCCTGACTTGCGACACTTTATTGTTTCTCGAGATGTGGTGTTTGTTGAATCTATTTCATTCTATGGGTCGGCTACTTCTCCTTCCACCTGTGTTGATGATTGTCTAGATCAGATTTTGCTGTATCAATCCTCCCCTGTTTTACCAGTGGCATCATCTCTTGTGCCTAGTCCTCCGGTTGATATTACCGAGGAGTCTCCGCCTGCTGTTTCCGAGGCACCTGTTCTTATATCATCCTCTGACTCCTCAGTGTCACCAGGCTCCACTACCTTTCCTCTACTCGAGTCAATATCTCCTCAGCCGGATCCAACCTCTGATCAGGTAAGTAACCCTCCTATTGCTTTACGGAAATCTTATCGTAGTTATAGAGATCATCCTTTATATACTACATCCTATCGTAGTTTACCGGCTACTGTCCAACAGGGTATTAATACTCTTGATCAGCATACTTTGCCTTGCACTGTTGTCAATGCTCTTTCTCATCCAGGTTGGCGTAAGGCTATGATTGAGGAAATGAATGCTCTTGAGGCTAATAATACTTAGGACCTAGTACGTCTTCCTCCGGGGATAACTGCGATCGGCTGTAAGTGGGCCTATGCAGTCAAACTTCGTTCTGATGGCTCCTTTGAGCGTTTAAAGACTCGTTTAGTGACCAAGGATTATGCTCAGACCTATGGCCTTTACTACTTTGATAGCTTTTCACCTGTCGCCAAGATGGCCTCCGTTCGTCTGTTCTTATCGCTGGCCGCTTCTCATCAGTGGTCCTTATATCAACTCGATGTGAAAAATGCCTTCCTTCATGGTGATTTGAAGGAAGAGGTTTATATGGAGCAACCACCTGGCTTTGTTGCTCATGGGGGGTCCCCTAACCATGTATGTCGACTAAAGCACTCCTTATATGGTCTGAAGCAGTCTCCCAGAGCCTGGTTTGGTAGGTTCAGTTCTGTCGTACAAGAGTTTGGTCTTCAACAATCTGCAAAGAATCATACTGTATTCTTTCGTCATACCTCACTGGGATGCATATTACTCGTTGTCTATGTGGATAACATTGTTATTACTGGTAGTGACAGTGGAGGGATTGCTGAGCTTAAATTATTTCTAGGTACTAAGTTTCAGACAAAAGATCTTGGTGAATTTTAATATTTCCTCGGCATTGAAATAACCAAGAATAAGAAAGGTGAGTTCATTTCTTAGCGGAAGTATGTTCTTGATATTCTGAAGCGTGCAGGATATATGAATGCTAAAGGGGTGGACTCGCCTATGAAGCCTAATGTCAAACTAGAACCGAAGGAAGGAGTGCTTCTGTCTGATCCTGACTAGTTTCGCCGAGCAGTAGAACAACTGAACTATCTTACTACTATGACTGGTCCGGATATTGCTTATCCAGCGAGTGTAATCAGTCAGTTTTTGTCTGATCCCTGGGTTCCCCATTGGCAAGCAGTGTTACGCATCCTACGGTACTTGCTCAAAAACTCAAGGAAGGGCATCCAGTTTTCTGATCATGGTCATATAGAAATAGAAGGGTACTCTGATGCTGATTGGGCTGGATATACATTTGACAGGAGATTCACATCTGGTTATTCTATTTTTGTTGGTGGGAACTTGGTTTTTTGGAAGAGCAAGAAGCAAAATGTGGTCTCCCGGTTTAGTGCTGAGGCCAAATACTGAGTTATGGCTTTAGTGACTACTGAGATTATGTGACTACAATAGATTTTGACAGAGTTACACTTTTCTCTTCGAGGATCTGCCAGACTCTGGGTTGATAATACTTCAGTTATTTATATTGCCACAAACCCAGTATTTCACGAGAGAACAAAACACATTGAGATTAATTGCTATTTTTTCCGTGCGGAATATCATAAAGGTGTTGTGACTTTTGGGTCAGTCTCTACAGGAGATCAGGTGGCCGAAATCTTTACTAAATCCCTGCCGGGCCCGCGTGTCTCATATTTATGTAACAAGCTGGGCATGGTAGATATATATGCTCCAGCTTGAGGGGGGTGTTAGATATATATGTATCTTAGTAGTATCTTTATTATTATTCTGTGTGTGAGTGTAGGGATGTAATAGTGTAGCCTAGTTTTATTATAAATAAGAGTTCTCGCCTATCTTTTTGGGTACGGCTTCTCATTATTCTTAACAGATAGTTCTTGATCTCCGTTGGCCTTCAAGTTTATTAAGCATGATTGACATATGAGAATATGTAATCCAACGGTTCCTTTTGTGAATAATATATCAAACAAATAGTTATGAAGGGCTGTAATATTAGAAGTTTTATCAAGATTAAGTTGATTCTTCCACAAAATATCGCAACGAGATCATCACAAAATAGGTATATCAATATTGTAGAAGAAAGTACGAGGAAAACTTGACGACTCAGCTTCATTCATATGAGAAATCCAAGCAGAAAGAGGAAACTTCAATCAAGGTTGTAGACTAAAATGAGTCAAAAAATTTCAAAGGAACTAGACAATCAAGTTTCTCAATCCTTGGGTAATACATCTAAGTTCCAAATCGGCACCCTCTTTGAGTGAAACTCCCAGAATTGTGACAAAATGCCACGAAAATCAATTTTCTTTCGGGGGAAGAGGTGGTGGTGGTGGTGGTGGAAAACTACATAAAGAAATCTGAAAAAATAAGAGGGAAAATACCATGGTGGGAAGATCACGGAGGACCATTTTTTTACATCATGATTCAGCAATCCTCTGAACTCCCGATGTTATTTGCACGCTCTTATACCAAGGTGAGATTTTATAAGGAAAGGGAAAAGGAAGTGGAAAATAACGTTTAAGCACAATTAGTCTGATTAATAATACTACAATCACCACAAAAGAATACAACTGTAGATTATATATATTCTAAAATATTATCAGACGAAATAACCTTATATGCTTACCAAATTGGGTAACAATTTCTTTATAGGACTTGGAAAAAACATAAGATAAATCATATCAATGTTTTAACGAAATAACTAAATTATGCAAGAGTAGTTATCAATGAAGATAACAAAATGATTATATTCCATTAATACTCGGAGTTAGCAATGTACCACAAATGCCTGTATGGACTACATTGAAAGGCTCTGGTTGACAACTATAACTACTACTCAGAAAAGGACTTTGGTGATGATTTGCTAATTGAAAAACATACACATTCTCAACCAAACACAGGACTCAAACTCGAAATAGCCAAAATAAGTTTAACAATGGGATGAGCCAATAAAAAATGTCGGTGAAGAGGAGAAATCGTTTCACTCAAAGCAGATGAAGCGAATCATCAAAAATGCCAGTGAAGAGGGGAAATCGTTGCACTCAAAGAAGATGAAGAAGGATGAGCATCAAAATAATAGAGACTTCAATGCACTGAACCAATCATTTTCTCAATTTTGAAGTCCTAAAAGACATAAGGAGAAAATGTGATATAACAATGTAACACTTTAGTCAACTGACTAATATTTAGTAAATTAATGGAAAAATCAAGCACAAAGTTTAGAAGGTAAGGCTAAAGATGGTGACACATAAAGAACACTCTTTCTATGTTCATGTCGAGATGAACCATCAGTTAAGACTATATGATGCTTAATTGCATTAAAAATAAAGAAAAAATATATATTACCAGACATGTGAGTGCTAGCGCCATAATCCAAGACCTAAGATGGATGCATAAAAGCGCACATGCAATATTACCTCAATCGGCTAAAATATTAGTTTAAGGTGAGGGCGGAACAAAGCACAATTCTTGAACAAACTTATTGAGTAGTAAGAGCATCATGAGAACCAGGATAAGGAGGCATTTAAGACGCAAAAGATATCTAAGATGAGGGCTATGAGGTGCTATTAATGACCTAATAATCATGTTAAAAAAGAGAGAAAGAATACGGGAAAACGTGTCTCATTGTGAGACATACTCACGTATTTATTAAGAAAATGAGAACCTACAATAGATACTGTGGGTATCCCCGCAGGATATTATTATTACTTAACATCTTAATACTAAATATATATTAAAACCCCCCTCAAGTTGGAGCATAGATATCAATCATGCTCAACTTGTTACAAATATAGTGAACCCGGGACCCGGGCAGTGATTTAGTGAACACGTCAGCCAACTGTTCACCAGAACGAACAAATCCAAAATCGATAGTGCCGTTCTTATACTCGTGGCGGATGAAATGACAGTCGATCTCGATGTGCTTAGTCCGCTCATG
>JAOTRH010000024.1:10267784-10307834 GCA_034768845.1 Heliamphora exappendiculata | reverse complement strand
TTAAAGGAATTTTGTCCTCAAAATTCAACACTGAAACTCAGGCCAACACCAACTCATCAACCATCAATAATCTCCGATGCAAACCCAGCAACACTGTATAATAGCAAAAAAATGTACCAGCAACTAAAACCCCCAAAACTTTCGTCACACGAGGAAAACTTGACTTAACGCCCACACGTGCAAGTCCCACTGGCATCACTGTTATCCAGGAAACATCCCCGAAACACCGGATCAAAATCCATCTCACACCATAAATCCTCAAAACTTGACTCTCGTCGAATTCAAACCACTTCGGCGATAAACACATCACACAAGACCAATCCGCCATGGAACCTGGTTCTAAACACTCTCAATTCTAGAACATAGAGACTACCACTTCGTTCCCACTGTCACAAAATCGCTCAATCACATCTCACCATGCACACCAAGGACCATATCCACAAGTCCAAACACACGACGTCAAGCCCTGACATAGGTCACATGAAACCGCATGCACCACGCATAAACTCTACTCAAGTTCTGACGATCACCAAATGACCACCGACTTTGATACCACATCATCACCCCACTAATGCTAACAATGCCATCTCAAAACTGACATGACGCCCATCCACGAGCCACATCACAAACACTCGACTTTAGAGAGAAACTCACTTACTAACCTAGACATCAAAGAATGCATCTCAGCGAACTCTCAAACCTTCATCCTCTACCCAAACTTCTATCTCAAACCACCATTCTCACCTAGGAGAAACATCAAGTGGGACACCATTGTCTCAGACAAGGTTCCACATAATCAAAATTTGATCCGATTTCACAGCCACAAGGTCACCTGACCCCAACGAGTCACTTGACTTAACACGTCACGCAGACAGAACATCTCATAAGTATCCAACAACCTATACAAACCCAACCGTATCACCCGTGCAACAACATGTCACTACACATCTCAGCGTCTCGCTATCCAATCACTGATACCAAGACTCGCGTTTTACACTTAACAATTTCTCCGCATCCAGAACTCATCACGGCCCTTTCGTTCCCAACCAGACAATAGCGTCGGTCCGAACAGGTCACACTAACCAAGATTTCACAAATATCGAATCCTTCCTGACTCATACCTTACCACATTCTTGGGACCACCATCCAAACAAACGGTTATGTCAAACACAACAATTACCACGGTCGGCGACCATTCCTCGACTCTAAGAACTTTGAATAGTTCTAAGTGCCAAACAGAACCCAAAGCCAGACTCACAAAAGTCTATCAAAACCCACCATACGCAAATCACAGCTGCACTATTCTGACAAAATTCTCACTCTGCCAAGAGCTAGAAGTACAACTATACCCACACAATCCAGAAGAAGCTGCACACAACGGTTAACAATCCCCAGTGGATCACTACAGAAAAGAGCTCTGTGTCTCAACACCAACTCCCTTCTCTATAAGAACAAGCATTCCTAGTCTACCAACTTCACCCTACAGGGATCACAACCCAAATCTGAATCAATCGAGATTCTAACATCTGCATCCAACCAAGATGAATAACTATCTTCATCCAGAGAAAGAGAAAGGGGTCAACAGGAACCATGACCCAATCTCAGCGTGCTTAGTACTCATCAACACTTGGCCCCTAGAGAACCCAGTAAATCTTACCTTAAGGCCACATCGACTACAGTCACACAGCTGCTATCAACCACGATCATAACACAGTATGGCTCACAATGTACCTAATCCATCACACAACCAAAACCACGTATACCAAACCTAAACCAAAAGGGATTACCGCTATCCACAAATCTAGTCATAACAACTGATTCTCACGGTCTTCCACACCCTATCGCCCCTGCTCACAAGGCCATGCTTAACACAACTCTAACTTCCACTAGCATACTCTCAAGAGGAGTTGGCTATCCAAGCCAAAGCCATCAACCATACTTCGACTACACCTGAACAAAATTCTGCTCAAACAAACATTCAACAGTTTGCCAACCAAGGCTAACCTCACACGGCTGAACCCAACTCACCGACAAGTTCCCTAATGCACCAAGCAATCAACGCTTAACCCATAACCATGCCTTTCAGTAACTACTGCAACCGAGTCGCACATCCAAGACCTAAATCACGGTCTCATCGTCTCGAAGGGTGTACAGGTTATATATAAAGAAAATATGAAACACGACAACTTAAGGTCGATCTATCATGTTATTTCTAACACATACCACATAATCATGCTAACACATAGCCACAACGATTATGCAGACACAACACCAATACCGAGGAGAACCGACAAGAATGACGCGTTACTTTGGATAATCCACTTAGATTCCTTACTAGAAATCACGTCCGCAAAATGTGTTTCTAACTTGGCTCCCAAGTTTATTAATCCAAACGCCCGAAGGCAAAACTAATCAATCCTAAGGTCCAACCTCCATGCTCTCATATACACGGCATCAACATGCTCAACAACTAACATGCTCATGTTCTAAACACAAGCAACCAAGCACACACACATCTTTCCTTACAAGGTAACGCACCCTCTACCCATAGCTCAGAGGTATTCGAACCCAAAGTTCTGATACCAAGTTGTTACGCCCTAAACTCCGGGTTACGCGAAAAGCCACCGAACAACCATCACAACCAAAATACAACAAACCCAAGGTTTCTCTCGAAAGCATAAGACATGCATACATCACCCCACGGCCAAAAGAAATATATATGCTTTACAACATGAAATATTTACAAAAGGTATAAACTACCTAACAAAAATAAGACAACAGGGTCTTGTCATCAGCCATCTCCGGGCACCACCGGGTCAACCTACAGGACCACGTTCACCTGAAAAAGGTTTTGACAAAATTCTACACCGTGAGTCGAAGCTCAATAGAAAAAGACTATAAAGCTGTAAACCAGTATATGCAATCATAAGCATACATGCTCAACCACATGAGCCAAAAAGGTTTTCCCAACCCAAAATCACAAGTTTTCCATCAGGCTAGCACAAGTCTCAAAACGATTTTAATCCATAAAACTCCACATTTTCATAAAACCACGCATATCAACAATGCAGAAAACGCTTTTACAGTTAAAGGAAAGAAGTAACCAAAACGTTATTTTCTACTCAGATCACACACCGAGGAAATATAAAAGATATTTTTCACCCATAACACACATAGCCGAGGAAAATAAAATGATATAACAGTAATAAAATTGTATGCTACACTCGAGCCACACCATCGAGGAGAAAAGATAAAATGATTTCTATGTACCGACTCTATCACAAAAGGATAGATGTCGTAACTACAGACTCCTGCCCCTTTACCCAATCCCTACATATCGTATACCCAATTCCTACACATCGTAGGACCGATTAAGTAAATGCAAGTTTTATACGAAGCCACCACAACGTAAAAGTTTAGTTTACGGGTTCAACAACCCGAGGGAACAAAGCACCAACCACCTTATTTACGAAAACTACCCCGAAGGAACAAAAAGTACCTTTTCTGCGCACGTTTTCGAACTTCCACTGAGGGCAACTCGTGCCACATAGCCGCTATCCCAGTAGATCTAGATAATCATTTTACAAAATCAAAATATTTTCACATTTATACATTAAACATGTATAAAGATTCATCCATCAGTATAGAGATCAAACAAAACATTATAAAATATTTCATCGTTTCCATCGAAACGTTTAAAAACTGAGACTCAACCCCGATGGTTAGCTCCAAACCTCTAAAACACGTTTTTCTCACGATTGTCTCCGATTTCAAAATCACCTTTTTGAAAATCATCAACATCCGCAAGTCCATATCATGTAATAAACCAAGAAAAATTCAAAACATGCTTTTTATCCAAACAAATATGGTGTCAACACAAACAGCAAAGTGTCGGCACAATCAAAAAAAGGTGTCGACACAAAAAATCAAAATTCTCAAATTTCAAAATAAGCTACTGGCGATGGTGAAAAACAAACCCAAATGCCGAAAAAAAACTTCTCAGCCCCAAATTAAACCAACCAAGCACTCCCTTTACAACCCACAGGCCTACAAAAACCCAAAACAAGAAAGATACACCAAAAGAAAAGCCTCAAATCCCTTTTTCTCCAACTGACCAAAAGTGATTTTGAACCAAAAATCCAACTTTTCAAAATATAAACAAACTTTTCATACATTTTTAATGGTAAAAACACATATAATTGTACGTAGCACCCTATAAAGACAAGATAATTTAGAATCCTACCTTGCTGAGTTAAAAACTCGGTGCCTCGAACTCCGTAAAAAACAAAATTCGTCGAAACGAAATTTCGTCCGAATGAGCGTGTAGCTCTCGGTACCGATAGCAAAGATCCGCTACTCGTTGACCAAAAATAAAACTCGGGCCCCAAGAAAATCAAGAGAGAAGGTAGAGATTTTTGTTTGAAAAAAGAAACTTAGCCTCCAAGCTTTGAAAAATATCTCCACCAAAATATCTAAGGCTAGATATTTATAAGCCACGAAAATATCTTCTTCTTTTTTTGAACCTTGCACCACAACTCCCAACGGTCCCGATATCCAATCCAACATGCATAAAATACACATAAACATACTATTGTAATAACAATAAACAACACATTAAAACGTTACAAAGATTAAAACGGGTCTGGGTCTCACAAATAAAGTCAAACTCTAAACAACGACCGGCGACTCCCAACTCGCAGGATCTACAAACTCGACTCAACACCACATTTCCACTGACTGGGGTCTCTACGCTCAATGCACTACCCAACGAGTCTATCTCCAATCCCAATACAGATGCAAAAGTAGAGGAAATAAAAGAATGCGATGCTCCCGTGTCGATAAGAACACTGACCGATGATCTATATACTAAGAGAGTATCTCTGATCATGGATGGAATAGCTGAAGCATCGGGTACGATCGGTGCTTCAAAAGCATTGGGATCAGCAAGGACATAAGCTCTACCCTGAGGTGCTCTGGTCTGCCCACTGTAACCCTGGGCCGTCGAGTGCGTCATAGACTTTGTTGAGCCACCTCCTTCTGCAAACCTAGACGTCTGAGCCCTAGGTTACTGAGAAGACTATCGTCTCTATGCAATGGGAACAACTGGTGCTCCTGCTATACTCTGAATACTCCTTCATCGAGGTCAGTTCCTACGGATGTGCCCTGACTGATCACACTCAAAACATACTGGTGGCCCTCTCTTTTACGACAGCGCAGGCGCTGAACTCTGAACCTGGCCCCTCAACGGGCACTCAAACGAACGATGCCCTAGCTATTTGCATCGGTAACAAGTGACCTCTCTCTACTTAGGCCTTCCCGTCGTTGCTACTAAAGGTGTAAGTGTAGAAAACTGCAACTGATATAATCCTGCAGGATGGGAACTCGACCAAATGTCCTCTAGCACTTTTTTCTACGCCCCTAGAACTGTGTATCTCCCCCACCCTGCTGGCTCCTGCTCTCTCTGGCCTTACGCATCTCATTCAAGGTTTCCTCCACGATGATGGCCATCTCCACCATGTCTATAAGGACGCGCATCCTAAATGCCGCTACTCTGTCTCGGATCGCGGGTCTCAAACCCCTCTCGAACCACTTCACACATAACTCTTCTGTTGCCACAATCTCCTGGGAAAATCGGGATAGGCTGGTAAACTCGGCTTCAAACTATACCACTATCATCGTCTCTTGAGTAAGAAAAAGGAAGTCCTCCTTGTAACGATCTCTCGTTGTCTTCGGGAAGTATTTCTCCAGAAATACCTTTGTGAAAGCCTCCCAAGGGCCTCCCACTGTAGTCCTAGCAAACTTCCATCACGTAGCACACTCTTCCTCAGCTGGAATGCAGCGAATGTAACCCTCAGATCATATTCCTCTATCTAAAGCATATCCAATATCCTCGTAACCAGCTCCAGCCATTCAGTGGCAACTAGGGGTTGGGATCCCCAAAAAAGATAAGAGGGTCCAGGCGTCAGAACTCGTGCATTGTGATCGTCGCCTCGATTCGGGTACGCTCTTCCTGCCCCTAGCAGCCTCGGCCAGCTGCCAGATGGAGCCTACCATCTCACGCAACAGATCTACCCCGTCAACAGGTCCTCGAGGAGCATTGGCATCCCCAATATCTGGGACTGCAACATCCCTTCGGCCAGAACCACGACCTTAGCCTCAACCACGGCCTCGGCCTCCCCGCGTGGAAATAACTCCATATGAAAGCAACATCACAATATAAGCTTTCATATAACATGCTATTACTAACATAAAAGACATAATCGTGCTAACACATAGCAATTCAAGATTATGTAAGCACGTCTCACATACCGAGGAGAACCAACAAGGCGGACGTGTCAATTTAGATAACCTACTCGGATTCCTTGTTAGAAAACACGTCGGCCAAACGCATTTCTAACTTCGTTTCCAAATTTGTTAATCTAAACGCCCGAAGACAAGACTAATCAATCATAAGGTCCAACCTCCATACTCACGTATACACGAACTATCATGCTCAACATGCTATCATGTTCATGTTATAAAAAACATTTACACACATGCAATCAATACACGCGATCATCCTCACAAGGTGATGCACCCTCTTCCCATGGTTCTTAGGTATTCGAATCCAGAGCTTTGATACCAAGTTGTCACGCCTAAAAATCTAGAGTCACGTGAAAAGCCCGCCGAACTACCATTAGAAAAAATGAGTTTTATAGATAAAATCATCAACCAAAATAGTACAACCTTTAGAAGGAAACAAAGTACTTAGGTTCATCTCTTAGTACAACATACATACAGTTTCATACATGCATAATATATCGCCTCAAGACTTACAAAACATACCTTCAAAAATAGGCAACACATGTAGGAATACATGATCTCATAACTAAAGGAAAACTAAACGGTAGTCTTCTGCCACCACGGGCACATCCAGATCAACTCCTCTTGATCCTCAACACCTAAAAAAGATTTTAACAAATCCCACTACGTGAGCCGAAACCTAATAAAAATATACTATGATGTAATAAAACAGGATATGCAATCACATAGTATAAATTGACTCAACCACACGAGCCTAGAAAGGTTTTACTTCATAAACCCCTAGTTTTTTCATCTTCAAAACCAAACATTTTAACAATGCATATAACGTTTAATAATTAAAGAAAAATAGTAAAAAAACGTTATTTTCCACTCGAATCACACAGCCGAGAAAAGATAAAATGATTCCTATGTACCAACTCTGTTATGTAATGACAAGTTCTATACGGAGTCACAACAACGTAAACTACTTCCTTTACGGGCTCGAAACCCGAGAGACAAAAGCACCCACCCCTTCTTTACGGGAATTAACCCGAAGGACAAAGGTACCTACTTGTGCAAGTTTTTGAACTTTCACTGAGTAGCAATAGAAGCCCAATCCACACACACACTGTCGCTGCACATCTACAGGATCATTTAAAAATCAACTCGTAGCTCGACTACGAAAATATTTTCACAATTATACATTAAACATGTATAAAAATCCATCCATCAAACATAGAAATCAAACAAAATATTTTTAAAATATTTTTTCATTTTATCAAAATGTTACAAATCTGATACTCAAACCCGACGGTTAGCTCCAAACCTCTATAACACAATTTTTAAGATTTTCACACATCTTCCATTTTTAAAATTACTTTTTTAAAAACTATCAATATCCACAAGTCCAATATCATGTAATAAACCAGTAAAAAGCGAAAAATATGCTTTTTATCCGAGCAACATGGTTTAGACATAAAACATGATATTTAAAATATTTTCAACCGGTGAAAATGCATGTAACTGCACGTAGCACCCTTTAACTAGAACATAGTTTAGGATCCTACCTCGATGAGTCAAAACTCAAAACCTCAAAAATTGAACCTCGTCGAAACGAGAATATGTCCGGATGAATGGAAAGCCAACAGCGCGGATAGCAAGGATCCACAAGCCGATCGTCAAAAATTAGGCCCAGGTACTACAAAAAGTAGAGAGAAGGTGGAGTGTTTGAGAAAAAAAAGTTTTTCAGAAAGAAAACTGGCTCTGTAATATATATATATATATATAATATTTTTAAACCCGAACCATTGAGCAAATTGGAAAAAGAAACGGGTGAATGGGTCACTGGTTCAACCGGAATCAAACCGTGACGTCATAATTACATCATTAATAATTTTTAAATTTATAAATATTAAATAAAACTAATATTTAACTCATAATTCAAATAAAAAATACAAACATTTTATAATCTAAGTATAATTCTAATTAAATAATTAGAATCTCCAACAACAACAAAATTTAGAGCAACATTGATCTTCAAGTTAAAAAAATAAAATGAGCATAAGTGACAAACATAATATAATATAAATCAAGTAAAAAGTATTAGAATTTACTACATCACAGTTAAAAAACTATTAAAAAAATAAACAAAAATTAAAATAAATAGTTTTGTGGGGCTTTGAAAAAAATATAAGTTCAAAGAAATCAAAAAAAAAATTAAGTTAAACTTAAACACTTACAGACCCAGCTGGTTTCCGTGAACCGGTGCCGTTTGCCCGGATCATCGGTTTAACCGCGATTTTGGCCAATTTTCACTAAAATCACTGGTTTTCACTCCTAGCCGGTTAAATGGATTTGATCGGACCGTTGGCTAGCCCGGTCACCGGTTCAACCGGTTGAACTGGCCGGTCCAATCCAGGTTTGAAAATATTGTGTGTGTGTGTGTGTGTATATATATATATATATATATATATATATATATATATATAGGCCACGGAAAAAGGGCATGCAGTCGACTGAATTCCTCAATTCAGTTGACTGAAGGAGTTCTGGATCTCAAAAACACCTCCACCACCACACCTCAGTCGACTGGATTGCCTCTTCCAGTTGAATGAACGACCCCACTGTCAACCCAGTCAACTGGATCACCCAGTCTAGTTGACTGAACTATTGGGAAAAACAACACTCAGCTCCAAAATAGGTTTTTTAACCCCAGGACCAACCAACAAGCTTTAGCAAAACTCAAAAAAGTATAAAACACATCTACACATGCTGTTATACTATAATGAAGCATAAACTATTCATCGAGGATATACATATAACGAAAAAGAACACGTCAAACATAAATATATCACAAAAAATAAAACGAAATCGGGTCTCACAGTGGCAGCTTTTGAAGCAGCCAAGGAAGCCGTTTGGCTCAGGAACTTTCTGTTGGATTTAAACATGGTCCCCTCAGTTCAGTTGGCTATTACATCTTATTATGATAATAGCGGAGCTGTTGCAAACTCAAAGGAACCAAGAGTCCACAAGAAAGAAAAGATCACCTGATGTAGCTATGAGCAAAATTGCATCAGGAGACAACCTTGCAAATCTTTTTACAAAGAGCTTACCGGCTAAAACTTTTAGTAGTCATGTAGAGAGTATAGGAGCCAGATGTATGGTAACATAATTTTTAGTATAAGTGGGAGATTGTTAAGGTTTTATACTGAAAATTATATTTTTAGTATTTAATTTTCTACTTAATAAAAATTTTAATAAGCAATATATACAATATCATTTCTTTAATATTATGCATAAATATATTTTATTACGCATAGTATTTAATCTAGTGTGTAGAGTACGGCTTGCACACAAAATATCATATTTTAGGTTCTTGCAAAATATAAGTTGTTTGCTCATTATTTAGTTGAAAATTGACATACCATCGGTATGACTGCAGTATAGAGTTTTAGTAGGCTAATTTTGATTACGAGAAACAGATAATAGCATTATCTATTCTTTCGACTCTCTGTGCTAATACACTTTGTGTATATTGACTATACAAATTAATTCATACTCCAAGATTATTATGAGAGTGCGTGTGCTCTTAGTCTTGAAATAATTATTAATTTGTATATATTTAATATTTGTTATTTTGATTCATTAGAGGTTGCGATCTTATATGGGTCTATATTTTCGGTGACTTGGATAGCGGTATTTTTTATATGGTAAAAATTAATTATTGACGAAATTCACGTCTCGAATGATCGGGATTGACGATACCCCATTAAGGAAGCATATAAGTTTTGACCGAACTATACCCTGCTGGTGGATTTGATTATCCGACGGTCAGATAAGTTAAGCGGAAAGGCTTAAGAAATTTTAAGATGCCGATTAAATTAAATTGTCAATAATTAAACTTAATTGGCGAGTATCGAGAATCTTAACGTGGGGAGATGAGTTAAGTATTTAATAATAGCGACTCAATGCAAGATAGTCTTAAAATTATGGCTTAGAGTGCAATTATAGTTCTTTAGTAGTGTGAACTGTAATTTAGTATTTTACAGAAATTACAAAAATCACTACAAGATTTTCATAATTATAGATACCGTTGAGAGGTTTGCTTAATTACAAAAACTGCAGGATACATATCTGGATCACACTAGAAATCTTTATCATAATTACTTCACAGGTCCCTGCTGTAACCCTATAAATATGCAGATAGGCTGAACCAAATTCATAACTTATCTTCAAGACTAAAACTGACCAGGTTCTATCGGTACGAGTTCTCGAATGATCGTAGTCTACACTACATTCGGGAATCACATAAGAAAATACAGTAGAAAATCTAATTGGTGCTTCAACTCAGAATCAAAAATTGTAGTTGGAGAATCCACCAAAAAGGTATTCTTCTAAATTAACTGTAAGAGTACGAGTTTTATTTTGATCATTCGATATCAATAAGTTTTATCTGGAATCCGTTTCGGCGATTACTCGTCCAATTATTTTTTATAGAAAATTATTTACAAAAATAATAATCTTTACAGTTTTGCCTCCAACAATATTAATATAGGATCATACGGTCACGTCATCCTCATTAGTACGTAGCTTCTATCTCGATAACACTTTCTCTATTAATGCTCCATAGTTCGAGCACGCCACCATTAATGGCTTTTAGTTTAGCTATGCTACCCTCATTAATGCATCTAAGTTTGTCCTTCCATGTTGCTTCAACTCCTCACCTGGTTACACTCGGGCGAGGGTGACACGACTTGGCTCGGCACTTCTTGGGCCTCATCCTATTAGAGGTCGGGCCAAGCACTAAAAGAGGATCCTGCTCGTTTTGGATTCGACGCACTTTATTTTTCCTTAACTTGCGTGCTTTAGCGTTCCAACTAAGGTACAAGGGCTACTCGATTTTAATCTTGTCCAATGTTCTACCTTTAGGTTTGATTATTCAATTATACGATTATGAAGCCTTTGTTCGTCCAATACAGATATGACTGAGCTTTAAATGCTTGTAGACTTGGCCACAGCCATCAATTAATTCGCCGTCACGTTAGACTATATGTTTTCTATCGGTTGCTTGTGTTTAGGAGGGCACATTTTGAATGAGGTAACCTGTAAACATCTTTTTGTCTACCTAAGGGGACAAATGTCACACCTCATCTTTTTTTTCCTCCCCTCATATGGGAAGGGGTTTCTTTCCTTTGAATATATTTTGCAAGTTCGAACCTTCCAGAATGATACAATGTAACAGCTCTCAAACACTTGGGATCATCCTTTTCTTCGTTCATTATCAACAGTTTCCACTGGATTCACGATTCCCATTGAGCTAGAAGTTTTCCCATATTTGCCTTCTCTATTTTTGATTCTTAGATTTTTGGTCCTTATGTAGTCGTTACTTTCCTCTTGTTTGTAAATCTAGCAAGGTTTTTAGACATTAGTTTTAGCCCATTGGGTTTGTCTTCGAACATCCTTCTAGTTCTTCGCCATCCTACCTGGGGATTTGCGCCCTTTTAGTTTCTCTCCTTTTTCTCAAAATCGAAGTTACCTTCGCCTGTTATAGGAAAGTTTGCTGAGTTAGTCACCAAGCTTAGTGCTTTGGCTCTATTTAAGAAAGAATGCCACAGGCTTCTGTAGATACACCAAATTGACCAAGTCGTATCTTAAGCTCCTTCAGATATTCTCCGATAATGAAAATATATAAAATCACACTAAAGGATACTTCTAAGTGATCGCAAAACCAAGGATTCGACTTAAAACTCAGGAAAACACCTCATAAGTCCATCAACATCACGGCCGCCACCTTTGAACCTATAGCAGTGGTGGTGCTTCGATCTAATATACGACTGTTGCCTTTGATCTTCACGGCCATGAAGGTACTTCTATCCTACACATAACCGTTACCTTTGAACCTCACAACTATGACGGTGTTTCGATCCTATAAACAGCCTTGACCTTTGAACCACACGGTTATGATGTTTCCTTATTATTCCTTGCGACCATTATGTCCAATGTTTACGACTGCATCCTTCTTATGGAATCTTTTATTCTTGACAAGTGGCAGTGTATCAAAAAGGGTCGTTAGCACCCGAATATCTATAAATACAATCATTATCAGAAGAGAGAGTGACCCTTGCATGAGAGTGCCGACACTCTATCGAATCTAATTTCGACCTCAATACTCTATTGATACCCCATTGATATGAGGCGTAAATGCCTCTTGTACTAATTTGTTAAATTCAAGTTCTTTACTTATTATAAATGATTGTTCACATTTAACTATATAATTAATCAGCATGTCTTGTGCCCATAGAGAAACGTAAGAAAATTTAATTATGTTACATGTTGCACATCTACCTAATTACATTTGTTGACTAAAAGTGGAAGGTAAATTTTCAATTTGTATATCATCTTTTTCTACATAAATGATTAGTATCATCCATTGTGTTATTGCCAATTAGTTTATTACCTATTTTATATTTAGTTTTAATAGTTACAGTGCCATCGTTATTTATTTCTACTATTGTTTTAGAATTACTACACATGTTGAAAACTTTTTAACTACTCGATGCAAATGCTATTATATCAGTATAAGCGATAATTCGACAACTCTCGATGAAATAAGATTAAGACTAACATTAGGGGCCTGGTCCGTTATCGTACCGTACCAAAATAAATATTTAAAATTCGAAAATTAACTACTATTTGGTTGAATAGTGGTTAAGTCCAGATATAGTTCCTCGGGAATTACAGGACGGAATTACAATTTTACAAATTAAAATATTATTCGATTCTCTTTTATAAAAGGATTTGTTTAATTTAATCTAAAAATCTAAAATTAAATTAAATTAAAAATAAAGGATTTGATTTAGATGAGAAAAGATTTTCTAAGAATTTGAATCCACCATAACCAGTATTTTAGTTTTATTCAGGTTCTATCTCATTCATTCGATTCAATTCAATTCGATCACGACTACAAGACTTACACAGATTAACAAGAGGATAAGGTCGAATCTAAACCTAGCATATCCTATCTTAGAGGTGGCACGCATCGTTTAAGTGATCCCAGCACAACCCGTCCTATCCAAGTATAAAATATCTCATGTTTGAATAAGAATAAGAATATATAACAGTTGCATAATCTCGTTATTACAATCACATAAAGTAAAAATGAAAACTAGATAATCAAATTAAAAACCTGTTGATCAAACACCAACGTCTCAAAATCATACAATGAATTCAATTCGAATTGAAAATAAATATAAATCTAAACTAATCCTAAAATACTGACTAGGGGTTCATCATCCCATAGGAAGAAGGAGATCAGCCAATTATGTTTCGGCTCGAATCTATGAAGAGCTAAAGAAGAATTGGTTCCCAGGTCTCTGTCTTCGTTTTTCCATCACTTTCTTAGCCCCTACACTTGACTCTTGATAAGTCTTCAATCTGATTTTTGAAGATTTAGAATTAATTGAATGATTCCCTCAAGCCTTGTATTTATAGAGATGATCAACGCCCCTTATTTCAGTGTTTCAATCAAATTCTGCCTGTCCCGTTCCATATGGATGCTTCTCGTTCTGTCCGAACACTTTTCCAACAGTAGTTATTCCATCGGATGCCCATATTTCTATCTGGACGTACATTGTGGTCAATTTTCATTCGGACACCTACATTTATGTTTGAAGGCAATTTTGTAAAAATGCGACAACTCTGTTGTCTCAACTTCAAGCGAGTAGAACGCTTTCATCCAAACTCTAAATAGGTTCATTTTTGTGTCCAAATTGAAGCCCCGAAAGTTTACTTTTCAATAGTTCTAGCGTTATATCAAAATTCATTTTGTAAAAAAAGTTATGACTAAAATACTGAAGGTATGTCAATTTTCTTCACACATTTTTTGCATATTTTTTGCAAAACTACTTTTAAAACATTATTTTCTTCACCATTGAACCTTTTTACCAAATTTGTTGAACTTTGAGGTATTACCACTCATAGTGCCGGGTCATCGGGTCGCAAGATCTAACCGGAGCAATGTTGTTTTGATCTTTTTGGTTTCCGCATTATAATTATTGACCTTTGACAGCTTTTGATCTATTTTTGACCATTTTTTCACCATCTTACTTCTTCCAATGCTAACACTGAAATAATACTAAAACATATAAGTAAACATGTAATCGAGGATTAACGAAGCATACTTTGTAGGATTTGATCGGCACTTTTACGTACCGATCATACCCCTCAACTTACGCTTTGCTAGTTCTCGAGCAAAGAAAATATAAAAGACGATTAAACAAATCTAACTAAATCCATTTTCGTAAGATACACGATTGCACTTAGTATATGAAATAGGCCTTTAAACCCCTAGGTTACCCCTAGTAGACGAATTATAATCTTGTGAGGGTTTCTAGTTATGATACCCACAAACATCAACCACGTGCATTTTGAAAAATTTAAGTTAAAATTGTGAATTTCATACCCCCAATAATTAATTTGTACAATTTCCTTGTTACTACCATCCGTACAATCAACTTTCCACTGACCCGGACTTAGTATGTGTGAAGTCTCGGCTACGTGCCTTGATATCATGTTTCTGAACACTTAAAATTTGAACTTCTGTCAAAACTATGTCTCGACTTCAATTCTCACTTGATATCACTCACAATTAAATACTCAGAAACATGTTTATATATTGGTGCACTCGTGGTATGCGACAGAGATTATGGTAAGCAAATCAAATATATTCCGCATACTTTTGACACGAAAAGACGCTGAATTACAAAAAATAACTCTTAATCTCGTGATTAGAATACTAATTGTTGAGAATATACGAAATGTTTCATTCGTCATTTCCAATCAATTATTTTCACACATTAAACCGTGTTATTCTTGGGATCAAATAGGACTTTATTTTTTGTTGTAGCGTTAGGTAGAAAAATGTGTATGTGGACTAGGGTTGAATGTATATAATGTCTTGAAACAGGTTAATTGCTAAACATTACTCAATTCTCCATTTTCTACAATTATTGCTTACATTCACCATTTTCAAAACCAACTTTTGATTTTATATTCCACATAATTTCATATTTTTCCATTTACTCAATCAATTTTTTACCACTCAATTATCCATTTTCTTTGCCCTTGTTTTCATTCAAATTTTTCTTCTCTTTTTTTTTACAAACTTTTTCATTCTTTTTTATTGTAAATTTTATTGTACTCATATAACTACTTAACCTGTTCACATGACATTTTCAGATATAACAGGGGAACAAGAAAAAGGCTTATATGTAAAAAGCTCAGAAGTGAGAACTATGATCAATTGAATAGAAAAAATACCAACATGCTCAAATATAGAAACATTGTCTAAATTTTTTTCCCAAGTTTGACATAGTTTTTTTGCATGGCCCTTATTTTTAGAAAATTTTAAATGAGCATTATAATAATATTTTCAACTCTTAGCCAAAATAATTGAATAACAAGATTAATCAACACTTAATGCATGCTGAAGCAAAATGAAATATGAGTAAATATAGAAAAAATTCTTTTAAAAAAAAAGATAGTCTCAAAAGTTCATTTAGGATTAAGTCTCCACCCTTTTGCTTTTTCAGTTATTCTCACTATTAACATTCATTAGCATGAAAATCGATTAAGCAGCTGAGTGTGCAGTGCATAAGACCTGAGTGTACAAATTCGTAGTCCATTTTTCATTAAAAAAAATTTAGCAATCTAAAAATCACACGCTTTTATGTATATGGAGTACAAGATACATAATTCAAAATTTAATTTCTCAAAAGCACAATTTTTTTTAATAGAAACTAAACTGATAAAGTGAAATGTCTACTCCCAACTTAAACTATCTAATGTCCTCATTTGATGCAAAAATATAAAGGTTTAAGATTTCACCTAACTTGAAAAGTTAGAAAAAAAATACTTATCCTGAAAAATGTTAATGTCAAGCATCCACAAACAATTTCGAATTATTTAAAAATATAAGGACTAATATTCACAGGATAATGAAAAGAAACATTTTTTTATTTTTTATTTTATTTTATTTTATTTAACATTTAAAGAAAATAATAAAATCCTGAGTTTTCTCCCAGAAGGGCTATGTTTAACGTATTCAGCCAAACGTTAGGAAAAAAAATTGATCTTTTTCGCTTATTGTAATTAACTAGATAAGGATTATGTAAACAGATTAGCATATTAGAACATGTGTTATTATCTAGGTAAGTCCAAGATTTTAAAAATTTATCACGAGGGTCAAGTTTTGATAGATCAGGACACTTATCAAAAATATTTTCATTATTATCAAAAATCAAAAGTGTCTAATTTTGAAATTCAGATTGAAAAGGTACAAGTATTGGCAACTGTTCCTCAAGTGTCTTTTCATATAATGGCATATCATTAGAAAATTTAGAAAACCCTTGAGGAAAACTATTAACATTAAGCTCATATGTCCATTGTATCTCTGAGTAATTTTTTAAATCAATATTTTTGATAGTTGTGACATTTATTTAACTAGGGTGCATCGACTTAGAAATTGAGATTTTTAGATTATCATTTATTATGTGTTCCAAAGTCGCTCAAGTATCACATTCATCTTGAATATTTTCAATTTCTAGAAGTGGTTATGTTGTATCAATTTTTAAAGTATGAGAATTGATTTCACCAATTTTATTAGAATTCTAAAATTGAGAATTTTGAGATAAATTGTCGAGATAAGTCCAAGCCTCATCAGGAGTTTGATTTAAAAATCCACCAATGCACATCATTTTCATAAAACAGGGTGTTTCAAAATTTAAGCCTTCGTGAAAAAATTGAATAAGACGCCACGTTTCATATTTAAGACATGGGCAAGATAATAACAAAAAAGCTGTTTAAGCATCTCTTGCCATGTTCTGATTGATTTTGCTAGTAAAGAATAAAACCAATCCTGAGCCTTGTCCGTCACGTCCCCAAATCCAGAGTCACGTGAAAATTCACCAAACACCAGTTTTATGAAAATAAGTTTTCATACATTTAAATTCACCTGTTGAAATCAGAAGAATACCTAGCATGCATCTCTCATAAGTAGTAAATATCATATTCAACAAGGATAAATATATCGTCTTGAGGCGTACAAAACATGCCTTCAGGCAGGCATACAAAAAGGAAAACTAGAAAGTCTTCCGCCACCACAGGCACCATTATATCAACTTCTCGTGAGCATCAACCTTCAAACCTGAAAATGCTTTTACAATAAAATTCTACACCGTGAGCCGAAATCCAATAAAAACGGACTATAAAGCTGTAAAGCAGGATATGCAATTATATAGTGGGAGCTAATTCAACTAGAGAGCCAAAAAAAATTTACATCATAAAATCCTAAGTTTTCCCATCAAACTTCCAAAAGCCTCCAAAAAGGTTTTCCATCCGCAAAACCAAGCATTTATATAATACAAAAGTAACGTTTCACAGTTAAGGTAAAACAGTAATCAAAATATTATTTTTCCACTCGGATCACACACCGAGGAAAAGAGAATGAATCCTTTGTACTGATTCTGTCACAAGGGGACAGAGGTAACAACTATAGACTCTTGCCCCTTACCCAATCCCTACACATCATAGGATTAATTAGGTAATGACAAGTTATATACGGAGCCACCACAACATAAAAGCTGACTTTACGGACTAAAATCGAAGGATAAAAGCACCTACCACATTCTTTACAGGAACTACCTCGAAGGATAAAGATAACTTCTCTGCGAACGTTTTCGGACTTTCACCAAGGGCAACTCGTGCCAAATACCTGCTATCCTGGTACATCTAGAGAATCATTTTAAAAATCATCTCGTAGTTCAACTATAAAAATATTTTTACAAAATACTTGAAACATGTATATAGATCCATCCATCAACATGGAGATCAAACAAAAATATTTCAAAATATTTTTTTCCGTTTTTAACAAAACGTTTCAAAAATGAGACTCAACCCCAAAGGTTGACTCAAAACCTCCAAAACACCAAGTGTTGAGATTTTCATCAAAAATCACCATTTTTAAACCCACCTTTAAAAACCATACGCTCACAAGCCATACAATGTAATAAATCAAGAAAAGTAAAAAATATGCTTTTTACCCGAAAAATAAGATTTAAACATAAATATGACATTTGCTATATTTTTTACCAAATGAAAATACGTATAATTACATATAATATCCTTATACAGTAGTAGGGTCTAGAATCCTATCTCAGCGAGTCAAAACTCGAAGTCTAGAAAATCGAACCTCGTCGAAAAGAGAATCTGTCCAAATGGGTGTGAAGCTCACGTCCCCGATAGCAAGATCCACAAAGAAATTAATGAAAAACTAAGCCCCGGGCCCTCAAAAGCTAGAGAGAACGCAGAGAAACAGGAAACTTAGCTTCTAAGAAAGGTTTTCTAAAATATCTTTTCCACAGGGATATTTATAAACATGGTAAAAAATCTTCTGTCCAGTCAACCGAACCCCCCCAGTTCAGTCGATCCAACTGAAAAATTTTGGTCCAGTCGACTGGCCCGACCCCTCCAGTTGACCAAACCACTGGGCAGAAGCGTACTGGTTTGAGCCTCGGTTTAACAGCCCAAAAATCACCCCAACAAGCCTAAACAAAGTCCAAAAAAGCGTAAAACACATTTATCATGCCGTTCTACAGCACCAAAGCATAAACCATTCATAGATAATATTCATGTGATAAAAGAGACACGTCAAACATGGATATATATCAAAAATAAAACGGTCGAGGGTCTCACATTGTCTGTTAAAGAATATTAAAATAAATGAAGCATCACAAATTTCTCATTAGCGTTTGGATATTTTAAAATCGAACAAATTTGCTCAAAATTTTCAATATGCTCACATGGGTTTTCTGAATTTAAACCATAAAAATGAGAAAATAATAAAGTCACTTCGGAGTGCACATTAAATGTACCTATAGTGGTTGAAAAAATCACACAACATGGAAAGTTGATTGTTATGGGTTGCAAATAGTTATCCCATGTCCTCAATGACGGGTAATTATGAATTTGAAAATTTTCAAAATAATTTTTGAAATAGGCCTTTTTTTTAAGAAATAAATGAGGAGAGCAAAAGAAAGAAAAAGAAGAAGAAAAAAAAAACAAATAGAAGTAATAATAATTAGAATAATAAAACTAATAATATAAATAAGAATAATAATAAGAAGAATATAAAAAAATTAATAAAAACTAAAAAAAATAGATAGGGATGGGAGTTGGTGGTGAATAAGGATGGCGAATGATAGGGATGAGGATAAATGAAAATCCCCCAAAATAGGGGTAGAGTTGCTAGGTGGGATGGGGTCTCAAGATAAACAGGTTTTGTGTTTTTTAATAGGAAAGATAAATAAATAAATAAATAATAATAATAATAGTAATAATAATAATAAAGAAAAAAACTTAAAGATAGGAAGGGTGTTGGATAGAATAGGAATAGAGATAGGAATAGGGTTGATGAATTTGAGGGATTTGGAAATTTAGGATAAGGACGAGGGATTTAGGATAAAAATAAAAAGGGTAAATTACACTGACCTTTCTTGAAATTTACAAAAATATCAATTACCTCATCTGTAGTTTTTGAAATGTTACTAACCTTACATCAAGTTTAATTTTTACATAAAATTAGTTAAATCGCTAAATTTTCATTACTATTTTAACGGAAACCATCAAAATTCACCAAAATCAGAGGGGATGGGAGGTTAGGATAGAGAGAGGAAGAAAAAAAAAAGAGAAAAAGAAAAAAAAAGCCCTCATTTTGGTGGATTTTTTGTGCGGCGCTTGAGCTTATTTTTGCTTTCTCTCTTTTTTTTCTTTCTCTCTCTACCCTAACGTCCCCTCTCCTCTTGTTTTGGACGATTTTGATGATTTTCGTTAAAGTAGTAACAGAAATTTAATAGTTAAACTAATTTGACATAAAAATTAAATCTGATTGGAGGTTAGTGATATTTCAGAAACCATAAGGGAGGTGGTTGATGTTTGCGTGAACCTCATGAGAGGTCAATGTAATTTACCCAAATAAAAAAATAATTTTTTTAAATTACTTAAAAATTAATAAAAACTTACAGTACTTTCGTAAGAATTCAGTACCTGCATCGAATTTCTTTCAACGCCGAGCAACCTACAGTTAATTAATGGAAAAGTAATTAAAAAAATGCTATACGAAAATCCTAAACTATCAAAACAAACCCTAAAGAACAAATTAAAACTAGAACTATTCTAAAAATACGGAACCGTGCTTTTTGTCCCCAGCAACGACGCCAAAAAAATGGTTCGTTGTTGTACTGTATCAAAATAAATATTTAAAATTTTAAAATTAATTACTATTTGGTAAAATAGTGGTTAAGTTCATATACAGTTCCTCAAGGACTATGGAACGGAATTACAATTTTACAAATTAAAATATTATTCGATTCTCTTTCATAAAAAAATTTGTTTGGTTTAATCTAAAAATTTGAAATTAAATTAAACTAAGAATAAAAGATTTGATTTAGATGAGAAAACATTTCTTAAGGACTTAAATCTACCATAACCTGTATTTTAGTTTTATTCGGATTCTATTTCATTCATTCAATTCAATTCAATCTGGTTACGACTACAAGACTTACACGGATTAACAATAGAATAAGGTTGAATCCAAACCTGGCATATCCTATCTTAGACATGGCACGCATCGTTCGAGTGATCCTGGCACAACCCATCCTATCTGAACATAAGATATCTCACGTTTGGATAAGAACAAGAACATATAACAGTTGCGTGATCTTTTTATTACAATAACAGAAAGTAAAAACGAAAACTAGATAATCAAATTAAAAATTCGTTGATCAAACACCACCGTCTCAAAAATCATACAACGAACTAAATTCGAATAGAAAAGAAATATAAATCTAAACTAATCCTAAAATACCGACTAGGGATTCATCATCTTCTAGGAAGAAGAAGATCAGCCAATCATGTTTCAGCTCGAATCCATGAAGAGTTAAAGAAGAACTGGTTCCTAGGCTTTCGTCTTTGCTTTTTCGTCACTTCCCGAGCCTCCACACTTGCCTCTTGATAAATCTTCAATATGATTTTTGAAGATCTAGAAATAATTGAATGATTCCCCAAAGCCTTGTATTTATAAAGATGATTCACGTCCCTTGTTTCAATGTTTCAATCAAATTCTGACTGTTCCGTTCCATTTGGACGCTTCTTTAATAGTAGTTTTTCCGTTTGGACACTCATATTTCTGTCTGGACGCAAATCAGTCTAGTTAATTTTCGTCCGGACGCCCATATTTTCACTCGGACGCAATTTTGTAAAAACGCGACAGCTCTACTGTCCTATTATTCCGACTTCAAACGAGTATAACTCCTTCATCTGAACCCCGAATAAGGTAATTCTTATGTCCAAATTGTAGTTCCAAAAGTCTACTTTTCAATAGTTCTAGCCTCATATCAAAATTTATTTTTTACAAAAAGTATGAGCAAAATATTGAAAATATGTCAATTTTCTTCATATATTTTTCGTATAATTTTGACCGAACTTCTTTTGAAACTGGGTCAATTCTCCCACATGGATAATAAAGATAGGTCAACATTATTTCACTTAGAGTATTTTTTTACTATATTTTAAATAAAAACATCATATAAATAATGTCATATAGTATTTTGGGATTATTGAATAGTTACTTTTTATTTTTCTGTCAATGTAATTCAATTTGAGGTGTGAATTGTAGAGGCCTTTGGCAAAATTTTTCACTATAATTTTTAACTATTTGTTATTTATTTTAATCATCAGTTATAAATTTTTTAAAATACTTTACTATAATTTATAATCAATTTTTTTAATTTAAATTATAAATTATAATTTTTACTAAATATTTATAATATTTATTATAAATTAGAATTATCGCAAACACTACCTAATTTTTTTTCTTTTATTCAGTTTGTTTGATTTGTTTTGTTAGACGGAGCGTCTTACGTCCATAATGCCGTCCAACATATATATGCTACTCCCTCAAGTTTTCCCTCCTTTCCTCGCACCTTCCTCTTGACTACCGAAAAGCGAACTTAGAGCGAGAGAGAGGTGATACATATAGAGAGAGAAAGAAACAAAAGAGGTGATAGATATAGAGAGAGAAAGCAGTGAGTGCTGCGGTGGAGGGGACGATGAAACACATTTTCAAGAAGCTCCACATAGGAAGCAATCACGACCCTAATCGATCCAACGAGGCTTCTTCGACTGTTTCACCAACATGCGCCTCGGATCACCGTCCAGCTCCCGGCCAGAATTCCGGCCCCTCTCCGGCAAGCCCACCGACTTCGTCCCCGTCGACGGCCACTGTTATGGAATCTGTGGCGACCACTCCGGCGGCATCGGCAGTCAATCGGCAGGACTACTACTCGTCGGAGGAGGAGTACCAGGTTCAGCTAGCCCTAGCGCTCAGCGTTTCGGGGCCGGAGTCTCAGGATGATCCGGAGAAGGATCAGATCCGAGCTGTGACGTTGATGAGCTTGGGGCGGCATGAGAGCAATTCCGTTCGGGAGAGGGACGCCGCTGCTGATTTGCTGTCGCGGCAGTACTGGGTGAGTTGCTCGGGATTGAATTTGATACGTTTCAATCTTTTCTGTACTGAATTATGCTCTATGAACTTATTTAGCGATCTTACTTTGTTTTTGGTTTTTGATTTGGCTTTAGATCGGGGAATTTAATAAAGCAAAATAGAGTCGATGAGACTGAGAAAACTTGAACTTTTCTTAATAGACTTCTGATTAAGCAATATTCTGCAATTTTTCAGCCTTTGATTTTGCTTAATTTACTTCTAATTGAACTATATTATGCAGGTAAAAATCGAAAGTTTGACGAAAGAGGTTAGCTGATAGAAAATTGAGCAATAATTGTTAATTTAATCAGATAATATGATATTTGTAAATGTCAAAATCGCTTATGAGTACTGAATTTGGCTTCTTTAAGTTATCTCCAGCCCTACATATACTGGCATTTACTGCAATAGTGGAGTTCCTTTAGAACATGGCGGCTTGTGGTGGGATGAAGCATTCAGTGGGCCTTTCGTTTATTCTAATAAGTAATAAGTAGTGACTTTGCATTAGGTTTTAGGTTCAGAATCTTGTTCTTTTAAAGGAAAGAACCAATAAAATCTGAAAAGAAGAAATTGACATGGAAGCATGGTTCACTATGATCATATACATGAGCAGAGCCATGTGGGAGTGATTGGGGGCGATTGACCACATTAACTACTAAAAAGTTACACTTTAAACCATAATGAACTGAAGCTCAAGATCTTAATTTTCCTGCCCCCACTTTTTTTTTCCATCCTTCCCGATTTAAGCACCATTATATGGTTGTCGACATGCTGAACAAAATGTGCATTTTTACAGTTTTAGGGTGGCTTTTGATTTCATCATCTTTGCTGTTAATATTTTTCTTGTTAGATTTTTCTTTGTTTTTTATTTTTTTGTAAAACATAGATGATAGAGGATTCATTGAATTTTGTGAGTTTGTTTTTCATTTCACGAGTTGTAGATATGTGTGTGAGTTTAAGAGTCGTTGCGAGTTGGGTTTGTTCAATTTAATTAGTAGTTAAATTAGTTAAAACTTAAGACTTGCTAAAATCTGCAACAGACTGGGGATGTGTTCGATTTCTTGGGACGCATCGGGATGGAATTGGCCACTGAATAAAATTCTTGACTCCACCCTGATCATATATGATGAACATTTCCTCTTGATTTTGTGGCTTCGTGGTATTCCTAAAAATTGCTTTTAAATTGTATCTGAACCACATGACATTTTCTTTGCAAGTATGTCCACTGAATCTTTGGTTGGTTGCCAAATGGGGAAATTCTTGAGAAAATCTGGTCTCATAAGCAGGGACCTCATACTCGTGGAAGTTGTTTGACCACGGACAACATTGATACCTGTCTGTAGACTCGCTCTTTATGTGCTTGAAGGTGATCAATACATCATTTATAAAGACTTGTGGTTCAGCAGCGCAGTATTGAACTTTAAACTCCTTTTGCCTGATAATCGTCTCTTCTTCCAGTAAGTTGGATCTTTTGCAGTTTGGGTTTGGTTATGGTCAGTCTTCTATCATTGTGTGTGTGTGTGTACATACATACATACATACATACATACATATATATATATATATTGTGATATAGACCTGTGGAAGGGTTAGACCTATGAGTGTTGTTCTTAAGCAGTCATCGGCTGGTTTCTATATTGCACGAGGATTTTATCTCCCTGTCAAGATGACCACACTGTCGAGGACCAAGTTTTCTTTGAGAAGTATAGAATTTTCTCCGTTGTACCTAAATCTTTGCTGGAATTTCCAATAAGTTGACAAAGCTGTTTCATGGATTCCTTCAAACTGTTATCGAAGAAGGGAGAATCTCAAGCTAAATGATTAAGTGAGTTTTCATTGTGGCAGCAAGATAGTTGTTTGATATCAACAATCTACACTTACCAAAAACATGAAAATAACTTGGCTGTAGATTTCCCCCTTCCATATAGCGATTATAGATATTAGTTTTTGAATTGAAATTATTATTTCAAATGAAGTTTATCACCATTCTTGGTATGAATGTTTGTAAGATATTAGCCGAGATGATGGTAGGAATGGGAAGGCCTCGATGAGTTTTACTGTTCCATCAATGATTTTTTCCTAATGCCTAGAAATGTTCCTAACAACTCTTGCTGGTGAACCAATTTCCCCATCCTCACCCTATTTGCATTCCACCGCCTTCCTCCACAATCTGTCTTGTTCTAGGGAGAAACCTCCATAACCGCTTCCTCCACAATGCTTTATTAAAAAACTCCACTTCTGTTCCCCACTCCCGCCTTCTAAATGGGAAGACAAGTACCTTTTCCAGCCATCCAAGTGTGGGGAAGGGCAAAGTCTACTTGACAACGCAAAGTCACGGCCAACTAATTCATATTATCCAATTGTAATGATAATAAGAGTCGATTTTTAGCTAAGTTAATATGCAAACCAGGTACAACTTGAAAACACAACACACATCTAAGCAACCTTAGCGCTCTTCCCTGGCATCACAAAAAAGAATTGTGTCATCGGTTAAAAGGAGGTGGAACGTGAAAATATGATCATCTCCCTTGTTACCAACCTCAAAGCCGTGCATCCTGAGAAGAAAAAAGTAAGACGTTAAGAGACCCTCCTGGCCCAACCGGAGCCCTACTCTGACCACCCTCTCCAACATGGAACTGAAGATTTCCATCACAACTGTAAATATAAACTGGGAGAGGATTCTCCACTCTTAGGACGCTCGAACTGGCACGTAAATCATCGGGAAACCATTTTCATAATTGAAAACATCACAATGGATAAGAAAAATCACTTCATCCCCTCCAACATCCTATGAAACCATGTTGTGCAGAAGATATAGAAGAAACTCTCAAAAAACATGTTCGTAGACCTTTATGGTATGCAATTTACAGAGAAGGCTTGGGATGTGACTCTTAATCCTAGAAGTTTACTGCCTCGTTAGCCTCCAAAATCCCATTCAAGATTTGTCTCCCTTCAACAAAGTGTTTTGTTTTGTCATAAATCACCTTCTCAACAATCGTTTTAGTCTCAATGTCAAGTCCTATGACAAGAAAGATTAGAACGTTAACCACCATTTTGATCGGTATGTAATTGTTCAAATTTGATGCATCAGCTTCTTGAGGATGAGAGTTACAATAGAAGCATTAGAACTCTTCTTGGATATCAAAACACTGTTGTCATCACATCATCCCACACCACATTCCAACATTGCTCAAAGAAAGCCATGGAGAAACCATCCGGTCCTAGGGTTTATTGCCATTACTACTCTTCAAAGCCTCCAATACCTACTCCTCGGATAAGGGTCTCTCCAACCAGTTTCTATCCTCCTCAACAATGGAGGTAAATTCATCTTCTCACGAGCATGTTTCTGCACCACAGACTTTGAGTAAAGCTCCAAATAAAAGGTCACAACACCTTCTAAGAGCCCATCTTAGTAGTCCTCTCCCTGCAAGCATCAGCCTGTTAATATTATGGAATCTTCTGTGGGTAGTAACCATCTTGTAAAAAACATGGGCTCTGATTCTTCTTTTATGTATATCGCCCTGCAAATTGTGCTTGTTGCTGTTGTAAATCTATTTTTTTTCCCTTTTTTCTCTCTCTTGTGGGCAATAACCATCTTGTTAAAAAACTGGGTCGTGATTCTTCTTTTATGTATATCGCTCTACAAATTGGCTCTGCTACTGTTGCAAAATCTAATTTTTCCCCGTTACTTGTTTTTCCTTCTGGTTCTTTATAAGCTCTCTGCCCCCCGCCAAAACATGTTTCTAAAACGTACAATCTATGGCAAACCTATATTGCATTCAATACCTGTTAAAATGGCTGAAGTGTCTTAGATGATGATTTCATTGTGTGATTTGAAAAATATACTGTGCTGCATTTACATGGCTATTCCCAGAAAGGAAAAATGATGTGCATTTTTTTTCTTTGTGCTTGTGTTTCTGGTCTCATCAGGATTACAGTGTCCTTGACTACGGGGAGAAAGTAGTGGATGGTTTCTATGATGTATATGGGCTCTCCACAGATCCAGCAATCCAAGGAAAAATGCCATCTCTCGCAGATCTTGAAGCGATGCCTGGTAGTTCTGGCTTTGAAGTTATTGTAGTTAACCGAACAATTGACCCGTCCCTGGAAGAATTGTTGCAGATTGCGCATTGTTTTGCACTTGACTGCACATCTGGTGAGGTTAGTGTTCTTGTACAGAGGCTTGCTGAACTCGTTATAGATCACATGGGTGGGCCAGTAAAGGATGCTAATATCGTGGTAGCAAGGTGGATGGAAAGAAGCAGAGAGTTGAGAACATCTCTTCACACTAGCGTGCTGCCTATTGGCACCCTAAAGATTGGGTTGTCGCGTCATCGCGCTTTACTTTTTAAGGTAAACTATCATATTGTCATCTGTCACTGCTCAGCCGGAGCTTAGCAGTGTATTCATCTCTGTTCTGATGTTTGGGATTTTTATTCTAAAGTTTGTTTGTTAGTGTGCCAGTTGAGAGCATATTAGATTTAAGTGTCTGCAGGCAGTTACGTTATCCAATCACTAGTGGTTTGATGATAACTTTAGCAGCATAAATATTGGCTACTTATTTTCTGGTGGTTTGTGCTTGAACTCTTTTCCTCCAGCTTATCGCGTCTGATGCATATGTGGGAGCAGGAACTCAGGATGTGTTTTGTTCCCTTTAATTCATGGTTACTTTATTTTGGGAAAGGACTACAGCAATGGATGCGGACATCACTTTGAGGAGTTCATTTTTCTATTTTTCTCTCGTTGTCTCTAAAAGATGCTGCTGTTTTTGGGACACATTCTATTCCACTATAATTCCCTAGAATTATCATAAGATGCTGCTATTCTCTTATCAAATTTAAATATCGACAAATTCCAAAATTTTGAGAAACCATTTCTTAGTTTTGAAAAAATACTTACTGTTAACGTGACATATTAAAAAAATGAGAGAGCTTAACCTAAAGGGTTAGCTCCTTTAACTATTTATATTAAACCAAATATTATCAATTTACATAAATAATCCTTAACACTCCTCCTCAAGCTGGTACATATATATTATGTGTATCAAACTTGGTACAAATATATTTCACTCGTGAACCACACAAAAATTTGGTGAATAAATCTGCTAACTGACTTACTGACTTCACATAACTTGTACGAATCACATTTTGTAACAACTTTTCTCGAATAAAGTGACAATCGACCTTAATATGCTTAATTCTTTCATGGAATATTGGATTAGATGCGATGTAAACTACTGTTTGGTTATCATATAACAAATTCATAGGATGAGAATGCTGAAATCCAAGTTCCTCTAGCATATGCTTCAACCAAATCAACTCATAAGTGGTATGTGCCATAGCTCTATATTCGGACTTAGCACTAGAGTGAGCAACAACATGTTGTTTCTTGCTTTTCCATGAGACTAAATTACCTCCAATAAATACACAATAGCCAATAGTTGACCTTCTATCAGATGTAGATCTAGCCTAATTTGCATCCATATAACCCTCGATCCGAGTATGGCCATAATTCTGATATAATAAATCACGACATGGTGCACTTTTAAGATATTTTAGAATACGTACAATGGCAGCCTAATGACAAGTTCGTGAAGCATCTAAAAACTGATTGACAACACTGACTGCAAAAGAAATGTCTGTTATGGTAACAGTTAAATAATTTAACTTTCTAACCAAGAGTCGGTATTGTCTTGGATCTACTAACAACTCACCTTGATCTGCAACTAATTTTGTGTTGGGGTCCATAGGCGTGCTAATAGGTTTGGACCCTAACATTCCTGTTTCACTCAATAAATCAAGAACATATTTTCTTTGAGACAAGAAGATACCCTGGTGTGATCTAGCTACTTCAACACCCAAAAAATATTTCGGCATTCCCATATCTCTAATATGAAATTTGACTTGTAGAAACGATTTCAATTTCTCAATACCATTAAAGTCATTACTAGTGTTCACAATGTCATCCACATACACAATTAGCAGTATCTTGCCCACTCGAGTATGTCTATAGAAAATAGAATGATCGACGTCACATTTTTGAAGATCCAAACTAGTCACAGTATTGGTAAACCTACCAAACCATGTATGAGGAGATTGTTTGAGTCCATATAATGACTTCTTCAAACGACAAACCAAACCTGGCTCCCCCTGAGCAACAACACCTAGAGGTTACGCCATATAGACCTCCTCCTGGAGATCACCATGTAAGAAGGTATTTTTCGCATCGAGCTGATGTAAAGGCCAGTCAAACGTGGCAGCAAGGGATATGAACACACGAACAAAAAAAATACTTGCCACTGGTGAGAATGTTTTAGAGTAATCAATGCTATACACTTGTGTATATCCCTTTGTCACAAGGCGAGCCTTAAATCTGTCAACAGTACCATCAGAAAGAACTTTAACGGCATACACCCATCTACATCCGACCACTGATTTTGCCCGAAGGAAGAGGCACTAAATCCCATGTATCATTCTGCTTTAAAACAAGTTTTTTTTCTTCCATTGCATTCTTCCAACCAGAATGAGATAGAGCACGTGTATAAGACTTAGGAAGAGGAACAGACGACAATGCAGCAACAAACGAGTGAAAGGAAGTGGACGAGTGAAAGGAAGTGGATAAATGATCATAAGAAAGAAAAATAGAAATAGGATGGGAAGTACAAGATCGCTTACCCTTGCGAACGGCAATTGGAAGATCAATCGCAGTTGATGTAGAATGGGGGTGATTTGGTGGCAGGAAGACCATTGAGGAAGCAGTAGAGACAGGTGGAGTCGACTCAACATGAGTGCGATGAGTGTAAATATGCCTGTCAGGACGACTTAAATGTTCAACAGCAGTACTAGAAGATAATGGTGGAGTAAAGAAAGTAGGACTAGGGACGGAAAGAGGAAGATCACAGACTAGACCATGTGTAGAGAGTTGCTTAGAATAATATGGGGTAAACTCAAAGAAAGTCACATCACAATAGACAAGAAATTTATGAGGACTAGGACTATAACACTGATAATCTTTCTGAGTACGAGAGTAGTATAAGAAAATACATTTAAGAACTCGAGGATCAAACTTGTCACTACTAGGAGCAAGTTGATGGACAAAACAAACACAACTAAAGATGGGGGGTAAAATAAAGAGCGGAGTATGTGAAAAAAGAATAGAGTGATGAGTCTGTCCCTTAAGCATGGATGAGGGCATACGATTAATTAAATAACAAGCGGTTAAGACATCAGCACTCCAAAAAAATTTGGGAATATTCATTTGAAGTAAGAGAGTCCGTGCAACTTCAATTAAATGTCGATTTTTGTGCTCGGCTACACCATTTTGTTGTGGAGTGTGAGAGTAAGATGATTGATGAATAATGCCAGATTGAGTCATGAAGTTACTAAAGGAATGAGAAAAATACTCTCTAGCATTATCACTGCGCAAGATGCGAATTGTAGTACCAAACTGAGTTTGGATTTCAGCACAAAAGGCATAAAAGATGGAAAACAACTCTAAACGGTCTTTCATTAAATAAAGCCAAGTAACTCTCGAACAATCATCTATAAAAGTAATAAAATACCGAAATCCCAACTTAGAAGTGATACGACAAGGACCCCAAACATTTGAATGAACTAACATGTAAGGACTTAACTCTCTTTTATTAATCTGGGAAGTAAAAGGAACATGAAGATGCTTTTCCAATTGACACGACCCACAATCTAAAACTGAAATAGAACTTAAACTAGGAACTAAAAGTTTTAAGTTGTCCAATGATGGATGATCAAGATGACAATGAATCTGAAGCGGATAAGTAATAGTAGGACATGCTAAAGGAGAAACTGCGGATGACGCTTTAGTGTCCAAATAATAAAGACCATCTTACTCACGTCCTTTGCCAATCGTCTTCCTCGTCACCAAATTCTGAATGACAACAGAATCAGGAAAGAAAGAAATAGAACAATTAAGATTTTTGGTAAATTGACTCATAGACATCAAATTAAAAGGAAAATAAGGGATATATAAGGCAGAAGACAGAGATAGCGAAGGTGTAGGTTGATTGATGCCTATGCCTTCAACAAAACTGGTAGAACCATTTGCTAACGTAACACGAGGTAAGGAAGATGAAGACGTGAGATGAGAAAAAATCTGAGATATACTTAACATATGATCAATGGCACCGAAATCAATGACCCATGGATGTGATGTAGAAGAAGATGAAAGACAAGCAATAGGGGTACCTTTCTGGGCGAGAGATGCAACTGGAAGAGAAGTCTGCAATGACGCTTGATGCTGAAGAAACTTAGAGAACTCTTCCTCGGAAATAGTGATATTCTTGTCCTCAACCAGAGTAGAGAGGGCAGAAGGATGAACATTGTCAAATGTCACAGCATTAGCAAACCGAGAAGGTTTGCCAACAAGATCCCAACATGTCTATTGTGTATGATTAAGCCACAATTAGAACACTGACGAGGTAGACCTCGACCTCGACCTCGACCACTACAACCACCACGAGAACCACCAAGGCGACTACCTCGAGAACCACCACTTCCTCGGCCAGGACTGTAACTACTAAATTGATCATCTCGGTGTTGTGTAACTAGAGCTGAACGATCAGAATTGTCCCGAGAAGAATTACTAGAGCCATGAGAGTTGTCCCGAGAAGTAGCGCACAAGATATGAGAATATACCTCGGCAAGAGAAGAGAGCTCAGCTCCTGCTAAAATCTGAGAGCGAACAGACTCAAATTTAGGCCGTAATCCCACCAACCATCTGTTCTCGTTGCTGTTGCATTTTACGAATATTATTTGTGATGAGAAGAACTACATTTCATTCTTCATGAAGTCTTTTAAGTGCAGCAAAATAATCGGTAACAGATTTATCATCTTGTTGCAACTGAAAGTATTCAAATGAAATATCATAATACGAGTAAGATTACTGGAATATAACATTTGAATGTATTTTCAAATTTCTTTACAAATGTCAAGATAAGTACACATATTGGCAATATGTGACTCTATAGAATTTCATAGCTGTGTAACAATATGAGCATCTTCTTGTTCCCATTCAGGTTTTCGTTTATCATCGGATGGACCAGACATAGTCAAGTGGTTTTGTTTACCTTGACCAGTTAAGGCAACTCTTACGGTTTTGAACCAATGCAAATAATTAACTCTATTCAACTTACGAGTAGTGAGTTGTGGAATGGTGAACTGAGGAACAGATGGTTTGGAATCCAAACTCCACTAACCAAACACAGAACAATTTGTTTTCACAAAGGAATAGAAACTCACAACTCACAAAGAGGAACCCGAATCATAAGAGTAGGGAGTTGTCCATAGTAGATCTGACTAGAGTTAATAAAAATAAACATGAACTGGTCGTACCAAAACAAGCAGCAGACAAGGGTGGACGGTGAAAGACGGCGACGACTGTGGCGATTGTGGTAGACGGCGGCTGCAACTGTGGTGGACGGCGACGTCGGTGACAGTAGTGAATGATGGAGGCGGTGACTGTGAGGAATGAATCTCGACTGTGTTGGATGTTGCGATGTTGCGAAGATGGTGCAAAGAGGAATCGCAAAGTCACGTTGTGGGGACTGTGGTCGGCGATTGTGGCGAGGACTGTGGAGATGGAGGAAGGCGGCGGCGATGGATGGGTTAGGGTTTGTCGGCGACTGAGGTGGTGGTGTTTTTTTTTTTTTTTAAATTTTCAAGAATCTTAGCTCTGATTCCATGTTAACGTGACATATTAAAAAAATGAGAGAGCTTAACCTAAAGGGTTAGCTCCACTAACTAATTATATTAAACCAAATATTATCAATTTACATAAACCCTTAACAATTACTAACCCTAAAAGATATTTGGGCATGTTTGTGAATTTCAAAAGCAGTCCAGACTAGAGAATGCATTGCATTTTGCCATTTTCTAAGGATACACTGAGCTGCATGGGACCAGAATGACACCCACCAGAGACAGTCCTAAAATCAGTCGGTTGCTTGACCTTCAACGCCCGCCCCCCCCCCCCTTGCTAGAATCTGGTCTTCAATTAGAATTGGTTACTAAATTTTGGCCGATCCTCTTGATTCAAATGCATGAAGTTTTTGGCTGGTTATAGCGATATCTAGGAAGTTGAACATTTTTTGGGTAATTAAATTTATAAAGAAGAGAAAACATATTTACCAGGGGCAACATATCTACAAGGTGCCTTTCATTTTGGACATCTGAACCAAGCACAGACCTACGGTTACTGTTCAAGTGAAGTTATAAATGTATGTCCTGGGCCTTGAGCACATTTGGATTTTCTTGGGGAAATGAACAAAAGATACCATGGACTCATTGATGGTACCCATGGATGTAGGATTTGCATCTCGTGAATGTACTGGATGGTGTCAAAATGTTGTTTTTCTTTGCTCATTTTTTTTGTTTTTTTAGAAAATTAAGTGTTAGGGACACTGAAAGCCTAATAAGTAGTAGGCAAAATTCTTTTGAGTGCCTTTTAGTGTGTGCACACTTGTACGCATGGATATATGGTTTCCATCTATGTACTGGATGGTGTCAAAATATTATCTTTCTGCGATCATATTTGAATAGGAAAGTTAGTGCTTGAGACAGTATTCCCCTCGACCCGGTATTTATTTATAATAAAATACTATAAGACACAATGACAAAAATACCCTTAATACAAAAAATAAATACTCTAACACTCTTCCCTCAAAATGGAGCATATAGATCAAATGTGTCCAGCTTCGAAGACAAGTGAATAAATGATGAACGAGCTAATGGTTTGGTGAATATATTTCCAATATGATCTGTTGAACGAATGTCGGGAGTGGTAATATGTTTTTGCAGCATCAAATCCCTGATAAAATGACAATCAACCTTGATATGTTTAGTCCGCTCATGAAATACGTGATTATTGGCAATAGAGATTGCGGCCTGGTTATCACAGAACATTTGCATTGGGGTTGGAGGTGTAAGACCATAATCAAGGAGAAGAAAGAAGACTCACAACATCTTAGAGGCAGTATGGATCATAGCACGAAACTCAGTTTCAACACTCGAACGAGCAACCACAGACTGCTTTTTACTGCGCCAAGTCACAAGGTTGCCACCAACAAAAGTACAATGTCCCGATGTCGACTGTCGATCAGAATAACTACTGGCCCAATCCGCATCATTGAAGCCAACAACAGACAAAGAAGCAGAGGGTTGATATAACAAACCGCGATCTGGAGCACGCTTCAAATACCGTAAAATACGACAAATAACATCATAATGAGGCTGGTGGGGTGAATGCATATATTGGCTAACCACCCCAACAGTATACGTGATGTCAGGACGAGTAACTCTGATATACATGAGTTTACCAATTAAACAACAATAGCAACCAACATCAGAAAAGAGAGCACCAGACTCGGTATCAAGTTTAACAGTAGAATCCATAAGACTATCAACCGAATGGGCACCTAGGAACCCAGTCTCAGAGAGAAGATCAAGGACATACTTGTGTTAGGATAAAGAGATGCCGCCAGACGAACGAGCAATCTCAATTACAAGAAAGTAACGAAGAATGCCCAAGTCCTTGGTTTGAAAATGTTTTGCAAAATGCCATTTCAAAGCAGCGATACTAGCAAAATCATCATCGAAAATAACGATGTCATCGATATAAACAATCAACACAATAGTATCAGCAGAAGAATGATGAGCAAAGACCGAGTGATCACAAAAGGAACACTGAAAATCGTACTCGAGAACAACACAGCTGAAGCGATCAAATCAGGCACGAGGAGATTGCTTTAGATCATATAGAGCCTTACATAGGCAATACACAAGGGTCTCATTTCCAGATACAACATAACCAGGAGGTTGAGACATATCGACTTCCCTCTGAAGATCACCATGCATAAAAGCGTTTTTAATATCAAGTTGATATAAAGGCTAAGAACGACTAACAGCAACGGAGAGAAGAATGTGAACATAATTAGGGCGAGCCACAAGTGAAAAGGTCTCCAAATAATCAGCACCACATGTTTGAGTGTAGCGTTTGGCCCATCAGGAAGATATTTGATGGTATACACTCAACGACAATCATCAAGTTGTTTCCTAGAAGGAAGATGAGTAAGCTCCCAAGTGTGATTTTGATGAAGAGCACTCATTTCTTCTTCCATAGCTTGCTTCCATCTAGATAAAGACATAGTCTGCTTATGAGAATTGGGAAGAGAAACAACAGAAAAGGCAGTAGCAAAGGAAAGAAAGCAAGAAGAGACGCGTGCACACAAAACATACTGAGCAATAGGGTGTTGAGTACAAGTACGTTTATCTCGATGTAAGCAATGGGTAAGTCGTCAACAAGAGGGGAAGATGATAGAGCCTCTAACGGGAAGATGCTGGTGCAGGGCCAAAAGAAACAACGGGCCGGTCACGAAAGCGCTAATACACCTTCAAGGGACGAGGCGAGGGCAACAATATAGGAAGTGGTAACGTCGGAGACGTTGACTCCCTCTCACGACAAGAAAGAAGGTTAGAGGATAACTCCTATCCAGAGACAAAAAAAAGGAAGTGGACTAAGAAGGTGACATCAATAGTGACAAAGTAGCAACGAAACTCAGGGTGATAGTGCACTTATATCCCTTTTGAGTCCTAGAGTACCCAAGAAAGACATTTACGGGTCCAAGGGGAAAGCTTGTCAAAGTTGGGATTGAGAACATGAACAAAGACAATGCATCCAAATACATGAGGAAGGGAGGAGGGAGAAGTAGGGTATAAGAGGGAAAAAGGAGACTTCTGATGAAGGACAACAGAAGGCATACGATTAATGAGATGACAGGTAGTAAGAACAGCGTTACCCCGAAAGTGTTTCAGTACATGCATGTGGAAAAGTAATAGACGTGCAACATTTAATAAATGACGATACGTACGCTTAGCGACACCATTCTGTTGGGATGTATGAGCACAACTTGTTTGATGAATGATACCACCATCAACACAAAAGGAATCAACAATAGACTGTATGTATTTTAAAGCATTATTTGATCAAAGAACCTTAATATACCGACCAAATTTGGTAAAAATTTCATTATAAAACTTAGAAAGAATATAAGGTAACTCAGATCTTTATTTCATAAAAAAGCCAAGTCATACGAGAAAAATCGTCGACAGAGATAACTAAATATGAACATCCATTAATAGTAGAAGTTCGAGAAGAATCCCAAATGTTCATGTGGACTTACATCATAAGACTTAGACACACGACTATGACTACTACGAGGAAAGGAACTACGGTGATGCTTGCCGAGCTGACATGCTTCACATTCTAAACTAGAAATGGAAGGCCAAGACGAAATAACCAACTTCAATTTGGTCAAAGAGGGATGATCGAGGCCAAAGATGCCATTGAAACAGAAACACTCAATGCAAATGCTGGAGTATGAGACGGGTGATCGGTATCCACGTAGAATAGGCTGTCTCTCTCATGTCGCAAACAAATCATCTTCTGAGTCCGGAGGTCCTAAAAAACACGAGGAGAAAAGGTTATGGAACAATTTAAGGTTTTAGTTAATTGACTAACAGATAGTAGATTAAAGGAGAAGTTGGGAACAAAAAGACTCGAAGATAAGGAAAGAGAAGAGGTGGGATGAAGTACACCTTGTCCAGTAACGGGACGAGCCATCAGTTAAGACAATATGATGATGAGTATGAGTCAAATTAGAGACAAGGAGGAATTAACAGACATATGAGAAATAGCTCTAGAATCTATGACCCAAGTGGGTGAAGAAACTGCACATGCAATGGTACCTAAGTTTGCTAAAGTAGTAGTAGAAGTGGAAGGATATGCAGTGCATAAAGTTTGAACCAACTCACTAAGCTGAGTGATGAGAGCATCATGAGAACCAGATGGAGCGTCCGGACTGCTGGATGAGATGGGTGGTGGACAATGGAGAGTTTCTTCAGTGACATGATGAATAGAGATGGGTTTATCGTACTTTTTCCAATAGTATGGTTCTGTATGATTAGTGCCACCACAAGGATCGCAATTCTGATTCTCACAATTACCGGATCGACCGCCACGTGAGCCACCTCAAACAAACCGACCTCCATGACCACCATGACTGTGGGCATGACTACCACCAAAGGAAACTAAAGCTGAAGCTTCTGAAATAGGAAGATGAGATTGCGGAACAGCAGATGAGTGCCCCAAGGATGAACATAAGAGCCAAGCTAAGAATATGCATTAGCAGCAGTCGGTAAAGTCTCACTGGCAAGAATCTGATCTTTAAACCACCGCAAGTCAGAGTTCAAACCAGAAAGAAGAGAAGCAACCATAAAGTCCCCCTAATGGCGTATCTGTTGCACTAAATCTGTGGTGAGAGGGCAATATTGCAACAATTGATTCCACAAACTCTTTAGATTGCTATAATATTCAGTTAAAGGTTTACTAGACTACTTAGTATTGAAAATTTGCTCATAAAGCTCATAAACTTGAGAAATATTATTTTGGGTAGAGAAAAAGTTAGCAAGAGAATCCTAAATCTTTTTTGAAGTATCACAACTTGACGGTAGTGGCAATGTGGGGATTCAAACTATGCCACAACTAACCCATTACAAGTGAATCTATAGTTTCCCAATCCACAAGTTTAGAATCATCGGTAGTAGGGGGAAGGTTTGTAATATAGTTCAATCGTCTCTTCCCTTTGAAAAACACTTTAAATGCACGGGTCCAAGTCAAATAATTCAGTCCATTTAAAAGCTTAGAGGTAACACAGAGGGGCAAGTCATCATTTTTGAGGTCAAAGGAATTTGTCTAAGCTATGGCTACTGCAACCCTTTGTGAAGAATAACATGGTGGGAACAAAAAAAAAAAAATTGCAACCAAATATGAAGCTAAAGAATAGTAGGAAGACCATAGAACAAGGTGCAAACCCAAAGCAGAGAAGTAAAATGCGAACCACGAACCAGAACGACCAAAAACAATTACCACGAAGCACACCAAAGGCAACAAACCAGATCAATTGCAAAGAGCTCCTCGAACTAGGAGAACCAAACCAAAATCAACAAGGCTTACCATGAATGAAACTAAAAATCAGGCTGTTTTTATCGCACAGTACGTTTCGAAATGATAAGAGTAGTTCTAGAGTTGGATCAACGCTCTGATACCAAGTTAAAGTGTAAAGAAGTAATTTTTAGGATTTGAGAGAAAGAGAGAGAGAAGATGGAGAAGAAATTAGAGTGTTGTTAGGAACATAATCAGTTCCCTCGACCCGGCATCTATTTATAATAAAACATTATAAGACACAATGACAAAAGTACCCTTAGTACAGAAAATAAATACTCTAACATTGAGTAAAATTAATTTTGAGTGCTTTTCAATGTGTTCACATTATGGAAGATTTCTACACTTCTTAATTAAATGAATTTCACTTGATATTGAGCAGGTATACCTTATCATTATATTAATAGTTTCCTGAATTAGGCCATATATGTGCATTGGGTTGGCTATTTCCTTATCATGTTTTGTATTATGGATTATTGGGCATATGAAATCTGTTTTTTATTTTCCATATTGCAGGTATTAGCTGACAATGTTGGATTACCTTGTAGACTGGTAAAAGGTAGTCATTACACAGGTATTGAAGATGATGCTGTCAACATCATAAAGTTGGCAAATGAAAGGTAAGATGCTGAGATTTTTACAACTTTGTTGGTAATGTATATATATGCTATGTTACATGAACTTAGGTACAAGTATTAGTTATGGGTTTGTGTCCAGGCATTGGACCTCCCTAAATCTTTGATCTTATAATATAGGGATACATATCCTAAACTTGTATATGGGTTCGAGGATAATTCATGAACTTCTAAATAAATTATATATTGTATCATACGCTGACATAAAATGGTATTATTATAGAAATGAACTTGAAATTAAATGGAATTTAGGGAGGAAAGGGGTTTTCTATCTCCCATTCACTTGAGAGTCCAGAATATTTTCTTTACTATCAAATGTGAACTTTTTCTTCAAACATTGCTAGAAATTTGAGCATCCAAGGGTCTAATTTGAATATGTGGGTCGCACAATTATCACATTACCTTCACCCTTATCTTATCCGGTTGAGACAGGGACATTTGGGTATGGAGGAGTCCATATAACATAGTACATTGGAGTATAGAGGAGTCCATGTCAATTCATGTAACATTGCTATGTTACATGTAACTTTTTCTTCAACCATTTACGCATATGGAAAACAAGGTGCATTGTATTATCCTATTGTGTTGCTGAGACATTGTTTTGCATATCTGACACTGTAATGCCGCCTTTTGGTTTTTTTTTTTTCTCTGAGTTTTTACTTCTAATCACTGAAATTCTCTTTGGTTTTCTTACCTACTGGTTTCTCACTTTCGCTCATTGGCAACTGAATCTAGACAAGTATGCAATTTCTCGTTTTCACATCAGATTGCTGACAGTTAATTGTTTTTCTTCTTTTACTTGGTTGTTTTGTTTTAATGTTAGAGCTTAATTTCCTTGTCAAAATTGGTACTAAACCTTTTACTGTTAGAGCCTTCCACAGAATATTTAACATACTGAGAGAGAATCCCAGTCCAGTTCACCAGTGCCCCCTATGGTGCTGGACAAGGAAGAAAGCCCTTTACTTTCAACTCAAGTCAAGTCTTTCACTTCATTGTTCAAGAAATGGAAAAAGCCAAGTTTTGATATCCTTATAAATCAACAAAATGAAAATTTATTGCAAATTTTGGGTTTTGCTTTGGGTGACTCTAAGTACACAAAGTTTCTAAGTGCACCCACCCTATTAATTTAAAATTTTTAGTTTTACTTTATACACACACACACCATAATATTCCCAAACTACGTCATAAGCACATCAAACCATAACAAATTACTTTGCCCATCCACCTTCTTGTTAATCGAGAATAATCTATTATCAGAAAGCTCAACCTCTCAAATTGGAGAGGTTCACTATATATAATAATTACATAAATATGTACAGCAAAACCTTAATGGGCCTTTATCGCTAACGGGCCTATCTAGAGATATTCTATACATACATCTAATAATATTACTAATATTCCCCCTCAAGCTAGAGCATAGATGTCAATCATGCCTAGCTTGTTACAAATATACTGAACTCGTGGACCCACTAATGACTTGGTAAAGATATCTGCGAGTTGTTCTGT
>JAOTRH010000024.1:10246085-10261635 GCA_034768845.1 Heliamphora exappendiculata | reverse complement strand
TGGGCGATCATCTCAGATATTGGATATACATTGTCGGCTGGGTCATCCCTCCTTGCCAAGTTTAAAGAAACTATGTCTCAGTTTAAGTCAGGTTACACAGTTGGAATGTAAGTCGTGTAGATTTGCTAAGCACCTGCGTGTGCCGTATGTGTCTAGACAGAATAATAGAACCATGAATCATTTCTCTTTAGTTCACTCCGATATTTGGGGCCGGTGTCCTGTCACATTTTTATTTGGTTTTAGGTATTTTGTGACTTTTATTGATGACTATTCTCGCACTACTTATCTTTATCTTATGAAAAAGCGGTCTGAATTACCCACTGTGTTTACTGTATTTTGTATTGAAGTCCTCACTCAATTTGGTACCACTGTGAAAATCCTTCGTAGTGATAATGGAGGTGAGTATGTTGATGGCTTGTTGGGTTCCTACCTGCGTACACATGGGATTATTTACCAAACCTCATGCCCTGACATACCTCAGCAGAATGGGGTGGCTGAGAGAAAGAATAGACATCTCCTAGAAACTGCACATGCCTTGATGTTTCAGATGCGGGTTCCTAAAGTTTTCTGTGGTGAAGCTGTGATGACCGCATGTTACCTTATTAATCGTTTGCCTTCCTCTATCTTACATGGTGCTACACCCTTGTCTGTTTTACTCTCTTAGCAGATTTCTTTTTCTTTACCACTCAAGATCTTTGGGTGCGGCTGCTATGTGAGAGATACCTGGCCAAATGTGACAAAGTTAGATGCTCGCGCACTAAAATGTGCCTTCATGGGATATCCTAAAACCCAAAAAGGATATCGATGCTATAGTCTTGACTTGCAACGCTTTATTGTTTCTCGAGATGTGGTGTTTGTTGAATCTACTTCATTCTATGGGTCGGCTACTCCACCTTTCACCTCTGTTGATGATGGTCTAGATCAGATTTTGCTGTATTAGTCCTCTCCTGATTTACCAGTGGCATCATCTCCTGTGCTTAGTCCTCCGGTTGATATTCCCGAGGAGTCTCTGTCTGCTGTTTTCGAGGCACCTGTTCTTACATCATCCTCCAACCCCTCAGTGTCACCAGGCTCCATCGCCTCTCCTCTACTCGAGTCAGTATCTCCTTAGCCGGATCCAACCTCTGATTAGGTCAGTGACCCTCCTATTGCTTTACGCAAATCTTATCGTAGTTGTAGAGATCATCCCTTATATACTATAACCTATCGTGGTTTACCGGTTACTGTCTAGCAGGGTATTAATACTCTTGATCAGCATACTTTGCCTTGCTCTGTTGTCGATGCTTTTTCTCATCCAGGTTGGCGCAAGGCTACGATTGAGGAAATGATTGCTCTTGAGGGTAATAATACTTGGGACCTGGTACGTCTTCCTCCGGAAAAAACTGCGATCAGCTGTAAGTGGGTCTATGCAGTCAAACTTCGTTCTGATGGCTCCCCTGAGCGTTTAAAGGCTCGTTTAGTGGCCAACGGTTATGTTTAGACCTATGGCCTTGACTATTTTGATACCTTTTTGCCTATTGCCAAGATGGCCTCCGTTCGTCTGTTCTTATCGCTGGCTGCTTCTCACAAGTGGCCCTTATATCAACTCGATGTGAAGAATGCTTTCATTTATGGTGATTTGGAGAAAAAAATTTATATGGAGCAACCACCCTGCTTTGTTGCTCAGATGGGTCCCCTAACCATGTATGTCGATTAAAACGCTCTTTATATGGTCTGAAGCAGTCTCTCAGGGTCTAGTTTTGCAGGTTCAGTTATATCGTACAAGAGTTTGGTCTTCAGCAATCCGCAAATGATCATACTGTATTCTTTCGTCATACCTCAGTGGGATGCATATTACTCCTCGTCTATGTGGATGGCATTGTTATTACTGGTAGTGACAGTGGAGGGATTGCTGAGCCTAAATCATTTTTAGGTACTAAGTTTTAGACGAAAGACCTTGGTGAACTTCAATATTTTCTCGGCATTGAAGTGACCAGGAATAAGAAATGTGTGTTCATTTCTCAGCGGAAGTATGTTCTTGACATTCTGGAGCGTGCAGGATATATGAATGCTAAACGGGTAGACTCACCTATGGAGTCTAATGTCAAACTAGAACCGAAGGAAGGACTGCCTCTGTTTGATCCTGACCAGTATCGCCGTACAGTGGGACAACTGAATTATCTTATTACTATGACTCGTCCGGATATTGCTTATCCAATGAATATAGTCAGTCAGTTTTTGTCTGATCTCCTTGTTCCCCATTGGCAAGCAGTGTTACGCATCTTTCTGTACTTGCTCAAAAACTCAAGGAAGGGCATCCAGTTTTCTGATCATGGTCATATAGGAATGGAAGAGTACTCTGTTACTGATTGGGCTGGATGTACATTTGACAGGAGATTCACATCTGGTTATTCTATTTTTGTTGGTGAGAACTTGGTTTCCTAGAAGAGCAAGAAGCAGACTGTGGTCTCCCGGTCTAGTGCTGAGGTCAAATACCGAACTATAGCTTTAGTGACTGCTGAGATTATGTGGCTACAACAGATTTTGACAGAGTTACACTTTTCTCTTCGAGAATCTGCCGGACTCTGGGTTGATAATACCTCGGCTATTTATATTGCCACAAACCTAGTATTTCATGAGAGAACAAAACATATTGAGATTGACTGCAATTTTATCCGTGCGGAATATAGAGAGGTGTCGTGACTTTTGGGTCAGTTCTTACCAGAGACCAGGTGGCCGATATTTTCACTAAATCCCTGCCGGCTCCGCGTGTCTCATATTTATGTAACAAGCTGGGTATGGTGGATATATATGTTCCAGCTTGAGGGGGGTGTTAGATATATATGTATCGTAGTAGTATCCTTATTACAAGTCTTATTCTGTGTGTGTGGGTGCAGGGATGTAATGGTATGATCTAGCTTTATTATAAATAAGAGTACTCGCCTATCCTTTTGGGTACGGCTTTCTATTATTCTTAACAAGCCAAACACAGGCTTAGGCTTCGTTGATTTTGAAAAGAAGAAAATGTATCTTATTGAACTAAAAGTAAAAGTAATACCAAAAATGGAGAAGTAGCGATGGCCAAGGGCACAAGAGATGGAAAAGAATGGGGGCTACCTTGTCAGTCAGAAATGTTGGCTCACTCATGATGACTATCATGTGGGTGACATGTAGCAATTAACACCGAGTTTTATAGTAGGTTTGGATTCTTCTATCTTAAGTTCCTAAATGGTCATATGTTCAAATTATTACTATAATCCCTTGTTTAGTACACATGAATGAAATGGTGTAGGAATGGAATTGAAGTGGGAGCGGAATGTAAGGTAGAATGGAATTGAATATTCATTCTCATTCTACTGTTTAGTTGTCAACATGACGTGGGAATAAAATGATTATTTTCATTTCCATGCTTGGTATGTTTTTCTAATGGTATAAAATACTATGCAAAAAACTTTAACAAACGATAATTAACTCACATATTAACAAAATTTATTAAAATTTCATCTAAAATGATAAAAATAATAAATTATAAATCTCCTTATACTCGATCATTAAAAAAGTGTTATGGTAAGCCCTAAATAAAAAATGTTATTAAAAGGTGTTATGGGGGCGGTGGTGGTGCGAAGGTGGATCCAACGATGGCAATAGTGGTGGTGGAGGTGGTTGTGGAATCCATGTTGTTGGCTCTTCCTCCCTTGGTGCCGCATATGACATGCACTACATGGCAGTTCAGAATACTTCTATTCTCATCATGAATTGAGAGAACCATGACAAGTTTAACAAGCAGAAACTATTGGGGATTAGAACGCAAATTACTAATCTCGCCTAAGATCAATCACGAATGCACAAACTGCAAAATGATAACGAAAAAGAAAGAAAACAAACAATCACACGTTCACACACAAGATTTACGTGGATCGACAAGGCGTGCCTACGTCCATGGGATCACACTTCACTATATTGATTGGAGGATTACAAAAAGAGATGTTCTTGACTTTCTCACAGTCTCTCTAGGCTAAAACATACAATACTCACGCAAAGAACAAGCCTCTAGCGTTAAAACATAACCCTAGCCGCTGCACTGAAAAATTGTTTCGCGACGGGTCCGCTCGAGTGGACCCCTAACCGCTCGAGCGGGCACTAGCCCGAGACTTTCTGCATACAAGTCCACTTGAGCGGACTATTGATCGTTCGAGCTGTTCCTAGTCCGAGACTACCACCGTGCTAGCCCGTTCGAGCGGACCCATAGCCGCTCGAGCAGTCAACTCAGAACCGTGGTTTTTTTTTACCGCTAAACAATTCTCCCACTTTAAGTAAAATCACTCCAAGTCCTGAGAAAACCCCAATACGACACCAACTGCCTTGAATGAACCATCAAACTCAAATAGCCCTGTGTGACCCATCTTCTGTCTTCTAACCCTGAAAACCAACTTCAATCGAGCACAACTTCAGTTTATTAGTGTTGACACCTTTTGTCAGCATGTCAGCTGAATTCTTCGCCCTGCTAATCTTCTCAAGATGCAATTGACTGTTGTCCAATAAAGAGCGAATAAAGTGATACCATAACTGTATGTGCTTTGTTCTGGAGTAGAATGCCGAATTTTTGGTGAGAAAAATGGCACACTGACTGTCACTAAAAACTGTACCCCTGTCAATCTGCTTGCCCAACTCAGCCATCAGACCCTGTAACCACACCATCTCTTTTCTAGCCTCTATCACTGCAACATACTCTGTCTTTGTAGTAGAAAGCGCCACAATCTTCTGCAGCTTTGAAACCCAACTCACTGTAGTGCCACCCAAAATGTAGACAAACCCAGAGGTGCTCTTCTTACTGTCAATATTGCCGACTAAGTCGGTATCCACATAGCCCTGCAACTTCAGTTCTGCCCTCGTGAAACATAAGGGCATATCTGCAGTCTCTTTCAAATATCTCAGAATCCATTTGACAACATCCCAATGCTGTTTTCCTGGATTGCTCATGTATCTGTTGACTACTCGCACTGCATGTGCGATATCTGGTCTGATACAGACCATAGCATACATCAGGCTACCAATAGCCGATGCATATGGGACTTTACTCGTGTGCTCCTGCTCCTGTTCTATCTTTGGAGACTGATCTTTTGTTAGCCTAAAATGGCTAGCTAAAGGTGTACTGATAGGTTTTGCACTATCCATGTTGAATCTGCTCAATATCTTCTTCACATACTCTACCTGGGATAGTCTCATGGTCTCTGTGGCTCTGTCTCTGACGATTCTTATTCCAAGGATTTGCTTGCAGCTCCCAAATTCTTCATAGCAAATTGCTTTGACAGTTGCTTTTTCAGCTTGTTGATCTCCTCGATGCACGGCCCGGCAACAAGCATATCATCTACGTACAGCAGCAGAATGATATATGAGCTGTCAAAACTCTTGACATAACAGCAATGATCTGCCTCCAGCCTGGTAAACCCAGTACTCTACATGAAGCTATTAAACTTCTTGTACCACTGTTTTGGAGCTTGTTTAAGACCATACAAGTTCTTCAATTTGTAGGCCATTGTCTTTTTTGTCTTTCACTGCAAATCCCTTCGGCTGGTGCATGTATGTCTTTTTCCAACTCACCGTGAAGAAATGCAGTCTTGACATTCAACTGCTCTAGAAACAAATCCTCTACAGCAACAATTCCCAGCACTGTTCTAATTGTTGTCAACTTCATAACCAGGAAGAAAATTTCAGTGAAGTCAACTCCTTCCTTCTGCTGAAATCCCTTGACAACTAATCTTGCCTTTTAGCGCCTGTTGCCATCATGTTCTTCCTTCACTAGAGCGTAGACCCACTTGTTGTGCAGCGCCTTCTTGCTAGCTGGAAATCTTGCCAGCTCCCATGTCTCGTTTGTCAGCAAGGAATCCATCTCATCCTTCATCGTTAACTCCCACTTCATCGAACACTCGGTCTGCAAGGCTTCTGTATAACTCTCTGGCTCACTACTGTCAGTGAGCAATATGTAGAATAGGGACGGTGAAAACCGCTGTGGCAGTCTGATGCTCCTAGAAGATCTCTTGACTGCTATCACTGGTGTACTGTGTTCCACCTGTGGATTGACGTTCTCCCTGTCTTTCTCATCCCCGTTCTGTTTGGCTCCCATAGAAATGTCATCCAAGTCAATGAACTCGAATTTTGTCGTCTTCGGCAATGCACTGTTTGTCTCAGCTTTTGACTTGTCTTTGTACAGCACCTTTCATTAAACACTACATTCCTGCTTCTGATGATCTTTCAGTTTTTGTCATCCCAAAATCGGTAGCCAAACTCGTCATCACCATATCCAATAAAATAATAAATTTTGGACTTTTGTTGCAATTTATTTATAGCATCAGAATCAATATGAGCATATGGTGTGCAACCAAAGACTTTCAGAAAGGATAGGTTCACCTCTTTCTACTCCATACCTCCTCTAAAATTCTAAAACCCAATGGTACTAACGGTCCCCGATTTAGAAGATAGGCTGATGTGTTCACTGCATCAACCCAAAAGGACTCGGGTAGACTAGAATGTAGTCTCATGCTTCTGGCTTTCTCATTTAGCGTCCTATTCATTCGCTCAGCCACGCCATTCTGCTGTGGCGTCCCTGGAATTGTCTTCTTCCATCTGATTCCACTGGCTGCGCAAAACTCCCTGAATCTCTCGTTTGTGTATTCACCTCCATTATCTGACGTCAGACACTTTAGTTTCAACCCGGTTTTAGTCTCCACCAATGCTTTTCACTTCTTGAAAACTTCAAACACATCAGATTTATTTATCAAAAAATAAACCCATACCTTCCTATTGGAGTCGGCAATGAATGTCGCATAATATCGCAAGCCTCCAAGAGATGCAACTGGGGAAGGACCCCATAGATCTGTGTGTACCAACTCTAACCTGTCTGGCTTTGGTGTCCTGCCGTCTTTCAGAAAGCTGACCTTTCTCTGCTTCCCGAAGGTGCAACCCTCACACAAATCAAACTCTACAGACTTCAAACCTGACAACTTGTCATTTGACTGCAGAATTTTTATCCCTTTTTCGCTCATGTCTCAGCCTCTAATGCCACAAACTTGTGTCTGAACCACTGTTTGCCAGTGCCACTATATCCCTTGTACTTGTGGTCATATACAGGGTACCCGTCTTCGTTCCTCGAGCCACTTCCATAGCTCCTTTGGTAACTTTTCACGTGCCACCAACAAAGGTCACTGAATGACCCTCAACATCTAATTGTCCAACAGAAATCAAATTTCTCATCAATTTAGGTACATGCCGTACCTTGTGTATCTTCCATACTGAACCGTTTAGAACTTTGATTCTGATATCACCTGTACCCACGATGTCTAATGCCTCTCGTCTGCCAAATATACTTTGCCAAAGTCACCGATAACATAATTTTTCATGATCTCTCGGTGCGCTGTATTATGAAAGGAGGCTCCTGAATCCAGTACCTAGGAATCAATAGGACTGTCCACTGATAAGAGCAAAGCATCCTGGACGTTTTTTGTCACAACATTAGCTGACTCACCGTCAGTCTTTTTCTTCTGCTCCCTACAATTCTTCTTAATATGGCCAATCTTGCCACAACCCCAGCATTCAAGCTGTCGTTCCGACCTGGACTTGCTTTTGCCTCTTCTGGACTTGCTTTTGCCTCTTCTGGACTTGCTTTTGCCTCTTCTGGACTTAGACCTGCCCCTGTTTTGATTTCTGCAATTACTTCTGCACTGTGCTTCAACATTCAAAGCTGTACTAGCATTCGTCCCCGAATTTGATACCTCACTTGAATTCCTTCTGCGAACTTCTTCGCTCAAAATCAAGTCTCTGACATCATCATACTTCAGTTTATTCTTACTAGTAGAGTTACTCACTGTCGTTCTCATAGTCTCCCAACTGTTTGGCAACGAAGCCAACACAATTAAGACCCTGACTTCATCATCAAAATTAATCTCTACTAAGACAACTGATGTGTAATGGTATTAAATTCGTTTAGATGTTGTGCAACGGTTGTACTTTCGGTCATCTTAAGATTGAATAGTTTTTTCATAAGATATACCTTATTGTTTGCCAATTGCGTTTCGTACATGCTTAACAGTGCCGCCATCATATCTGCTGTAGTCTTCTCTTTGATCACGTTGTGCGCCACTGATCAGGACAACGTCAATCGAATAACTTCTAGCATCTGCCTGTCAAGCAACACCCAATCCTCATCTTTTATGTCCTCTGGTTTAGATCCCAAGAGCGGCAGTGTAGTTTCTTCCCATATAGATAGTTTTTTATCTACGTCTTCCAATATTCAAAGCCCGAACCGTCGAACTTCTCGATTCCTGTCGATCTTCCTTCTTCTGTCATGTATATTCGTCAACCTTCGAACCAAGCTCTGATACCGGGAATTAGAACACAATTACTAATTCCGCCCAAGATCAATCACGAATGCACAAATTGCGAAATGATAACGAAGAAAAAAGAAAACAAGAAATCACACAATCACACATAAGATTTACGTGGTTCGGTAAGGCGTGCCTACGTCCACGGAATCACACTTCGCTATATTGATTGGAGGATCACAAAGAGGGATGTTGTTCTTGACTTTCTCACAGTCTCTCTATGCTAAAATGTACAATACTCACGCAAAGATCAAGCCTCTAACGTTAAAACATAACCCTAGCCGCCACACTTAAATACTGTTTCGTGACAAGTCTGCTCGAGCGGATCCCTGACCGCTCGAGCGGGCATTAGCCCGAGACTTCCTGCATACAAGCCCGCTTGAGCGGACTACTGACCACTCGAGTTGTCCCTAGCCTGAGACTACCATCGTGCTAACCCGCTCGAGCGGACCCATGGCCGCTCAAGCGGTCAACCCAGAACCGTGGTTTTTCTTCACTACTAAATAGAAACGAATAGCTATTATATTCAGCATGTGTTGGCTGTTGTTCTTATGTGGAGACCAACACGGTGACTACCATAGGTAGCCTAGGCACGGTGAATCTATGAAATGAGAAATCTTTTTACTTTTTTAGCAAAAGCTAGGTTAGTTTGTAGTACTGGGAATGGCCTTGAAATATTGCTCTTTTAGTTTAGATTGATTGATACTTAATTGGAACCGTTGTTGTAGCACATCACTCAAATGTAATTAAGATATGAATTTTTAGCCATTTCCTACTTTTCCAGTTATTATCTTTAATCTTTCATATGGGCAACCCTGATTCATAGTAGATTAATGCTGAAGATCGGTCTTAAAATTGATTTTAAAATCTATTTTTATAGCCTACCCTGCTTTTCTTTGTTGATTTTTCTTAGGAATGTCTACTCTTTGGGTCTATTTATATTTATGTACACCAACTTTTCCATTTGGATGAGGCTTTTTATATAGGCATCAATTTATTCTTTTTGCTAACTTTTGTATTGTTTGCCCCAAAAAATAAATGTAATAATTTCTAATTCTCTGGAAACTGGATTGTTATTGATGCAGGAGGTTGCAGTGAAGAAGTTCCTAGACCAGGATTTCTCGGGTGCTGCTTTGGCTGAATTCAGGAGAGAAGTAAGAAATTACCACTGCAATTTGTGTATCTATGCTCAATTTGTTTGCTAAGAAAGCCAAGGCACGGAGCCTCATTTATGACTCATATTGAGAGTTATGGAATGATGGAGAATGAAAGCTTTAGTTGTGTTTTGGCCTTTCCTTTTGTCCTTTTGGTCTTCGCTAGTGTGTCATTCGCTTTCTATCTTTGTTCTGGTTGCATCCCCTTCATGATCTTTATTAAGTTATTCTTAATCTATTAAAAAAAGAACGAGAAAGTTTTAGTTCTCCCTGTTCTGCTTCTTATTGCATTGAGGCTTGTTCTTTTACCAAGGGAAAATCATTGACCAAGCACCATTGGCTATGTATGTCAGGTGCGCATAATGCGTAGATTGCGTCATCCCAATGTAGTCCTTTTCATGGGTGCTGTCACTCGACCTCCAAACCTCTCTATTGTCACTGAGTTTCTCCCCAGGTATGATGGTTTCCTTATACACCGACTGATACTATCTAATGTGGTGAACCTCTCTTTGAAAGAAAGCATTGGTGTATCTAATTTGAATATCTGTAGTTTAACCTGTCATTTTCAGCCTGATCAGGCCAATCTAGCTATATAGGAATATATGGACATCTTTGTTTTCACTCTAAAGCCTATTTGTTTTTACCTATTGTTGATGAGGAACTCCAAAACTGCCATTAGTTATCTGTCAATTTGGGCTTCTGTTAGAATTAGGTTCAAACTCATGGAGAATTCTTTATATTTAGATTTTCTGGATGTTTGATTGGTTTCTAAGTGGATCATAAATCTGGAGTCTGGATGGAAGTTTTTGGATATTTAGGGATCTCTTTGAACTTCCTGGCAGATTTGACAGCCCTATGACAATAATAAGTTTCTAATTCAAATTCCTCATAAAACAAATTGGAACTATTGAATCTTTTAAGTATGTTTGAACATCCTCCGATTCTATGATGATACTCCAATTCTGATTCTGATTGAACATTAGTGTAAATTTTTCTGCCTTTGCGCGTTCTTTCTTTGCACTGTTTGTTCTGACCTTTCTTGTGAGTACCATTTGCTAAACTACGGCCTCGTGATACGCATCATTTATGAGATTATACTTTTCAATCTAGCTTCCAACCATCTTTGTTAGATCATAGGGAGATCTGGATGTAGTTGCAACTTTTCTATGAATATCAGTTAATACACACCTGTGCTCAATTATCTCTTGAATGGACCTTTGAATTGTGAGACTGAAATCTCTTGAATGGACCTTTGAATTGTGAGACTGAAAATGACCAATGTTGGAAGATAAGTTGAGAAAACTTTTGATTAATCATTTGGCCAATGTAAGCAGTTGATTAGAGTCATTAGACTGCCAATAGACAATTCAGCTCTACAAAACTTTATCTCAATCGCCTGAGTTGCCTTAACAATAGAGATTGCATTTTTCTTAGATTTGGTAGTATTCTTCATGTTTCAAATAGTGTGAGATGATTCGGTTGTCTTGCTACTTTTGGATTTCCAGAGGAAGCTTATATCGGATTATTCATCGTCCTAATTGTCAGATTGAGGAGAAGCGCAGAATTAAAATGGCTCTTGATGTGGTATGAGACAATGAAGTGAACATTTTTATCCAGAAGTTTAGCTCTTTTATACATGGGACATAATTTTGATAGCCTTTTGTGCAGGCAAAAGGTATGAATTGCTTGCATACTAGCGCACCAACAATTGTTCACCGTGATTTGAAGTCCCCAAATCTGTTGGTTGATAATAATTGGAATGTCAAGGTACTGTTTCTTTCAAGTTTCAAGTTTTGGTATTTGCTTTCCTGGTTATATAAATCACTTCCCTGAACTAGACCTAGAACTTGGTTTTGCCAAGACGGGGAAACAATCTTGAACAAGCTGGTTCCTGGGAAGAACTTTTTCTGTCGATGGGGCAGATAGATTCTTTGGTTTCCTGTTTAGGAATATGAGTGGGATGTCAATGTTCATACTGACGAGTGAAACAAAATAAATATAAAATAAAATGAACACAAGATTACGACATGTTTCAAATTGGTGCTTGTTTGGCTTATATTTCTAAGTTTTACATATTGTTACTTTTAAAATTGCAGGTAGGTGATTTTGGGTTGTCACGCTTGAAGCATAATACATTTTTGTCATCCAAATCTACAGCTGGAACGGTGAGAATCTCTAATCAGCTTTCTGGGATAGTTTTAAGATCCAAATCACAAGATGATGCTTCCTATATTTAAAGCCTTTTTTTTGCTCCGTGTTTCTGATAAAGTGCTTTTTATTTCCTTAGCCCGAGTGGATGGCTCCAGAAGTTCTCCGAAATGAACCTTCAAATGAGAAGTGAGTTAAATTCATGATGTTGATGATGATAATCATCATAAAGTTTATATTTGGTTTCATCTTTGTTTAATGTCTTTCTTTTTGCACTAGATGGTTCCAATGCCAATTGCTGTGTCATATACTAACTAGCTTAGACTCCACTGCTTTTTTCTTGTTGACTTTCATGCAACTAATTGGAGCATTTGTTGCGCTTGGATATGTTGGCTGACTCTAGAAAAGCCAAAGTTAGTTGAAGTGCAGCGAGCTCCTAGTTCTTCAAGAAAGAAAAAACAAAGTAAAAATGGAAATGTACAATGGTGAAAGTGAGACGCAAGGCTGCTTTAGGCAAGTTTTTGTCAAAGCAATGCGGAAGTACTTTCGTTTGCTGTCCCACTCAAGCATCACTTTTTATTAAGTCATGACCAAATTGACCTTTAGATGCAGGTTTCATTGCATGTGATTGTACTAATTGGGACATAGATATCTTCACGGAAGCAAGTAATTCATCATCAATTGGCTCTTTTTTACTTGATTTGTCACTTCAAAAATTCAATGATGCAAAAAATCCTGTACATACTAATATACTATTAGCCAGTGGACAAACTCAAAAAACAGCATACCTAGCTTCCGTTCCTTCAACCAATGTCTTGTCTCCCTTGTACTATTTAGTTTTGGAAATTTATTCTCTCCCGTTTATTCTGCAGGTGCGATGTATATAGCTTTGGCATCATTTTATGGGAACTTGCAACTTTGAGATTGCCTTGGAGTGGGATGAACCCAATGCAAGTTGTGGGTGCCGTTGGGTTCCAAAATCGCCGTCTTGACATCCCCAAGGAAGTCGATCCCATGGTCGCTAGGATAATTTGGGAGTGCTGGCAGACGTGAGTCTCGAACATTTGAATTCTATGCTCACAAAGTGCTCGTTTGGCAATTGGGCTTTAAGCTTAAACTTTTTGCCTTTTTGGGCTTTGAGCCAAATAAACAAAAAAATTGGTTGGTTAAAAGATAATTTTCAATCGTTAGTACGGAGACAATAGGTGACCTTTTTACTGTAGACTTTTTTGGAAACTTAAGCAAAACAATAATGCTATACTTCTCTTATTTCTACCACTTCGGCGCACACAACCATTGGTATTAATAGATTTCATGTGACCCACTGCACTAAATAATGAGTGCGCACCAGGTTGTAAACAAAATTTAGTAAGAATAAGTGGTAAGTATAGCATTATTGTGAGCATAAGGCTAAAAAGTGGTTTTAAGTCATAAGCCAAATGAAACCTAAGGTGGTGTTTGGTTCAATGGAATGATTTTGTATAAGAATAGAATGATAATTTGTTAGTATTTGCATTGGAATGCCCATTCTATTAAATAGAGAAATAGTGATTTCTTTTAGAATTAAAATTACATTATTTTTTGGCTAACCAAACATTGGAATGCATATTCCAACGGAATCATCATTCCATTTCTTTGTTTATTCCAATAGACCAAACATAGCCCAAACGGTGCTATTACTAATCTCTTTGTTGCCAAATTTTTGTCCAGTGATCCGAACTTGCGGCCTTCGTTTGCGCAGCTCACGGTGGCTCTTAAGCAGTTGCAACGTCTGGCGGTGCCTTCTTCGCATTGTGATCAGCAAACCTCACCTCTTCAAGAGATCTCAGTGAACACCACTCCATGAGAAGATGTCTGGCAGCTCCTCAAGTGTGATTAAGGTGACAATTTCTCGGTTTGACTTGGGTGACTGGCTACTATAAACTCTGCGAGTCGTAGGGTCGGTAGAGGATATTATATAATACGGAACGAAAAGCATTCTGGGTTTGCGGTTAATGCGCCATCGATCGAAGCCGATGTTGTTGCTGTTGCTGCCCAAAGACTGCAGCACGGGCCTTTCCTTGTACAGTGCTTGTGCATAGTTTTGGTACTGGAAAATGGAAAGTTGAGAGATGTATTTGTGTGAATGCCTTTCTTGGAAGAAACCGTTTTAGCTGTTTAAATTGTAAACAAAAAGAGGTATTTCTTATATATATAATTTTGAAGGGTTTCATGGAGGTAATTTTGCTGAAATGGATCCTCTTATTTTGTCGCGCTGTTCTGATCTCTTGTGACTGAAAGGAAGGATTTGAAAATTTGTATAAAAACAATAGGACATATGAACCTGTTTACCAAAACAAACAATTATCTGTCTAGATCGACATGAACTTTCAAAATCAAGCGATTGTATTGGAAATTTTTGTCGTGTTTTAGGATTTAGCCTGAAGATCACAGTAGAGAAAACACGATCACAGTGGATGGAATTAAAAGCGATAAAAGGGAATTTATTACTTCAATGAAACTGGAACTGATTTCAAGTATTACGAACTATGAACTACTCTATGAAAGAAAAAAAAAAGGCCTTTTGTCGAGTTTTGTGCCCTTTTCTCTAATTACAAATTTTTATATTTATAGAATTCTCTAATAACTGCTGGCAACTCTCCATAATTGCTTCAATACATTGCGATGCCACGTGTTGTTTGTAACCATTACCAATTGCCGTTCTTTTCTTGGGGTGCCACCTGTTAATTTTTAAGATACCCATCTAACTGTTTTTTTGAAAAACATGTATCATGCTTCATCATGACTGTTAATTGCCTGCGGTAATTTTTTATGTGGTTCGACATACAAACACGCACTACATCCTCTTTATTGCCACGTTTATTGTCACATGAGCCATTATAACGTTGCCTTACAAGCCATTAGATGAAAATTAACACACAGAATTCGATGGAAACTGATTGATTGACTCTAAAGGCTTCCTTAAATCTAGTAAGCCTTAGGCAAATTTCACATCATTTCATTTGACGGGTTATTTAACCTTTGTCGAGACAATTTAGTAAAATATGGTGTATACAGAAACACAAAAGTTAATGTTTTAATTAGGGTTTTTAACACATTAGCTCCCTTAATTATTCAAAATTTGTCTACTTCGTCCCTATTTATTGATTGAATCTGTTAGTCTTTAAATTAATTAATTTAAATGTATTAAGTTGAATCACTTATTGATGTTGGGCTCATTTGAAAAAATTAGAGCCAAGAGGTTCCCTTCGATTAGAACGCCTCATATCTCATGGCTTGGGAATATAGTTCCAAGGTTAGCCAATGAAGCATAAGTCAGAGAGTTATCTCTGGCTAATGTTGAAATATCTGCATGATACTAAGTAGTTTTGACTGACTTTTGTAATTTAAGGGAGTTTTTCTTTCGACAGTCAACAATAACAAAGTTAGTCAAGGGAAGAATTCGATTTTTAATGCATTTTGTCCTTTAACTATTCAAAATATGTTCACTTTCTCTTTGATATTTTGTTTAAGTATATTTTTAAACAAACTAATTTGAATATATTAAAATCAAATCATCAATATATTTGGCTGTGTTTTGTATTCTATTGAATTCGTATTTTATTATATTATTTTTAATCTATATGTAATTGAGTTGGGGTAGAATTAAGAGTCCACTAGAATTTTTTATGTATAGGGATTATAGTAATATGAATTCACTAAATTTTTTTAGAATTTTGACGTATGTGTCTATAAATAGGACACTAGTGCAGTTTTAAGAAAGAAGGTCGTGAGTTAACAGAAAATTGAGATGCTAGCTGGTAGAAAGAAAAAAGACGAGTGCTGTACTTTTTCACATTCGACATAGTGAAATTTTTTCTCTCTCGCTCGTGGACGTAGGCCGGTGTGGAC
>JAOTRH010000024.1:10232026-10245985 GCA_034768845.1 Heliamphora exappendiculata | reverse complement strand
GACGAGTGCTGTACTTTTTCACATTCGACATAGTGAAATTTTTTCTCTCTCGCTCGTGGACGTAGGCCGGTGTGGACTGAACAACGTAAATTCTCGGTGTTTGTTATTTTTTGCTTTTTTGTGCGTAGATTACTTCTGTTCGTGTTTAGGAATTAGTGTTCAAATCCTAATAAGTGGTATCAGAATCGACGGTCGATGATTTGAGACCGTGGTAGTTGATCAGGATAAGGTATTTTTTTAATTTCGTATTGTATAGATCAAAAAATTATTTAATTTGCACAAAAAAAAAGAGTTGCAGAATTTGGATTATTTTTCAAGGAGCAGCGACAATTGATATCGGTAAGATATGTTGAAATTACGGTTTTTTTTTCCGAAAACAAAGCATCAATTTTTTTCCCAAACGGATCAATTGTTTTTGGTGGGATAGGATTTGATATTTCTAACTAGTCTTTAATTGGTTTGATAATTTTAATTGATAAAGGATTGAGTTTTGATTCTGTGTGGACAAATAACGGAAATCACAGGCACACAGTGAACAGAAAAGTTGTTGGAGTGATTTTGATTTGAAGTGATCTTGAAGGGCAATTATATGGTGTAGTTACAGTATTAAAATCGATGGTTTAAATTTATTTTATTATATCGGTTCGTATATATAATAAAATAATTAAAGGAGAAGGTGTATCATATGGTTTTTGGGCGCTATGAATTCATCAGTACGGTTAAATTTTTTGACTTCTGCACCGTTTATTTGAATTGAATAGATCAGCATAGATTGAGATTGATCGGGTGTGATCGGATAAAATCAGGAGCAATTGGGTACAATCATAATTGATTTGGGCTGCGTGGGACAAAGATTACATATTTATGTTATTGCGACTTTTCAGATTGTGGGGATTATCAGACACAAATCTAATCGCGTTGAAGAGTTCGAATTTTGTGATTGAACATTTTAACGGCCACAACGACTTCACGTTATGGCAGCAAATGGTGAAGAATATTTTGATGTGCGAAGGGCTGATTAAGGATCTCAGGAATAAGTCAGAGAAACCAGAAACAATGAAGGATGCAGAGTGGGATGAGATACGGGACTTGGCGAACAGCACAATTCAGTCGTATCTCGGTAATAGCACTCTTTCAGGAGTCATCAACGAAAAAGATTTGGTAGAACTTTGGGCTAAATTAGAGAGCAGGTACAAGTCCAAGATATTGACAAATTAGTTGTCTTTAAAGAAACAGCTACATGTACTTTAGACGACAGAGGAAGCGAACTTTATGGAACACTTAGACGAATTCAACAGGATACTGACGGAATTGAATTCTATCGATGCGAAGATCGAAGATGAGGATAAAGCAATTCTCCTGTTGGTTTTATTGCCTTCATCATATGAGCATCTGAGATCTACACTGATGTTTGGAAAAGATACTATTGGGTTAGATGAGTTTGTTGCTGCTCTCATATCTCATGAGATGTTAAAGAAGAGGGAGAGGGCATCATGGTTGCATCTGGTAGTGGGGAAGTCAGAGGCAGGGCGATAGTGAAGCAAGAATGGTCAAAGAAGAAAGGTGGTTCCAAGTTGAGAGGTTACAAAGAGAAGTGTTACTATTGTGACAAGGAAGGTCATATGAAGAGAAATTGTCTGAAGTACAAGGCAGACAAGAAAAAAGAACAATTATTAGAGACAGCAGTTACAGAGGGCTCTGATTATGAAGAATCAGAGGTGCTCACAGTTACTTCAGGTATGAGCAAATCAGATTGGATATTAGATTCTGGATGTTTGTTATACATGTGCGCAGTCAGAGAGTATTTTGATACGTATCAGGCATGCGATAGGAGTACTATCAGGATGGCTAACAATGCAGTGAGCAAAGTTGTCGGTATAGGGTCAGTACGATTTTATAAGCTTGATGGGACTGTTTTGATCTTGACTGGGGTTAGACATGTGTCAAATCTAAGGAAGAATTTGCTTTCTCTGGAGATGCTGAATTCGAGAGGTTGCGGGTTCTTATATGGAGGTGGAGTTCTTTGGGTTTCAAAGAAAAACATGGATGTACTGCAGGTACAGATGATTGACAACCTATACAGGCTCGTAGGGAATGTTGTGATATGTGGAGCTACTGTCAAACATCAGATGAGTAGTATAGGTAGATAACATACACGAAAAAAGTGTAATGGTGATCAGGTTGACAACAGTTGCGGAAAAGCACACGAAATAGGCGCAGGAATACATGGAAGCGACGAGGTAGTACAAGTGCACAGGTGAGCAAATCAGATGGTGTGCAGGATGCCTGCAAAATACAACAGCAACAGTTGTTAGATGTTCACACGAAAGCTCCAGGCAACGAGACTAATACAACAGACGTGACGAACAGGTGTACACCTTGACAAAAGCGAGTCTCATTTGCTCTTGATTTGGTTAGTGGTGGTGATCTCTCCAGTTATGTGCACAAAGGGGGAGAGATGGGACCACGTTCTTCTACAAAGTAGTGATCTTTGTGGGGTACCCGAGTTGGGGTGCGGGAACCTCGGTATAGAGGTGTGGGCCATGCTGTTTGGGTGTGGTAGATCGACGACGACAGTAAAATCAACATCAATGCTGGTTATCTTCAAGGCTGGTTTATAGAATTCAAGTCAAAGTGAAGATTGTTGGGCTGTGCCTTGTATTCTAACGGGCCCGCATTTTATTATATTATTTTTTGTCTATATGTAATTGAGTTGGGGTGAAATTAAGAGTCCACTAGAATTCTTTATGTATAGGGATTATAGTAATATGGGCTCACTAGAGTTCTTTAAGATTTCTACATGTGTGCCTATAAATAGGACACTAGTGGAGTCTTAAAAAAGAAAGTCGTGAGTTAACAGAAAATTGAGAGGCTAGCTAGTAGAAAGAAGGGAGACGGGTGCTATATTCTTTCACATACGGTATAGTAAAATTTTTTCTCTCTTGCTCATAGACGTAGGCTGATGTGGGCCGAATCACGTAAATTCTCGGTGTTTATTATTTTTTACTTTTTTTGTGCGTGGATTGCTTTCGTTCGCATTCAGGGATTGGTGTTCAAATCCCAACAAGTGGTATTAGAGCCGATGGTAGACGATTCGAGGCCGTGGTAGTTGATCGGTGTAAGATATTTTTTTTGATTTCGTATCGTATAGATTATAAAATTATTTAATTCGCACAAAAAAAAGAATTGCAGAATTTGGTTTTGTTTTCAAGGAGCAACGGCAATTGATTTCGGTAAGATATGTTAAAATCACGGTTTTCTTTTAGAAAACAAAGCAGCAATTGTTTTTGGTGGGATAGGATTTGTCATCACAAGAAACAAAAAAAATAAAAAAAATAAATCAAAATATTAAAAAAAATTGAAAAAAAACAAAAAAAACATTGAAAAAATGCCACTTAACTTTTTAGTCCAAAGATACCCTAAAGCTTTGTTCTATTAAAAATGACTATTTCACCTCAATTGAAAAAGTTAGCTTTTAGTTTTTTCTCTATCAATTCTAATGAGGATATAAAAGGGCAAAATAGTCATGTCTATTTCAGGACAGACGTAGAAATTTTATTGATTTTATTGGAGGGCAAACATATATGTAGTGAAAACATTGAAATAATTATGTGAAAATCATTATATTTATTGTACTAATGCAAATTATAAAAATATTATTAACATATTATAATATATGCAAAGATGTGTTTAGTAAATTAAAAGAGTGCATGTGATCTTACACAATTGGATATGTACTTTTGCATTCATGTTCATGTCAAAATGTCAAAAATAAAAACTATTATTTTATCTATTTATAAAAAGAGTTAGTGATTAACAATTGTGCACGGTTCTCTTTGATCATATAGAATGCATTTATAATTGAATGAATACTAAGCTCTCAAACAATATTTTTTTCCACGTATGTTTGAAAATAATTTTTGTAAAATATATAAAGTTCAAAAATAATGTGATCTCTCTAAATATGAAACTTTCTAACAGTCATAAAAAAAATCGTATCTAATATTTTTTACAAAATTATAAGACATCGTTCAACAATCATCAATCTTTTTTGTATTTTTGAACAAGTGCTTTTGTAATAAAAACTAGATGCATTGCATCCGAATTTCAATATATTTTGAAATTTGCATTGTAAATCTTAACAGCGATTTATCAGTAATTTTTATAATATTTTTAATAAGATATAAAATAAAAACAACTCAAAAGATGTAATTGTATTATAAACTTCATCTGCATTTGCATCTGCAAGTTGTGAAGTGGGAAATATCTCCATTATTAATGACATTACTTAAGATTGAATAAGTTGCACAAAAAATAATATCATTATTAAATGACATTATATGGGAGAGTGAGTTGTTAACTCATCCTTTTTTACAAATATTATATAACAATATTTTTTTTAATTGGGGTTAGAGAAAAGCAAACTAAAGGCGAGATTTAAAAAAAAAAATCTTAGGGAGCTGATACTAACTATTTAAAAAAATTAAATGAGACGAACTTACAAAAGTTAAAAATATTTACAACCAATATCACTATAATAATACTATAATAATGAGATTTTCCCAACACTTAGAGGGGTGTCCTTGTTTTTATTATTAAAAGGCAAAGTCGTTATTAAAAAACAATTAAAAAGCCTCTCATTATTGGTAAATGATAATTTTAGAGAGTGTGTGAGAGTGTTGAAACTAATAACTTATAGATTATAACTTGAAGTAAAAGTTGTGAGTGTTTGATAAATATTATAACTTGTAGCTGAAAAAAAAATAGTTAAAATTTGTAGCAAACGTTGTGAGTGTTTAGAAAAGATTATAAATTATAATTAAAATTAGTAGTAAAAAGTTAAAAATTGGGACAAGAAGCTTAACCAATCTCTATAATATTAGAAAAAGCTAACTTCTAATTTTTGGGCAAAACAATGTAAATTTCTCAAACTTTAGGGTAAAATAGCAAAAAATTAAATAGTTTAAAATGATCAATAAGCCAAATTAAGCCTAAATACTGAACAAAATGAAGCCGAAAGGGACAGTTTATTTTCCTTTTCAGTCAACTAGATGCATCCCAAAGACATAAAAAAAAATTAAAAAAAATAAAAAGGCATTGGCCTATTGGTACAAAGTGGCCTTGCCCAAGTTAATTAATGTGCTTTTTCAGAGAAAAAAGAGTTAATTAATGTGCTTTTGAAGGTTTTGACATTCGCCTTTTTTGTTAAATTTTGAAAATTTTACTTATTTTTATCTCTTCTGATTTTTTTTTCATTTTTAGTTTTTTTTTTACTTTTTTCGAACCGCCTAGATGAGATGAACCAAAAAAATATAAAAAACTTAATTCATAGATGAAATTTTTTTACTAAAGATAAAAATAAACAATATAAAATTTGGCAATTTGGCTTATTTTGGTTTATTTTTGTCTTTTACGAACTTTTTTTAATATTTTGATCAAATTTTTTTACTCCCTCGACTCGCCTGAATGAGAGTAGTTGAAAAATATAATAGAGTCATGCTTGAAGTGCGAGATTAAAATATTAGATTATATTATTAGTCCAAAGAATTTCTAATTTCATGTTTGTTTACTAAAATAGTGTGGTAGAACTAATTATCCTGTATGACTCCTAATCTTATAGTTTAAGAGATAATTAGTCCCATAGATGGGTATGGGATACATAATCTAGGGATAATAAGTCTCATAGGACTAAATATAAAATTATTTATTTATTTATCCTTGTATATAAACCTTAAATTGACAGCCTTAGTCATTTTCGTATGCTCTCAGCCACTAATCACGCTCGATAGCCCTAACCTCAAATATCTACCGGTGATTTGGGGTTCGAGTTCTCGGGTCTTAGGGGGCTGGGGTTCGGGGATCTTGGGGTCTTAGGGTCCAAGACTACATAGCCTTGGGGGTCTAGGGTTCTAGGATCCTAGGATCTCGAGGTTTGGGACTACAGAATCCCGAGGGTCTAGGTCCCGGGGTCTGTGGTCCTCGGGGATTTCGGGGTTTGAGCTCTTAGGGTCCCAAGGGTTCGAAGATTTGGGAATTTAGAGTTTCGGGAGTTTGGGGGTCCGAAAGTCCAACGGTTCATGGGTTCCAAGGTCCCGAGGGTCTGGGATTCTGGGGGCCTAAAGTCCAAGAGTCCCGGGGTTCTGGGGTCTTAGTGTCAGAGGGTCCCGAGGTTCGAGGCTATGGGGTCCTAGGGTCTTGGGGGTCTGGGAATCTAGGGGTCCCGGAGTCCCAAGGTTCGAGGTTATGGGGTCTCGTGGGTCTAAGGTTTTGAAGTCCTAGGGTGCTAAGGTCCAGGGGTCCAGGACTACGGAGTCCCGAAAGTCCAAGGTCCTTAGGGTTCCGGGGTCCCAAGGGTGTAGGGTCCACGAGGATTCTAGGGTCCAAGGTTCGGGGTTCCGAGGATCTAGAGGTTCGAGGTCCCGAGAGTCTGGTGGTTTAGGGGTCCTAGGGTTTAGGACTACGAGGTCCCAGGGGTCCAAGAGTCCCAAGGGTCCCGTGATTTGGGACTACGGGGTTTCGCGGGTTTGGGGATCCTAAGGTCGAGGGCTACGAAGTCCCGAGGTCCAGAGTCCTAAGAGTCTAGGGTTACGGGGTCTTAGGCATCTTGGGTTATGAGGTCCTGGGTCCCAGCGTTCGGGGGTCTAGGATTACGGGGTCGTAGGGGTCTAGGGTCTTGGGGTTTCGGGGTCTAAGGTCTCAAGATCCCATGGGTCCGGGGGGCCCGTGTCTGAGGTCCGGGGTCCCATGGATCTGGGGTAATTCTATTAAAAAAAGTAATTCTATTAAAAAGTAATTTCACCGCTAGGCTAAAAATAAAATCAATAACAATTTATAAAAATTGAATTCAAATCAATAATATAGATATTTTTGTCATCAAACTATTTATCTTATCCAATTCTTATAAAAACAAACAAAAAATGGGATTAAGTTGTACATGATAAGTAATTATCCTATTGAGTAAACAAACAATGAGCTTGATTAAAGTTTGGACATTTAATTTGAAAGATTTGATATTTTAAGACTTCTAGTCTTGGGACATTTAATTCATGTTAGTTCTGTCCAACATTTTAAACATGACCTAATTTAATTAAACAATAAAAATAAATAAAATAAATAAGCAATTATCCCAAAATGATGCCAATTCTCTTTCCAATTCTTTTGTGGCTTATAGTTACAAAAATTGCCTTGACCTTGTGTCTTGAAACTGTTTGATTGGAGGGTTTTCCATCGTTGAATTTATTCTTACAAGATTTGCTCGTTTGAGGAGGAAAAAAAATTACCAGTCATCATTGTTGTTTTGAAATGGTATATTTAACCATGGGTGGCCCCATATATTACGTTAATTAGACAATTGTTTAAGACTCTTAATTTTGATAAGTTCTTAAATTTATAAGATTCTTTATAATATATATTATATGTATTAATTTAAAAATTAAATTATATTAAAAAAAATTAATAAAATGTTATTTGTGAGATTTAATAAGAACTTTTATAATACATACTATATATAAAATTTTTAAAAAGTTATGACAAAGTATATGTATAAGGCATACAAATAAAATAGATTATGTTTAACTTCCATAAAATAGAAAGCATAGTAACATTTTAAATAAAAAATAATGTAAAATATAAAATTTCTTTTAAAATCAAAGAATATTGCTGAAAAATAATATTTTCATTTAATACTTATCTCACGAAATTAACTGAAACACATTACAATATTATAATAGTGGCATTTAATTTTCTTAGATAGCTGGTAATTAAAGGGTTTAACCTTTTTTTTTCTTCTCTTTTACAACTGATTTGCTGCTCTATATCTCTCTCTCTCTCTCTCTCTTGATTATACCATAAAAAAAGTTAAATTTTTTTTTAAGATTAGTTATTTTTTTAGATCTCATAAAAGATCTAGTTTCATAACTTTTATTTTAAGAGATTTAGTTCTATTAAATTTGAATTAATTAAATTATATGTAATTTATTTTTATTTAAGAGTTAATTTTTCCTGTTTTGGACAAATGAGAAAATCTAAGCGATGCATTTATCAAACTATCATAACTATATAGAATAAAAAGTGATATATTTTCATTTAATTAATATATCAATTTTATAAACTAATAAATTTATCACTTATCACATAGAACTAAAACTGTCAATAAAAATTAGTACGAAACTAAAACTCTAATATCAATTGATAATAGAATTTATATTAAAATTATTCAAAAATTTAAATGAATTATCACTATTATTAATTGAAAAAGATATATTAAAAAATAGATTATATAAATTTAGTCAATAATTTTATATCTCAAAAAGAAACAAGTAAATTTTATAAATAAATTATAAAAATAAACTTAAAAATAAGAAGCCTCGATTTGAAAATCTTGCCGCCGCTAAAATAGATGAATCTTCACAATTTTTTCCCAAATTGTCACGAATAGATAAATTCAAAAGGTAAAAATTTTGATCAAAAAATAATTTTTTTTACTAAAGACAAATATAATTAATATAAAATTTGACTCATTAATTTATTTTTATATTTTTTTTATACATTTATGTTTTGATAAAAAAAATTATTTTATTAGACTGATTTTAATAAGAAAAATCTAAAAATATAATAAATTAAATAAATAATTAAAAAATTTATTTAAAATAAAAATAAACAAATAAGCAAGAAGGAAGTTTCCCTCCATTCCGGTTTTGGACAGGAGATGTCTAGTTGCATTTTTTTTTAAGTCTAAAATAAATATATTTTGATAATTGAAACTATTTATTTTATTATTTTTAATTTATATATTATTATTTTTAAAAATTAAATTAATCGAATATCGTCAAATGTCAAAACAAATCACATTTTTGTTAATGAAATAAATAATAAAATAGACATCACAGTTTATTTTTATTAACGCAAATATAATTAGTTAAGACGGTTAACGATATCCGATCAATTTAATTTTTTTATAATAATAATATATAAATTAAGAATAATAAAATAAATTATTCAAATCATTAAAATATATTTATTTCAAACCCAAAAAAAAATTAACGGTAGCTCTCCAATCCTATTACCTCTCCAAACCATAACAGCACCAGCACTAGACAGAAGCCTCAATCACCTCATTCACACGAAGTAGGTTCTCTTCTACAATCAATAATGCTTGTACGTCTCTCTCTCTCTCTCTCTCTCTCTATATATATATATATATATATATATATATATACACGCGCATATATACGCTTATTATATGTAAATATTTCATTTGGTGTGAATTCAAAAATAAAATTCACTCATAATTTTTTATTTTTGAAATGACCTAAGCAAGATTCAGTTACTTTAACTTTTCATTTGATATGGTTTTTCTCGAATGTAGAAAACTGTATGAAATGAGTGAGAAAACTTAAGGGAAATCTCTCTCTCTCTCTCTTGTTGTAACTGAATCTGTTTTAGATAATTTCAAAAATAAAAAAATGTAAGTGGTATTCATCTTTGAGTCCACAACAAATAAGGTGTTTACCTATAATAATAATAGTGTATATACACAAAATTTCATAATACTTCTAAAATTGTATTATGTATACGAATAATTTTAAAATACCAGACTATGTTTTATTGAATTTTAATGCTCCAAAGAGATTTATTATCACACTAAAAAGCGGTTCTTTTATTATAATAAGTTATTTTTTAAATTTAATTAATAAAATAAAAAATTTTAAACTTTATTTTCAATTTACTTAAAAGCATGTTTAGTATCTATGTTTTAATGAAAACGTTTTTACTAAACACGTTTTAAACTTAATCTCTACACAGTGGTAAAAAATAAAAATAACAAAATAAAATTATTTTTAGCAAATACATTTTTTGGTTTAATAAATAAAACGTTTTAGCAAATACATTTTGTGATTTAATACATAAAATGTTTTTAGCAAACATATTTTCAATTGGTTTCAAATAAAGCATTTTTATTAAACACAGTTTTAGACTTTTGATTTAAACAAAAACATTGTTACTTAGGCTTTTTTTTATTAAACTAGTGATACTAGAAAATGTATTTATGTTCTTGGATGAGTATAAGTGTTTTCTTCATAGTCAGTATTAGTAGGAGTATTAGTAGGAGATGCGTTTATATTTTTATTAAGTTCATTTTAAGGAGTAAAATTTTTTGTATATTTTTTATTTAATTTTTAAATATTTTTTTTATAATTGGATCCGTTTATTACGTAAAATTCGATGAGCTGGTTATTTATATAAAAATTTAGACTAACCTGATACCTGTAGCTAAGTGGTTGCATAATGTTGTTTTATAAATAATATAAAAGTTATAATTAAAAAAAAAAATTTTAAACAAATGTTATTCAATAACTTAGTTACAAGTATCAAATTAATCTAATTTTAAAAAAAATTAAAAAACTCAACAAATTTTACGTAATAAATAGATTCAATTATAAAAATATATTCAAAAACTAAATAAAAACAAACATACTATATTCAATAAAGAAGAAGATATAAGCTCACTAAATAAAAACAAACACAGCTAACAAACACGCTACATCTACGAAGAAAACGTTTGTGCCAAAAGCGTTTTCATTTAAATATATACATTCATTGTTGCTAACAATGTTTTCAGAGTAAGATTGCATTTATAAAGAAAATACTGTTACTAATAATATTTTCTTTTTAATGTTTTATATCAATGCATTGGCAGTTGACAAAACATGTTTTGCAAAAAAAACATATTTAATAAACGCGTTCCTACGTAGATTGAAAATAAAATTTAAAATATTCTATTTTATTAATTAAGTTAAAATACTTTGAGTATTATGGTAAAAGAGCCCTTAAAAGGGTCTGGCATTTTATAGTATTGTGTTTTGAAAATATCGCTAGCGATTGTACCGTATTTTTTTAACAATACTATAAATTTAAAAAATATTTTTTAAAATTAATTTAGAATTCAAAATCAGTAATTTAAATTTAGCGTAAATTGGGAATTAATCTCATTTTAAGACGGTTCTTACAGACAAAACCTTATCAAAAGTTATGTATTCTATAAAGTTATTTTTTATAAAAATTTCTATCAAAAAATTGCGTGTTATAGCCATTGTTAATTTTAATTTACATTAAACCAAAAATAGAAATATTTTTTGCACAAAATCTAGTTTTCAAATTGCCGTTTCCCTCGTTCACATAAACAGTATCTCATCCAATTGTATTTCGGTCAAATAAAACTTCATTCACGAAAATGTCCGAAAATGAAACACACAAAATAATTTTACCGAAATGATTTTGTATGCTTCATTTTCGTGTTCAATGGAACTTTTATTTTTGTTGCAAAGAAATTGTTATAGCTGACTTTGGTTGCATTTGACATATTTTGGTTGCATTTTCGTAATTCAATCATGGTTTGAGTTATCCATTTTATGTTATTTGCTTAAAGTTGCAAAAAATAGCACACATTGAGTTAAAATTGTAAAAAATAATACACATTGAGTTGTTATGATCAAACTGCGCTATTTTATGGTTACGTATCATAAGCAAATTATACAAATAAAATAATAATATTGTCGAAAATGATACCCATTGAGTTTCCATGAAAATAATTCTCCATTTTATGTTATTTTTCGTCGTCTACTTTCTAATCGCATGATGTTTTCTTAACATTACAAAAAATGATATACATTGACTTACAATTACAAAAAATAGTACATGTTGAATTTTCATAAATAGATTGTATTATTTTTTTATTACGTAACACGAACAAATGATACAAATGATCCAATAACATTATTGAAAATGATACATATTGAGATTCGAATGGAAAGTAGAAACTTTTTTTTGGAACCCAAGAAATGTTTGAGGCGCGAAAAGAATATTGACAGTAAAGATAGTTTTGAAATCCAAATAAAAAATGGGAACATATGCAAAGGTTGCTCTATTAATAGGACCTAACACTAAAATAAAGTCTTAAATGGGACCTAATGCTGAATTATTTTTAAATTTATTTACAGTATCTTTCACACAACACACAATTAAATTTGAACTCTTTATTTTAAATTCGAGATAATTTTTTGAGTTTTTTTTATTTTTTGAGACCTGCAACTTACCCTTTTTTTTAAATTTAGAGGTAAGACGTATTCGAGCATCTTAAGCGCACTTCAGCTAATTTTCTTTCCAGTCCGATCAAAGACAAGTCAATCACGCTAAGACTGGGAATTCACGCTAAGACAAGTCAATTATACTGTTATTTATTATAATATTAGACTGCGTAATCTGTTTTACTTTATCCAATATATATATATATATACATATCATGGGTCGGCCAGAGGAATGGTATCTGTAGATAGAAAACTATAGACATACAAATCCTTGAGATTACCCTTAAGATTGGTGAATTTCCTCAAGTGCCCCTCTTTCAGGAACCCAGCTTTCTCCAACACCCTCTGGGAGCCCTTATTCTCTACGTCAACATAAGCTTGCAACCTTACTATATCAGGAAAGTCCTCGAACACCCGAGCCATCGCCATCTTCACGGCCTTGGCGGCGATCCCCTGCCCCCAGTAGTCCACCGCCAGAGCGTACCCGATCTCCGCCCTGCACCGGTCGTCGTCCGATCCCGGCTTGACCGACACGAATCCGATCGAACGGTCGTCCACCCATATCGTCCGGCGCCAAGGGTGGGGGATGCACACTTGGTTGATGAAGGCCAGAGCTTCGTCTTTGGAGGTGATTGTCTTCCATCGGATGGATCGGGTCACCCGATCGTCGCCCGCCCAAATTAGGAGGTCGTCGGCGTCCGTCGGCCGGAAAGGACGGAGAGTGATGGCTGATGATGAGCTCATGGCGGTTCTGCAGGAAATGGTGGTAAGTGGCTAATTAAACTTAACAGTCAGTTTTTTGCCTATAAATAAGGTCTTGTTTGGCATCTTTTAAATATAAGTTTTTCTGAAAAAAGAAATCAACTTTTAAATTAGAATGTGTCATTTCTAAAAAGTTTACTGACGTTACTTATTTTTTAAATAAAAAATTTATACGCACTCTAAAGTCTAAACACTTTAACTGTTTCTTATAATAAAATTACTATAATATTTTTAATTATAAAGTTAAATTTAATTTTTAAAAACATAAAAAAATATTATTATTTTCTCATATATTACAACTTAAAAACAAAAGACATATTAGATATTTTAACAAAAAATTAAAAACTAAAAAAAATTATCCCAAACGATCTATTTTTTGTTTTTTTTAAAATTAAATTTCTTAAAAATCAAATTTTTTACGCATTTAAAAAAAAGATATTTCCCCCCCTTAAATTATAATAGGAAAAAAATGAATATATTTTCTCTATTTTTGTTTGGATTAATAATAGAAAAAAATAATTTTTCTTCCATCATGGTAGCATAAATTTCGTAAAATAAAATAAAACATAATACTAGTTATTTTATAAAAATAAATTTTCTTTTCTTATACTTTTTTATTTTTAGATGGGCGCTTTAGGTAACATAAAAAAATATTGAATTATTTTTAGATGAGCATTTTAGGTAACATAAAAAATATTGAATCCCCTAATTTTTTTATTTATTTATTTATTTTTAATAAATCATATGTTAGATCTAAGTAACCCAAGAAGAGAGATTAATTAAATTTTTTAAAAAAAACAATTTAAAAAGTTTTTTTAAAAATCTTTTAATATTGCAATAAAGTAAGATATGTAATTATATAATCAATACAAATATTAAAAGATAAGGGATAGAAAAATAGAACCAGACACTAGCAGTTTATAATGGTTCGATTTTATCCTAGCCTACGTCCACTCCTCAAGATCTCCCTTGAGTATTTTCACTACTCAGAATACTTCCGGGCGTATTCCAAGCCTTTACAAGCTTCCAGATTCCACTTGAGCTATCTGAATGTTTACAGGCACATTCACAAGCCTATTACAGCTTCAAGAAGATCCTATGAAAATAAGCC
>JAOTRH010000024.1:10219686-10231926 GCA_034768845.1 Heliamphora exappendiculata | reverse complement strand
AGCCCCAACCTTTTAAGGTGATTTATCTCCTTGACTTTTGGATTTCTTTTTTCCTAGTCCAAACCATGTTCTGCTTTTCTAGATAATCTGCAGGCCCTTAGAACCATTGGTGCAGTAAATCTTTTTTGTAATCTCTCTCTTTTTTTTTTGGGGTCCAATTAGTGCTGTGTGTCATCCTTCCTTAACTCATCAAGCAATACATTTCCCTTTGATAAATGAGAAAACTATTGTCTATGGTATGACATTAGATTTTCCCTATTAGGCTGATTAGATCGCGCATATTGAGAGTTTCATTTTTTATTTTTTCTACAATATAACGTAGAAATTTTGTGTTTTACCAATTAAATATGTTGTATCAATCTAAATATTCACACCAACCACTTGATAATAAGTTCCTAGGGTGGAAGCTTTTCTTTGTTGTTCTTCTCTTAATAGGACTTCATATTTGGCAACCTTGGAGGATGACTCAAATAGGGATTCAAACTTCATTCCTTCAAACATTTTCATTAGTTCTAAATCAAACCCTTTTTGGAAAAACCACGCACAGGTAGAAACATGACATTTGTTACTTGCTCGTTTAACGTGCAGGAGTTTCTATCGATCGCTGTTTTAGTTTGGCTAAACTTGCCATTATAACCTCTAGTTCAATCCAAAAGAATTGAGCATGAAATTACTCCTCCATTTCTTGCCAAGTTCGAACATAACTACCTAGAAAATTAAATGAACCAGATAAATAATGTTCTTGTTACTGAATGCAGACATAGTTTTATTTTAGGTACATCACTATTTCTAACTTCACCACCCTTCTAGGATTCTTATATTTAAGACCTTACCCCAAAAAAACTCAAATTAATTAAAGTATTTTCCATGTCACTTCAAGTTCAGCCCAGTTTACAAGAGTTCAAATTGAAACATTAGGTCAGCTGGACTCTCTTAAAAAGAACTTTAGGCTGTATTTTGGATCATGAATATGTGAGGAACTTTTGGAGAAAACAGAAAGAAGAAAAATAAAAAAAACAAGAAGATAACATTGCCAAGTATATAGATTTATTTCCTATCATTTTCCCATCTTTGGGTAAATCCCTCCACAAAGACGTTATCCAAACACAGGCTTGGACCATTTAATGCATTGCTAAGGCACTTCACTTGTTTGTTAGCCCTACAAAGTCAAAGTTTGTCTACCCGAATTACAAATCCTGTTTTTGTTTCGCAGCATCAAAATGCGTAATTCGATGAATCCCGAATTGCTAATACCGAATTAGAAAGATAAATAATATCACCCGTGATATTATTACCAAATTCCATTTCAAAATAATTATAAAATATCCAGTGTTACTTTTCCCTCTTATTATATCCAACTCCGCCTCAAGCATGACCTTACAAGTTTGATACAAGGAAGCTCCAGCTGGGGGGAATTCAGCATATTCAACCACAAGACTCCACAACATGATTTTGCATTAATAGGGGAATGGAAGTTTTCCCTTTTAAAAGTCGAAGAAGAAACCAACCCAAGAACCTAATGGAAATGGCCATAAACCAACATGCAGAACCTAGAAAAGGACCTACACCAGAAGGCAGTTAGGACGCTTTTGGTATGCTGGAAACAAACACATTGGAATGGAATGCAGTGCCAAAGAACAGAGAATTAAGCTCTCAAACAAACAGAATAAATTTTCAATTTCATCTAAGCCCCTTTCTCTTCTTTTGATCTTTTGTTTAAAAATGCTTGACCTCTAACAAATCACAACTAACAAACAAACGTTGGTTGAAAAGTTTAGTTCCAAAAATTATGCAGGACAATTACGAACAAGTCTTTAGAAATCCGCACCTAAAAACGAATCCAGATCAAAGCAAATTGATCTTATCCTTCAACGATTTCTTGTTCAGTTATGGAGTCTAAGTCGACAGCCACAACAAAACAAATTTTCTCTGCATACCTTTCTCATGAGATTTTTGCTGCTACTGCTGTGCCAAGAAAACCACAACTGTTGCTACCTCTCCAACCATCATTCCACGATCTAAGCTTTAGATTGTATTTATTTTTGTTATTTTTATTATGCTATTTCATTTGAAATAAAAGTATTAGTCCTGCATTTTTCGATCTCCATCTACAGTAAAAAAAACAGCATTGTTTAAAAGAAAAAGGAAAAAAAGAAAAGGAAAAGCAAAAAAGAATAGAAAATAAAATAAAATAAAAGCCAAAAGAATAAAGAAAAATAGAACATCAAAAATAATACCAGGTTTTCTGCTTTGCTGGAACCCTAAACCACCAGAGCCACCATTTTTCGCACCCATGAAGCTTCCTCACCTTTGCCGAACCTCCCACACCCACCATACCGAAAACCAACAGTGCTGGCAAACCCCAAAACCACAATCTCACCTTCCATCCTTGGGCCACCCGATCCGACACCTCCATTTGATCTGGTGACCATTGACTTCCATCGCCAAAAGATCATCCACCCCCATTGCAATCACCAAACCCGAAACCCTAGCCGCCATTGCCAAATCTAACCAAGCTCTCCACTAGATGCTAGAACCTCTCCAACTGGCATCCACCATAGCTAACCCAAAGACCACCAAGAAACAACCCACCTCCTCTTCCACAACCCCAGTTACTATTTTCATCCCTCATCAAATCACACTACCCAAAAAAGCCACCATTTTGCCTCCAACGACCTTAGATCTGCAATGTTGTTACACGGTCCACACTAGATATTGCAACTTTATACGCTATCAGCATCGATTCTCGATCTCAAGGATCCATTATGTGGAGCCATGACCTGCTCAACTATTTGCACCCGACAATTAGCAAAGGGTAACCAATCAACGCGGCACTTCTCGACATCTCCAGTTCTATTCCAACGCGGCTACCCTACAGGATAATCCATTGAGTCGATTGTGTACCGAGTTGCCAGTCCATGCATCCTCCAGCCATCCCGTTGCAATACCAACCGCTTGCTTGTACCCGCATAAGAAACAACCCATTCAAGCTAACAAGTGCTTTCTGTCCTTCGTGGTTCCATTTTGTGATTTTAAGATATTACCAAGTGGATATTTGTTGCCTAAAATCGATAAAACAGTCCATTTCTTCAACTTTGTGACCTTACCAGCCAAAATTTCCCTTATGAATATCACTGCATATCCCAAAATTCACTCAAGAACCGCATCACTCTTCAACAATTATTTGTAGAACCTAAAGTAGGAGGGTGAAACTTCCTATACATATAATTTGGGTCATTTTTTTCCCACTACGAAAACTGGTAACATGTTCTTGCAATCTTTTGTGAATCATTCATAGAAACCATTTCAAGCTCCATAGACCCCACTACCATGGATCAGATTTCCAATGAAAGTCTTGCCAAACTCATTAGTGACCTGTCCACTAAACTCGACCACATCACAACCCAACGCTATACCTAGGACACTTGAACATTCTCTTCAACAAATTATGAGTACCCCAAATGGGAAACTTCTCGCATAGGTGGCACAGATGGATAACAATGTTGAGCTTCCATGGAGCTAGATCACCACCCACATCCATTCTGCTTGAATCCTACAACATGACCCACGTCCTAGGACGCTAGCTTTTCACAATCCTATAGCTCCCGATTTTTGTAACCAGCTCGACAATTGTGAGTTTTGGAATCCCACCAAACGCACTACGAGGAATATTAAGGTGGAAGCCCCTATCTTTGATGGTCGTTTGGATCCCACAGTTTTTACTGATTGATTATCAGAAATGGAAGAAGCCCCTATCTTTGATGGTCGTTTGGATCCCACAGTTTTTACTGATTGATTATCAGAAATGGAAGATGAGCACGTGACTTTGAGTCGTTTATATCAAGGACTTAATGATGACCTTCGTCATGAATGAGTTCTGAGCGACACAATGGCCTCGGCCACCGATGGCCCCCCGCTACCCATTCGCAGCCTTGGAGACCTCAGTTTCTAGGCCCTTCTGCATCCACTAGTCCACAACCTACCCAGCCTCCAATGGGTGCAGTTGATAAAACACATGCATTAGCACTGAACCTTCTTGAATCAATCCAAACAATGAGTGTTTTAAATGCCATAAGTTTGGCCATACCGTTGCCCGCTATCCATAGCAAGCACTCATACTTGATGAGTCTTAGCCAAGACACGCATAGCCATGACATCCCTGAACAAGTTTATGTTCCTGAGCTCAATGACGTCCTTGACCCAAAGATGGACTATGAGGAGGACTAAATTCTAGGCTACATTCAACCCAACGTGTTACTGTTTTGGCATCTCAGGCCATCTCTGAACTAAACCTAGGAGTGGTACGTTCTCTGCTTACACACTCTCAATCGACTGCTAATTAGCGATGCACCACAATATTTCACACATATCCCAAATATAGAGAAGGCTTGCAAAGGCAACATTGATAGTGGAAGATGCATCAATGTTGTTTCTATTTGAATGATCTCTCGCATGGGTTTGAAACTAGTACCCCGCCAGCAACCTCTGTAATGTGTCATGGGTCAACACTTCTTCAATTACTGTTAAAGAAGGATGTCTTGTTCGATCTAGTTCTTTCATATAAAGAAGAAATATGGTGCTACATGCTTTCAATGGATGTGGGTCATATCATCTTAGGACGACCCTGATGGATATAACTCTATACAGTCGATCTAATTCTTATACTGAGTTAATGGTACTCGGTTCCGCCTCAACCCCACTAAACCTAAGTATGTTGAACTTTCCACAAAACTTGAACTAGCATTGCACAAAGGCATACACATCCTTAGTCCTAAGATATTCAAATGGGAAATCATTTTCAAGTTTGTTATCTTTTTTGTAGTGGCTAAAGAGATTAATATCCCTATTCTACAAGATCCCCTGTTGAAAGTCGCATCTTTCCTGCATGAATTCAAGATATCTTTCCCATTTATGTGACATTCAACAAGCCATCAACTTTGTCCCAGGGGGCCCCTTTACCTAATTTCCCTCATTATCGAATGAATCCTAGTGAACAACACAAACTCCAACAATAAGTGAATGAACTTCTTTACAAGGGTTTTGGTTCAAGAAAACGTGAGCCCTTGTGTCGTACCCACCCTATTAACCCAAAGGATGAAACCTAGAGAATGTAGGACGATAGTCGTGTCATCAATGAAATCACGATTAAATACCATTTCCAAGTCATTCCTAGGTGCGGATTCTTAAGATTCGTTTAGGTGTGGATTCCTAAGGGCTTATTCTTAGATTATCCTATATCAAAAAAACACCCATATAATCAGCTTTGGCCCATACCTCCCCAAAGATCCCCAATTTTTTTTGAGGCACCAAGTTTTTATCCTATTTAAGCTTTGGGCAAAGAGGTTCTTTCCAATATATATTCATGTCAAAGGCTTATTTTAAAATAACTTCGTTCAAAAGTCCACCAAAATATGAACTTCACTTATCTATAGACCTTATAATAAGGCTAAATAAGCACTTTTGCCCATATGCCATCAAAACCAAAGGGGAAAAAAATAAAAGGAAAAGAAATTTTCATATACTCAAACAAAATGAAACCCCTTTGTCTTATTTCATTAATGCTTATCCTCCTTTGGGATAATTATTTGGTATCTTATAGTCTACCAGTGATTTGAAATCATTAAATAGCCTATACAAACCCTAGTTCTCTTCTCAAACCTAATGTAACAATTCTCAACCATCCCCACTTTATTTCACAACAAAACCTACACCTAAATTCTACTGAAGTGATGGAACTATGAAAAATACTGCATCCTAATCCATCGGTTCAAAAAATAAAAAACCGTAAGAAGTACATGGTGACAAGTCTTCAATGCCAGTTACATGGAATTGTCTCTACAATTCAAGTGATCCAGAGGCTTTCTATTACTTTACTAAAAGAAGCAAAAAAGAGTATGAATCCAAAATAAGAAATATAAGTAGACTGATGCTAACTTTTCGTATTCAAATGTAATACAATAAAGCTGAATAACAATCAAGAAGCAATGTTAATGAATTACTGAGCAATTTCTATGGATAGAAACATGTGATGTTTCGGTACAGATTGTGTTACAAATCCCTTAGGTAAAACTCACTCCTAAAAACCGGTTTATAAGTAGAGGGTGCCCAAGTGGCTTATAAACACATAGAAAGCCTATTATTTTAATAGATGTGAGATATGATCATACCATACCAGTATACCACCACGCTCTGCAACCAATGTCCTGGCAACCCCCTCTATCGATACTGACCCAATGATAGCCATTTCCCTTTTGGGGGCTTCATTCACCTATCTAATTTCACCTTTAGAGTAAGAACCCGTTCATTCTCATACTTGAATAGGCTACGTCCAATCTCGTACTTGGTATAGTTGCTGCTCTAATACCAAATGTTACAAACTCCTTGAGTAGAACTCACTCCTAAAAATTGGCTTACAAAAGAAGGGTACCCAAGTAACTTATAAACACATGAAACCCCCCTTATTTTAACCGATGTGGGACAAGATCATACCAGATTGCCTACCAGTTTTTCTTCCAAGAACTTCTATTAACCCCATCCATTCATTAAATCTCATAATATATCGATTTTCTTGAACCTATCAAGAACAGCACCAAGTTTGCCCCAATGTTTCCACTAGACAGCCATCTCAACATAACTAGATATTTCCTAATGTAAATTTATCTACAATGTAATTCTACTGTTTTCCACCAAAAAATAACTAATTTTCAAGAATGGATATCCAAACGATAGTGTTTGCACTTTGCACAACTACTTTGTGCATGAAGAAGATGTTTTATATATTAGTCTAACATCTGGGACATAGTTTTGCTTAGAATGGAGGAAGCTATGCCATTGTATCCATATCCAAAAAAACGAAAAAGAAAGAACATGTCCTCAAAGTTCACAATGTATGTCATATTGAGGTAGTTTCCTACTGGTCAGAAGCAATTTTAAAACAAGAACATATCACTCAAGTATCTTAGTTTCTTTCAACCATGCACATTGGTTCTTAGACTTCCAATAGCATCAGGTATATTTTTCCATGAGAAGAAAGCAAAAGATGCCCAACTCTAAATAAAACATGAAAGAATAGCCACATAACAATATCTTTGTACCATCTATAACTGAAAATGAAAGAAGAAATCACATTGCTAAACCATAAGGTGAGATTCCACACGGAAGAATAGAGTTATCAATAAATACAACAATTTCAACATATAAATCCAATTTTCAACCCAGCAATTTTGGAAGAATAGCCACATGCACGATCCCACGACAGCAATTTTTTTGCAACAATAAGTTCATGGCCCACTAGCGTTTCAGACTTGGAATAGAACATGTGTGACAATCACAATACATAACCTGGGCACTTTTGTAATCCATATGAATGCCTAAAGATCCAAGTCACTATCACATGCTTTTTTTTTTTAAATGCAATGCAGATCACAGCCTCAAATGCCGATTTGATTATCCATTGGATAAATATCCATATAGTGGTCATTGTATCTCTTCCACCAGAAAACATCAACACCAAATTGAAACACAACCTTTCAAAAATGTCGGTGAAAGAACAAGCGGTGCATGAGAAGCTAACCAGTTTATTTTGCTGTATCATCACTTCCATCTACAACACAAATGACCAAATTTAGTCCGCAAGGGAGATTGTTTGTCACGTCTTAAGCCTTAGTTCTCCTAAACTCAAACCAAATTTCATAGTGATTAAAGAGTAAACTATCATGTGTGTGCTTCCCAAGATATTCAAGCCCTAACTTATTCAGTCTCTTTGTACACTCCTCTCCTCCCAAGCGAGAACAGAATTTTATATTATGCGATACAAAGATTCGACCTTCATAAGGTTTCAATTTGTTCGCTAACCTCTCCAATCCAAGCCAAACAAGATTATCAGGCATATGGAGGAAAACAGCACTAGCGTAGATCAAATCATACATTCCAGATCCAAACTTCCTGAAATCCATGTCTTCACCCTTCACAATAACAGGGCGCTTATGCAATAAACCTTGGGATGGAAGCTCATACCTAAATGCAGCCATTAAAGAAAGTTCATCTCTCTCTAGACAATGGAAGTGACCTGGATTCAGGTACCGGATGAAATGCAAGCCTACTCGAAGTGTGCCACATCCAATCTCAAGAACACGAGCATCAGGAGAGAGGTGGACAGAATCTGCAAGGAATTCAAACACATCTCGTCCTCCCGCCCAGGGCTCCCCATAGTTGCTGTGATGCTCCTCGACAAGGAGCTCACTAGGGCAAGTTAGAGCTGTGTGGTTGTTTGATTCCTCTCCTTCATAATGGGATATGCCCTTGAATCTGAAAAAATAGAAGATTTGATCACAATTATGTATGAAGCACTCCACAAACATCCAAAATTACGACATTAAACCTTAAACAGGAATGGAGGACACACAAAGACTAAATGGATACATGTGTATGTAAATATATATGTATAGTTGTATACATAGAGAGAGAAAGGGAGGAAGGGACTTAGGGAGAGAGTTCTGTTTTTTGAAAGACTGATAAAGTTGAGCCCTTACAATACTATGCTTGATAAAGCTACAGAAACTGAAACTCACAAATCAATCATAGCCTTGAAGATTTTAAACCTGAACAGTGGACATATATAGATATACATATATGAATATGGATATCTACACACAGATTTATAATCTATAATGTATTGTAAAGGGAACACTTAGTGTGAATCAAAAAAAGAAGCTGGGTTACGTTTGTTTTTTGTTGGGTGTCGCTAAATTTTCTTTTTCTTTCAAAACTCACTTTTTGTTTCTTCACATGGAGCTTTACCAAGAATTTTCTCTCTCTCCTTTCACTTTTCACTATCTGTAACTTTGAAACCCTAATCAAAATATTGCCATTTTATTTGATCTATCTCTCTCTAGTTTCTCCTTTGATTAAGCCACTCTCTTGCAATTAATTTAAGCATTGGAAACGATATCATGTGCCACAAAGCAAAAGTAAGTGTGTGTGTGCGCGCAGGCCGCAGAGAGAGAGAGAGAGAGTACAATCCCAAAAGATTTGAACAGTTGATGACATCAGAACACCGGTGTTAAATTATGGCACAGAAACTGAAGTTCACAACCTTACATCAGAATCCCCGATTGAGTAAACAAATGTGCAGGTTAAATGTTTGCAGATTCAATTAATAAGCAAATTCGGTGGTGTAGATTCAAGCCTCAAACCTAAATTGCTCATCTAGAGACAGAGCTGAGAGCACTAATAATTCTCGACATTTTTGGATATAGAATCCCATCTTCAAAAATGAACAGTCAGAGATTGAACTCAAAACTTCCAATCCAATCCAATCCATGCAGTAAAGGCATAAGTTAGAGACAATTCCAACCCAACCATTTCATAGACAAGATATAAAACAGAACAGAATGGAGATATATGATAGCTAATTACTGAAAAAATCAAGAACAATCGATTCACATTTCGAATGCAAATTCTCATAGAGGTTCGAAAGAAAGGTGTTACGAACTGAATGAGATCTTCGAGCTGTTGAGCACGGGTCCGGGGGTTAATGCCCTTGCGGAGAACATTATCCTGCATATGGAGTCCGTTTGCCTCGATCTGATCCTTCACCCATTTCACATCCTCCGCAGTGGGCGAGATCCGCTCTCCGAACCTCCCAGACACTTCTGGCCCATTGGTAGTCCCGGCGGCGCCTCCGGTGCCGCCGGTGGTGGGAGCGGGGCAAGAACAAATGGAAGAAGAAGAAGAAGAAGAGAGAGAGGACAGGAGGAAGAAGAGGAAGATCACCGCCGCAGACGCCGAGAGCACCAAAACAGGCACCGTCACCACCACGCCCTTCGCCGCCGTCGGCGACGACGACGATAAAGCCATGCGAGAACTTCAATTTCGCCAACTATTGATGTTGAAGCTTGATAGACGAGGATCGTGATATACGATTCATCATCAGCAGAAAATTGCAGGGTAAACTAGGGTTCGTCCACGCCCTTCGCCACCGTCGGCGACGACGACGATAAAGCCATGCGAGAACTTCAATTTCGCCAACTATTGATGTTGAAGCTTGATAGACGAGGATCGTGATATACGATTCATCGTCAGCAGAAAATTGTAGGGAAAACTAGGGTTCCTTTCCCTTTGGCTTCTCTCCTGCTGGCTTGCCCGAAAGTGGTTTTGGGTATCGTGCCGAAAAAAAAATTAGCCGTTGGATCTCAATACGTAGCACCGGCCACAGGCAATGTGCTTACCTCAAACATATTCAATGAAAAATATATTTATACCCAAAGGATTTTATTTAATTTTTGAATACATTTTTATAAATAAATTTATTTATTACATTGAACTCGTCTAGTTTTTTATTTATAAAAAAAATTAGATTGATTTGATAACTGTAACTAAGTGATTAAAAAATATTTATTTAAATTTTTTTAAAAAAAATTATAACTTTTATTTATATTATTTTTAAAAAATATTATGTGAATATTTAGCTACAGCTATTTTCAATCTAAATTTATATATGAATAACAAACATATTAAAATTTACGTAATTAATGGATCCGATTATAAAAAAAATATTTAGAAATTAAATCAAAAAATACGAACAAAATTTAATACTTTGAAGTGAATTTATTAAAAATATAAAATCATAACATACTAATTCATTCATGAAATACTCGTGGATCTTGATAGCTATACAAATTGGAATAAAAAATATATTTACATAAAAAGTATTTTATTTAGTTTTTAAATATATTTTTATAATTGAATTCATTTATTACGTACAACTCGTCAATTTTCTTGTTTATTAAAAAAATAAGATTGATTTGATAAATTTAGCTATGTGATTGAATAATATTTATTTAAAAAAAATTTTAAAAATTTATAACTTTTATTTATATTATTTATAAAAGAACACTATGTGATTACTTAGCTACAGTTTATTGGGTCAATCTAAATTTTTATACGAATAACAAATTTTTTGAAGTTTACGTAATAAACGGATCCGATCATAAAAAAATATTTAAAAATTAAATCAAATATATGACCAGAATTTAAACTCATTGAGATTAAACTTATTAAAAATACAAACTCATTACATACTAACTCATCTGTAACAAAAACACCTATAGATTTTATAGGGTAAAAAACCTAATGAAAAACATACTTACATGAAAAATGTTTTTGTTTAGTTTTGGAATATATTTTCATAATTGAATTCATTTATTACTTAAAACTCATCGAATTTCTTGTTTGTAAAAAATTTAAATTGATTTGATAACTATAACTAAGTGATTGAATAATATCTGTTTAAATTTTTTTTTTAAATTCTAACTTTTAATTATATTATTTATATTTATAAAAAAAATATTATGCGATAACTTAGTTATAAGTATCGGATCAACCTAAACTTTTATATGGATAACAAACTTAATGAATTTTACGTAATAAATGGATCCGATCATAAAAAAAATATTCAGAAATTAAATTAAAAGCATGAACAAAATTTATCTCATTTGAGATGAACTTGTTAAAAATATAAAATCATCGCACAAGAATGTTCATCCAACCTAAAAGCGTGCTTATCAAGCGCACTTTCTTCATTGAAAATGATTTTTTAACATAATGCGTGTTTACCAAACACGCTTTATTAATAAATTTTAAAAGCGTATTTACTAAATACGTTTTATGTATAAATTCATAAAACGTGTTTTCTAAACACGCTTTTATATTATTATATTATTTTTTTTCGAGATTAAGCTTAAAGCGTGTTTTCTAAATACGCTTTATATTAAAGCGTGTTTAGCAAACACGCTTTTACGTAAGTTTGCAATTAAGTTTTAAAAGCCCGTTTTTGGTAATTAAGTTCAAAATGTCTCGTATTTTCGTAAAAGAGCCCCAACTCCTCCCTCTCTTGCGTCTTTCATGTAGCCCTCTCTCTCACTCACGTTCCCCCTCTTCTCTCTCGTGCGTTTTTGTCTCTTGCGAGTTTCTATCTCACCAAATCGTATTCCTTCTTCCATCGTACGTTGCTCATCTCTTTCGCCGTGTTTCTCCTTTCGCTGTGCGCTGCTCAATTCTTCTGTCTTGCTCTGTTCAACTCCTCAGCTCCTTCATCGTGCTATACTCAACCCTTATGTTGTGTTCTGCTCAACCTCTTGTTGGCTAGTCATTGTGCGTGGTCATCCTCTCTCTCTCTCTCTCTCTCTCTCTCTCTCTCTCTCTCTCTCTCTCTCTCTCTCTCTCTCTCTCTCTCTCTCT
>JAOTRH010000024.1:10133229-10210133 GCA_034768845.1 Heliamphora exappendiculata | reverse complement strand
AATTGCAAGTTCGACCGTAATCGATCATCAGGCCTCCAACATCTAGCCCCAATCGACAACCTGGCATCTCGTTTACGCTTTTACGGTTTACCTCACGCTGCGGCACGGTGCCTCCCTTTCACGGCCAAGGAGTCGCAATTGTTGATTGACCCGACCGCAAAATCGATGATTTGCATCGGACGATTTGGATGCAGTTGGCGGACGAAAATGGACACAAATTTCCTGAACCCGACACATTCGGTTTGGATAACGGTTTGACTCCAAAACTGACCCGACCTGACCCGTGCTCACCCCTAGCTTTAAGGTAGACGTCGGAGGCTCGGTATTTCGGAAGGGTTTCGGCATCGGGGCTTGGAATAGCTCGACAATTTGGCAGAATTCCTCTCACTAAACCACTCTATATTTTTTTATCCTTGAAAAAGTATCAAAGGTACGGTATTTATAAAGTTTCTCAACCAGTGAGATGTCGCCACGTTTTAGGGACACGTCAGGCCATTTAGAGTTGGCGGTCGCCACAATGCATGTTGGCGGTCACCATGTTTTTTGAAAGATATCAAAAAGTTCTATGACGGTTGCCATGATGGTAGTTGGCGGTCGCCATAATAGGAGTTGGCGGTCGCCACTTTTAGCTAGGGTTTTCACAAAGTTCTATAACGGTTGCCATGAAGAAAGTTGGATGTCACCTTACTTGGGTAGCAAGTTTCGAAGGTTCGACAAAGTTTTATTGGTTTGAAGGTTTCGGATTCAAATACTGAGCTTAGATCACTTCCCAATGATTGAACTGAGACACTATTCCACATGTTTTTATCATCGGATTCGCCTAAGATTGGGCGGGGTCAAATTAGAGTGTCTACAGTTGCCCCTCTTTGATATAACTTGCGTAGCAATGCGTGATGCAAGTTATATCAAAGACCCGGAGACAATAACCATTTGACCAAATTGACAATCTTAGGCCGAAAACACACAAACATGCATATGATGTTGGTCGTACTAGAATTTTCATCGACTTGCCTACGTACCTCTTTTGCTAGGGATCAGACCATAACGTAGTTCATGGGGCAAAATACAAGAATGTAAGACAAGAAATATGATGCATGACAAGTATAGTGTAATGCAAACATGTATAATGAAAAAAATATATCAATCAATTTTAGGTAGTTAAAAGATCGACGAGACAATTTAGGATCTTGAGGAGGACCGACGAGTTAGTTTAAGGTCATGAGGAGAACTGAGTCAGTTTAGGGTCATGAGGAGGACCGACGAGTCAATTTAAGGTCATGAGGAGGATCAACGAGTCAGTTTAAAGTTATGAGGAGGATCGAGGAGTATGTTTAGGGTCATAAGGATGACCGACGAGTCAGTTTAAGGTCATGAGGAGGACCAAGTCAGTTTAGGGTCATAAGGAGGACTGACGAGTCAGTTTAAGGTCATGAGGAGGACCGAGTCAATTTAAGCTCATGAGAAGGACCGAGAAGTCAGCTTAGGGTCATGAGGAGGACCGACGAGTCAGTTTAAGGTCATGAGGAGGACCGAGTCAGTTTAAGGTCATGAGGAGGACCGACGAGTCAGTTTAAAGTAATGAGGAGGATCAATGAGTCAGTTTAAGGTCATGAGGAGGACCAACGAGTCAGTTTAAGACCATGAGGAGGACCAAGTCAGTTTAGGGTCATGAGGAGAACCGAGGAGTCAATTTAAGGTTATGAGGAGGACCGAGTCAGTTTACGATCATGAGCAAAATCGAGTCAGTTTAGGGTCATGAACAGGACCGACGAGCCAGTTTAAGGTCAAGAGAAGGACCGAGTCAAACATCAAATTAATCAGTCGAGTTAAGATCTAAAAAATTCGAAGCGTGGAAAAAAAATAATTAAAAGTCAAGTTGTAACTTAAAATTAAATTTATCGGGAAGGATAACCATGAATTATTAGGTCGAATTAGGACCTAAATGTTCAGAATGAGGTGTGAGATGAAAAGCCAAGTTATGGATTAGAATTAAATTTGCCGGCAAGGAAACGTCGCAAAAAGATAGAGTAACAAAACAAAAATTAAGGAAATCATTCTTTGAGGAAAAAAAACATAGAAGGTTTTGAAATTATTATCTGTTAACAAAACAAATTCTTGAAAATGCACCCAAAACAAAATAACTCACACGAAGTCAATATGTAAGAATAACGCACAATAAGGAAATTTTTATTATTTATTATTTTATTTTATTATTATATTTTTTCCTTATTATTTTTTAGTTTCTTATTTTTTAATAATGTGCACACAAAAAAAATAAAACACCTATAATAAGGAAATAAAATAAACATACATATAATAATAATAATAATAGTAATAATAATAATAATAAAATAATTAAAAAATGCCCAAACGGCCCCTTAAGAGCCCCAAAACACCATGATGGGTTACTGACATGACGTGACCCTTTGACAACCTGGCGACCGCCTAGCCAGAACCCCTCTGACATGGCGGTTGCTTGGTATAAACCCTTTCAACATGGCGGTCGCCATGTGTCTCTTCATCGACATGGCGGTCGCTCACTTTGGAGTTGGCGACCGCCAACTCCAAGCACGCATCCAGCCCTTTAAGGCGCGCGAGGTGGTTCATTTGTTCACTTCCTGTTCTCTCTCTAGCCTTCTCACGCTCTCAAAACCTGCTCTTGCTCTTTCAAGCCTCTAAACCTTCTCTTGCTTTCTTCTTGCTTCTTTTTGCTTCTTCTTGCTTCACACGATATTCGCACTACTCCTAGTGGTCTCATTCCTCTTCATGGCAGGCCAGGGCCATGGAGATGAGGATTTAGTTGCACGACAGGGCCCCTTTGCTACTAGGAGCTCCTCTATGGGTATCCTTCCTACCAGTGGGGTCACTTTCACGCAGCCCTCTGCTGCGATGGTTGCCCTTGTGCTTGAGGCAGAGCGTGCTTCCCGCCGTGTTGCTGAGGTGGCACGAGCAGCTGCTGAGGCACAAGCTACTGCGGATGCTGCTGCTGAGGACGCAGTGGACGACTTCTTAGATCCCGAGGCAAGAGAGGGCCATCCGGCGCCCTTTAATCCTCGTGCATACGCTCCACTGCCTCATCGCGTAGTTTCGCGCGGGATGAGACGCTACGAGCCTCCAGATGATGTTGTTGCTATCGACCTTCTTCTGCGGGAGCCTGACCATCATATGTCTAGTCGGCGCCCATCGGTAAGTACCTTATTCCTTTTTTTTTTCAGTACCAAAGCATGATTAATTAAACGTAAACGCATACCTAGGATTTCCCAGATGATGATGATGTAATTCGATTATGATGAATGATGACTTATTTTGATGTGTTTGATGAATTGTTTTGATGATGTGAATGATGATTGGGATTTGAACCTAGTTTAGGTATTTTTGTAATGGAGATTAAAACAGTATGGATATTTAGGTTTGGAAAAACAAAGAAATGGACAATTATTTTTAAAGTAAAAGGCTTGAATTTTTATTTTTTTACTTCTAGGAAGAACTTAAGAAAATTAAGGGAAAAAAATTTATTTTGTTTTTGGGGGCAATTATGAAAAAAAAATTCAAAAATTCTAGAATTTTAGAGGGAATTTTGTCAGAAATTCTAAAATTTGGGGCAATTATATATATATATATATATACAAACTTTAGAAATTTAAGGGGCATTAGAAAAAAAAAACTTTTAAGAAGATTTTAAGAAATTTTGTAGAAAATCTTAGAAACTTTTGGGAATTTTAAAAAAGATTCTAGAAATTTTTAGAAAATCCTAGAAATTTTAAGAAAAATCTTAGAATTTTGAGAAAATTTTAAGAAAATCTTAGAAATTTTAAGAAATATCTTAGAATTTTGAGAAAATTTTAAGAAAATCCTAGAAATTTTTAGAGTATTCTAGAAATTTTAAGAAAAATGTTAGAATTTTGAAGAAAAATTAAGAAAATCCTAGAAACGTTTAGAAAATCTTAGAAATTTTAAGAAAAATCTTAGAACTTTGAAGAATTTTTTGAGAAGATTTGATCAAATTTTCAACGATTCTTAAAAAATTATCCTTAAGATATTAGGGTAAAAAGGAAAAAATACGGAGAGATTTTTTTATTTTCCAGAAGAATTGCTCACACCAAATGATAGAGATTTACTTGACTCGCTAGGACTTAGGATTACTAGGAGATGCAAAAAAAAATCACGAACCTAGAGTTATGGTGCCTAATTTTCTATGGTTCGAAAAGAACCAAAGGACCGTCACCTAGGGTTTGAATGATTTTCTTCATTTATTAGGGCATGTGTTTGATCTGCTTTTTATGTATCCTTCGTTTGTCTTCTCTTTATAGTTTGGTCACTATGTTCGAGGTTTCGGAGGTTCAGCCTCCGGAGAGGTGTTGAAGTGGTATGATGCCCTCCTTGCTCCCAACTAGGCTTCCATCGATGCCTCTAGCTTTGCTCGCTTCATACCCCTGTTGAGTAGAACGAGCAATGACCGGGTCTGGCTAACATCCATGGCCGAGTGATGGTGGGATACCACCAACACTTTTCATTTCACTAATTTTGAGGCTACTCTGACGCCTCTGGATTTTGCGTTGATCACAGGCATTCGGGTCGGAGGAGCCCCTATTCCGTTTGACTCGACCATTGCTAGCTCTACTGATGCGCTGACATATTTCCTCAGAGTTGTTCCTGCCCAGATGGATAGAGACCGCGTCAGATATACGTGGTTCTTTGAGAGATTCAGACACTTCATCTGCACCGAACCTCACCACTTCGAGTGGGTCGCCCGGGGTTTTCTATGTATATGTTCGGTACCTCCTTGTTCTCAAACAAGGAGAATACCGTCCGTTTGCATTATTTGGGCGGACTTGCTTGACTTGGTCGAGTTGCCAGTTACGACTGGGGAGGAGCTCCTCTCGCCACCCTCTACAGTTTTATGCGGATACTGACCCGATTTCCTCAGAAGCTCAGCATTAGGGGATACTGAAGGGTCTGGGAGGTATGATTTAATTTCTGTGCATTTTTATTTATCTCTGTTTACCCATTATCTATTTGCTGACATCTTCTTCTTTACAGTTATGGACCTATGAGTTCCTCGGGCTTTATGTCCCGACGAACTCATCTGCAAACCCTCTGGTTATTCCCTGAGCAGCCCGATGGTCCCGAGGGATGAAGGGGAAGAAAGACGGAGGGAAGGACCTTGATTGATTTCGGGTGTCTTTGGACCAGCTATCCCCTGACCAGGTATCTTTTCTTACTATTCAATACATCGCTTTCTGCATTATACTCTACTGCACTGTTCATTGCGCTGCACCGCACTGTTTTTCATTTCGTTCACTGCATTACACTGCACTGGGGCACTGAATACTACACACTATTCATCACACTGTATGGCTTACTGTTCTTTGCATTGTACTGTACTTTAAACTGTTGCAGGTTCATTGGGATGTCTGAAGGGGCGTGGAGGATCGAGCCGGCTCAGATCTGATGCGCGGCTGGGATGTCATTTCCAGGCAGATCCTACTGGAGGGTTCATTTGGTAGGGAGTATTATCTAGGAGAGCGGGTGGTCCGCCAGTTGCTCGGCCTGGACCATTTTTGCATACCGGTGGTTCCTTCAGCCTGCATAGATCGAACCAATCATCTGAGCCGGGTTGACCTTCTCCTAGAGACAGTAGGGACCCCGACTATGGAGCTGCTTATAGTGGAGGAAGATTATACGGCCTGGGCCCGGGCTCATCTAATGGAACCACTAAGACCCGGCCCGACTGATGGTAGGAGGAGGCGAGCACCAGGGGATGAGGGAGCTGGTGTTGTTGCAGCTACCGGTGCCGGAGCGGGAGTTGCTGCTGGAGATGCTACTGCTGCTGCTGGAGGTGCAAGGGGGATGAAGGGTCCAGAGATCTCGTGGGATGTCCAGACCGTGGTATATGGCTTCCCGTTCCCTCTGCCAGTTCTTATTCCACCGTCATCAGAGTTCAGGGCTGATATCGGCCAGGTTCGTCTTTTAGTTTTCCTTCAGCTACTTATTCTTTTATTTGATCATTTCTCTTGAATTCCTCTCTTCTTTGCAGATTGATCAGGCTTGGCTAGACCGTACTATGCTGATGGTTACTGGCTTGAGAGCTCTGGTCCTGCAGATGGATGCCTCGATGCGAGCAGCCGGTGTTGCATTCACGCCTGTGGCTATTGTAAGTAGTTTGCATGTCCTTTTCGATTTCTTCTGCACTCTTTATCATTGTTCTGTTTTGAGCTGTACCCCTCTTCCTGGCAGCTTCTAGTTCCAGCCACAGGAATTATACCGCCGCAGGCTCCGATTAGGCCTCCTATTTTGGCCCTAGCTCCCGTTCGAGATCGCGGATCCCGGGTATCTTTTTTAGCCCATTCTAAAGGGTTAATTTTGTCTACTCGGAGCCGATCCAGAGCTGTCTCTTCCTATAGTAGTGACGACGGTGATGACTTCGACAGACTCTTCGAGGACGACAGCTCGGAGGAGGCCGGCCCCTCTCGTCGAGTCCGCTCGAGTCACACATGAAAGAGAGAGCTTTCCCCCTTGCCCAGTTTTACTTATGTTCTGATACATTTACTTTGATGGGCCTGCGTGCCTCCGTTTGACTTACTTACATACACTTATTTGATCCATGGGCCTGCGTGTCCCAATTTTGCGATTTGTTGGGCCTGGGTGCCAAAAATTTTTTATTCTAACATATTCGATCTGTTTTTGATGTATTTTGGGCCTTAGTGCTATTTATCTGTTCATCTGTTACATGATTTTTCTTTATTTGCTGCTCAAACTTCCTTGGATGCATAGTTTAGATGCCACAACTAATACAGTTTACACAAACTGCAAACTGACCCACACTTTCCATGTTCAAACATGGCGGTCGCCATAATATAACATAGCGGTCGCCACTTTCCTAAAATGATAACCTGGCGGTCGCCTGGTTAAAGGAATGATGTCACGGTACTATGCTTTTTGGAGTTGGCGGTCGCCACTTTCAAGACGGCGGTCACCACTTTAAATGGGCCTTCTGTCGAAATTTTAATTTCTCGCCTTTTCACCTTATAAATATAGCCCTAGAGGCCCCATTTGCTGTTATTCCAACTCATATGACTTCTCTTTCTCTATGGATTGAAGCATTTTCCCCCATTAAATGTTTTAGCTTCTCCCAATTTAGCTTGAATGCCTTTTTCTCACTGAGGGCCGTGGAGATTAACAGTTCCTTATTGTCGGCTGTTACTCAACTGTGGGATCCGCAGTCTCACATCTTTTGGTTTGTCCTTGAAGAACTCTGCCCCACTGTAAAGGAATTTGCTGCCATCCTGGACTTGACTCCACGGAGTTCCGTTATCATTCCCACCCCCTTTTTCTCGGCTCGGCAGCAGGTGATGTTATTCTGCGATCTGTCTAAGATGGAGGCTTCTCTTCTGATCTCGGGTGACTGCATTGACATTCCCTAGATTATTGACAGATTCGCTCCCACCGGCGACCTCAGTGACCTTTGTTTTCAGCTATGGCGATGCTACGCACTTTGCTTCTGCTTTTTAGCCCAACATCTTCTTGCCCTTTGTGACGAGCAAGTTAGTTGCGCTTTGGTTGACATTGCAGGACAGATGTGGGTGAGGAGGTATTTCGTGTCGCTTGTTTTAGCTGAGACACTGCTGGGCTTAGACACTTTTCATCGTGGTGAGAATATCACATTTGCTGGCAGCTCCTAACATCTTCAGGTAAGCTCAACATCTTTCTCTGTATCAAGTTCACTGTCAAATCGCAAAGCCTTTCTCTCACTGTTCTAATTCTTGCTACAGATATGGTTGATGGAGAAGGTGAACCTTGTACAGAAGTCTCCCACTGATAGGCACAATGCCGTTGCTTTCCTTTATCGCCCCCATTATCAGGTTTGTGACACCGAGGAAGCTTGGCGACAGTATTTTTTCTCTCTGATCGACCCAGACATTACTTGGCAGTACCCTTAGTGGCGGATACCTGCCATGACCTTGACTACTATGGATCATCCTGGTGTGCTGCTGGTTGGCCTACGTCAGACTACCTTTTATTACCCCATCGAATTATGCGACAGTTTGGTTGCAGTCAGATCATCTTTTCCAACATTCGCGACCATCTGTTCTTATCAGTATTGCGGGCCTCATTTCTGACATCGTACCAAGATGCTTGGCTATCTCGCTCATTGATGGAGATGCAGGAGCTGTAGTGTCCTGAGCTTTCTATTAAATACAAGACGTGGCTAACACAAGACAAGGAGAAGAAAGATAAAGAAGAGGAGAAACAGGTAGCAAAAAGGAGGAGGATTTGAGGATCTCTGCTTTATTTTGAGAAACTTCACAGCTTTCTTTTTTTATTTTGTAGAGTTTGGGACCTGTGTGCCCTCCCTTTATTTAAGAACTTTGTAATCTTGCTTAAAGTAATAAAAAACTCCCACTTTGTGTTTAATATGGTTCAAATTTATTAAAGCTTGAATGTCTTTATTATCAAAATTCAGAAATTAATTTGTATTGGTCTTACTTGGATTCAAAGATGATTAAAAAAAATAAAGAGTGCGGCCGAACTTCTTAAAAGAAGTTGCCTACGTATCCCCAAAAGATGGAATCAGGCCATAACATAGTTCAAGCTCGATTTTTACTTGAGTATTGACACTCTCCTTTTGTGATGCCCTAATTTTTGCCAAGGTCGCCCTTTTAGGTTTTCGGCCTTGCGGGCTGCTCTAACTTTTGCCTGAGTTGCCTTTTCGGTTTTCAACTCAATGAGCTTTTATTTTGTTTTTATTTTTACCTCAAAGATAGTATTTTTTAAGCTGGTCGAGGTTAACTGGAGTAGAGAACACATTTTTATCCAAATCCATAATAATGACTGCACCATCGGTCATGATGGTTTTGATTAGAAACGGTCCAGACCAGTTTGGCTTGAACTTGCCTCTCGAGTCAAAGATAGGAGCTCTGATTTCCTTTAGGATCAGATCTCCTTCTCTTAGATCCCGGGTGTTGACCTTTTTATTGAATGCTCGAGCTATCCTCCTTTGGTACCCTTGTACATGAAACAGAGCTTGTAGCCTTCTCTCATCAAACAAGAACAACTCTTCCATTTGGTTCCTCTGCCATTCTACTTCTGGAATACTGGCCTCGATCACTACTTTTAGTGAAAGAATTTCCACTTCAATGGAAAACACGGCTTCCATCCCATACATAAAAGAGTATCGCGTAGTTCCAGTTAAAGTTCTGATCGACGTTTGGTATACCTAAAGCGCAAATGGTAGATGCTCCGGCCAATCCTTGTGTGAGTTGATTGTCTTTTGCAGAATTCTCTTGATATTCTTATTTACCGCCTCGATTGCTCCGTTGGTTTGCGACCGATATGGTGAGGATTTGTGAGCCACTATCCAATATTCTTTGAAAAGATCCAAGACCTCTCCTTAGAAATGTGAGCCATTATCTGAGATGACCTCATGGGGAACTCCGTACCAACAAATGATATTTTGGTTGATAAACTTAGCAACATGGGAGGCTTTCAATACCGACTAGGAAGCTGCTTCCACCTACTTTGTGAAATAGTCAATGGCCACGAAGATAAACTCATGTCCATTGGATGATTTCGGTGTTACTCTGCCAATCACATCGATGCCCCATACTGAGAACGGCCATGGTGACGTCAGGTTGTATAGCTGAGATGAGGGAACGTGCATAAGGTTTACGTGAATCTGACACTTATGACACCTCCGCGCAAATTGGATGCAGCCTATCTCCATTGTCATCCAAAAGTATCCTTGTCATATGATTGTCTTGGCTAACATATTGCCGCTCATGTGTGGCCCACGAACTCCTACGTGTATTTCTTTCATCAATTTTTGGCCCTCTTCAGTGTTTACACAGAACCTGTTAACTCCAAAATATCCTCGTTTATATAATCTGCCACCGCAAATGATAAATTATGAAGATAGTCTTCGTATTGACCTTTTATCCTTCTTGTTGGCAAACTTAGGATCCTCTCCCTTATGCACGAGGTTCTGAATGTCGAAATACAATGGAAGATCGTCAATGCTATCCTCAATTGCGACTGTCATTTCATATGCTGGCTTTCTTTTCTGATCAATTGTCAAAGGCCTCATCCAGACTCCGGGTGGTATGTCAATCATGGATGCTAGGGTGGCCAGAGCATCGGCGAACTTATTCTGCAGTCTTGGTATGTGGGTGAAGATCACCGATTCAAAGCATGGTATCAATTTCTCTAGTTCTTGATGATAGAGAATCAAGTTTACATCCCTGACCTTCCATTCTCCTTTAGCTTGTGAAACCACTAGTGCTGAGTCTCCTATGACTTCCAGTTTCCTTGTCCCTAGTTCTAAGGCTACCTCCAATCCAGCTAAACATACTTCATACTCAGCCTGGTTGTTGGTAACTTTAAAATTGAGCTTCAATGATAAGGGAACAAGCGATTTGTCAGGAGTGACAAGGAGGACTCCTATTCCGTAGTGATATTGATTGGATGCGCCGTCAAAATATAGAGTCTATTTTCCATCCCCAACTTTCATTAGCTGTTCGTCAAGAAACTGGAATTCTGTGTCTTCGCTTCCTTCAACTGGTTGGTCGGCCAGGAATTCTGCTACTGCCCTGCCTTTGACTGACTTTCGGGTGACATATTGAAGATCAAATTTTGATAACAATAGCAACCATCGAGCCAACCTTCCTGTCAGTGCCGATTTTTCAAATAAGTATTTCAATGGATCCATCTGGGAAATGATATTTACTGTGAGAGACAACATGTAGTGTCTCATTTTTTGGGAAGCCCACACTAAGGCCCAACATGTCTTTTCTAGTGGCGTGTACCGTATTTCTGGCCTGGTCATCTTTTTGCTTAAGTAATAGACAGCCTTTTCAATTCCAATTTCTCCTTCTTGTGCCAACATACATTCAATAGCTGAATCAGTCACTGATAGGTAGAGGATCAGTGGCCTGTCAGGTTCGGGAGGAGCTAGAACATGAGAATTTTGCAGATACTCTCGTACGGCATTAAAGGCGTCTTGGCATTTTTGATCCCACTCAACCCTGATTCCTTTCTTTAGCAGGTGGAAGAGAGACTCGTAGGTAGTTGTTAGTTTTGCAATGAATCGACTGATAAACTGTATTTTACCTAGAAATCCCCTGACTTCTCGTTCGGTCTTTGGAGGAGGCATTCCCAGGATTGCTTTGATTTTTGAAGGGTCGACTTCAATGCCCCGTTGAGTGATCATAAATCCAAGAATTTTTTCGGCAGTGACCCCAAAGGCACACTTTTATGGATTAAGTCGCATCTTGTACCTTTGAATCCTTTCGAAGAATTTCCGCAGTGCTATAATGTGACCATCCTGATCCTTAGATTTGACTATCATATCATCCACGTACACTTCGACCTCCTTATGTATTATGTCGTGCAATATGGTAGTGGCAGCTCTTTGATAGGTTGTCCCTGCATTGTTTAAACCAAATGGCATTACACGATAACAATAGGTGCCCCATGGTGTAGTGAAGGTTGTCTTTTCTCTATCCTCGGGATCCATCAAAATCTGGTTATATTTAGAGAAGCCATCCATAAATGACAACAAGTCGTGCCCTGTTGTACTATCTACCAAGACATCAATGTGTGGCAGTGAAAAATTATCCTTTGGGCTGGCCTTGTTGAGGTCCCAAAAATTCACGCAGACTCGGATACGGCCGTCCTTCTTTAAAATTGGTATAATATTGGCTACTCATTTTGGATACTCAGATACCATCAAGAATCCAGCGTTGATCTGTTTGGCAACCTCTTCTTTGATCTTCAAAGCCCATTCTGTCTAGATCCGTCTTAACTTCTGTTTAACCGGTTTAGCAATAGGGTATAAGGGGATATAGTGTTGGACAATGTCATGATCAATTTCGGACATATCTTCGTAAGGCCACGCAAATACATCTTTGAATTCTTTTAATAAAGTAATTAATTGCTCTTGTTCAACTAAGGATAAAGATGAATCAATTTGAACATTTTGCGGGTTAGTTTTATTACCCAAATTTATTGACAAAGTTTCTTCAATTATTAGTTGGGCACGCATTTCTTCTTTTATTTTTATTAAAAGTTTTATTTCTTCGGGGATATCTTCGTTGAATTCAAAATCTTCAGAAAGCGTATGAAATAAATCAAACAAAGCAGAGTAACTAGAAATCTTGTTCATTTCATTAACAGCCGAGGGGATTATAAACTCGATGGTAAAAGCTGGGATAGGAGCATCAACAGATGTGCCCTCGATTACATATTTCAACTCAAACTTGGACCCAGGATAGACAACCTGCGTATCAAAAGATTTTAGGGTCCAGCTTTTCACTTCTTTTGCAGCCGCGTCGATGATGAGCCTGGTGCAATCTGTCAGTGCGCTAAAGCCAATCATGCAGCAGTCTGATTCAATTATATGCAGCTAAGCTATCTTCTCGTTAAACAGTACTCCCAAGTCAGTACTGTCGAGTTTGTCAGCCTAATCTTCTTCCTGAACCCTCTTTTCTTCCTTCTCTCCTTCCACTATTTCTTCCTCTTCCGTGTCAGACAGCTGGTGGTTGAAAAAGATCTCCAATCCTAGCATCTTTTGATTGATTTTTTTGTCGATCTATGGTTCTAAAAAATTGTAATATGAAGAATCTTCCCCTTCCTTGACGAAGTACCCATTGAGCGTTCCGGAATAATTGGCATTTCGCCCCCTTCTAGGCCCGTCTAGATCTTCTTCCGTTGGTTTATACCCGAGACCAAAATGGTGCAAAGTCGGCAGTACCTGAATGGGTTCTAGGATTCCCTGCAGTTTATGTCCCAATCTCATGCTTGGGAAGAAAGACATTTTTCTCATTATTGTTATTACAGCCCGCGGGTTGACATACCTTTTTTCTTTATTCATCAACATCTGAACAGCATGTTCTTCATCAAATCGAAAATCACTGATCAACACATCATCTTCACTGTGCTGAACTTCCAACAGAATTGTGCCCTCTCCTCCTCTAGGAGGGTGAATGTTGTCTTCTCCGTGGATAGTCAAAACTTCCTCGTTCTTTATCAATTTCAATTTTTGGTGAAGGGTAGATGATACTGCCTAAACATTTGGGTCATGCAGCCACAGCTTGCCCAGCAGCAGATTGAAGGAGGCCGGTACGTCTAGCATGTGAAACTCAATTGATGTCTCCAAAGGTCCTACTAAAATGGCAAATGACACTAATCCTACTACATCCCTTCTTGTGTTGTCATAGGCTCACACCCCTTGATTGCAGGGAGTGAACTGGTCTAGCCTCATCGCTAAGAAGACAGCCGTTCTCAATGGGCGAACGTTCAAGGTAGACCCATTATCAATGAGGGTTATCGGGACCCATTTTTCTAAGCACTTGACGGTGATGTGAAGCGGCTTGTTGTGAATTTTTCTTTCAGCGAGTAAATCCTTATCAGAAAAAGAAATAACTTTTAGTTCGACGGCTGGAAGAATAAGCCCAATGAGCTACTCAGGGGTTGCATCTATCGGGACACTGGCCTTGTTCAACACCCTCAAAATAGCTTGTCTGTGCTTATGAAAAGCTATCAATAAGCCCCAGATACTAATGTTGGCTTGTGTCTTTTTTAACTGTCTCAATACAGCATCATCCTCCTCCTCTTGCTCTGTCTCTTTCCCTTTTTCACTCGGCTGTCCCTTCTCTAGCTAAGCTGGCTTAAAATGTCGTCCACTTCTAGTTAGGTGCTCCACGCCGTCTTTGGGATCCCATAATCCTGGCATCACATTATTAGTCTGTCTCACTTCATTTACGTGCTGAGGGCTTTCAAATGTCCACAAATCATTTAAGTCGCTAAGAGCTGTCATTTCCCTTCTTTTCTCGTCATCTTCAATAGCCCATGTATTATCAATTTCCTCCCAGATGTCCTCTTCAATTAAGTTCATTTGTTGTTGCCGACTAGTCAGAAATTAGTCCACTCTACTCTATCTGATTTTAACATGATTCCTACCAGCTAGTAGGATTGCATTTTATCAATGTACACTTCCTCAAAAAATTGGGGAAGGGTGGTTCCATCAAGCACATGGCCAAACCCATAAGGTCGACTTGGGTAATCCAATGGCCAGCTATCTTCTTTATTGCCCTCCTCCTCTTGTTGGTAGGTTTGAATTATTGGTTGATACCATTCCCAGGCATTATCATTCCATTCTTCCATCATGTCTCGACGGCCTCTAATCATCATGAATGAGCATGCTGTCTAATTCTCAGTTATTAAAACATGAGGGCGTGGTAGGTATACTGAATAGATGTGCTGGCTTGGGTCCTCTGATTCCCCCAAAGATATGTAATTTATCCCAGCTTGCCTAGCATGATTTGGCAAGGGGTTGGTTGTTACGTTCGCTTTTGGAGCAGCGGATGATGGCGGGATCACCTTGTTGTTAATGAGATTTTTCACTTATCAGTCAAATGCCCAGGACCTTGATGGATGGCACAGCATTGGGAAGCATTGAATCTCAAAGGCAGGGGATCAAGTACATGTATGGGGTCTAATGGTTTGATGAGCCATTTCTTGACGAGTCGATTCAGGGCGGTGGATAAAGAAATGTTGAGAGAAGTAAACACCCTCCTTGGCCTTTATAGCTATTGGCTGTTATCTGACTGTTGGGCATTATTGGACTGCTGGGCGGAAGAGGATGGGCATTGTTGGTTTTGATTATTTATGGGGAAGGTCCTCTTGGGTTTCTGGCTTGGCTGGGCCTTTTCAATATTTTCAGACTAAATTGCATCTTCTATCTGAACCCCGGCATCAAACAACTGCTCGAATGTAGAGAGTAACTGCGTGATCAAATAACGCTTCAATGGGGACTACAGGTTCTTCACCACTATCCTTACTTGTTCTTTCTTAGAGGGTCGATTTGTCAACTTGGCAGCCTTACCCCTCTATTAGGTTAGGAAATCGACAAAAGACTCTCGACTCTCCTGACGAGTGGTCTCTAACTCTTGAGTAGTTAAATCTAAGTGGACATTGTAACTGTACTGACTGATGAATGCCATAGCTATGTCCTTCCAAGTTTTGGTCTTTGCTACATCAAGGGAGAGGAACCATTTCTGGACTGTCCCAGAAAAAGATCGGTGAAAGAGATGGGCTTTCAGCTAGTCATCAATTTTTATTGGCAATAGGGTACCAACATACATTCAGAGATGAATTCTGGGATCTCTGGTTCCGTTGAACTTTTCCATATACGGCATTTTGAACTTTTTTGACAGTTTAGCATCTGGAAACAAACACAGCCCTCCCACATCTAACATATATTCTTCGATTCCTTTTGGCTTTCTAAGGACCTTCTCCATTCGATCGATTTTTTCAACCAATACAGACTCTTTGGACTGAGTAAAATTTTCTTCCTCAACTATCACCTGTCGAGGGTTCCGTGGTGGTGGTGGAATGACTTGCGGTCCATCAAGAACCTGATTGTCATCCCAAAAGTCTTCAGTATTCTCATTCATGTCATCTAGTTGCCCGTTCACAATAGGGATACAGGCCTAAATCACCCGGATCTGTGCTTGACATTGCACTTGAGCCTGGATCTGTTGCTCTACTGCTCTCTGTGTATCAGTGATCGACCGCATTAGGGTTGCTAGATTCACCTCATTTTTTGCTATTTTAGAAGACTCAATTAGCTGTTCGGATACCCTACAAAGTCTGTCTGATCCTAACCTCACCCAAACGTGTGATGTCTGCACTTTTCTCGGCCCAATGATAAACTCACTAAGAACACCTAGATCATAAACATAATAATAATTAGTACCAAACACTTCTCGGGCAAACATTCTGACAGTAGATAGCACATATCTCAGATTTCCAAAATAGCAGATCATGGGCGGATAAACACTGAGACTGAAACAATGCCCCTGTCAGGTTCATGCTGGCGGCATAACAGGAGAACCAAAAACCAGAATGACGAATAAGAAGGGAAATCTACTAAATTCTAGAGGAAAAGCTCATCAACAGTTCGGCAGAAAAATAGAACTACGTTAACTGGACTGGTTCGACCTAAAGATTCTAAAGAAAAATGGGCAGCATGACGGCGGGAAAATAACTCTCACGAGAATAACAAGGGTTTGAAAGAAACGAGCCTATGCCAAGGGAGGGAACCAATAACTCGAAATGATCCCAGAAGAGAGAGAAATTACCCTAGAAGTGTTAAAACAAAACACGGGCGTGACCTAGGGAAGAAAACTACAGTGAGAAAAATTGAACATGGTGAGAAAAAAGGCCCGGGTAAGAACCCAAAAGAAAAGCTAACCTAATCAAAAAGGAATAATAGAAAGCCCAGGCCGAACCCGGGAAAGGAACTAACCTAATCCGGACAAATAATCCTAACAATACGCAAGCAAAACATACAATAAAGAAAAATACATAATCATAGCAGGGTCAATCATAATAGGGTCACTATATGTAAAAGGTCAGTTTTGATCAATTAAACAGGGTACCTTCTGAATAGAGCCAAGTATATACCTTCCATGCAAAATATGGTCAAACAGTACGCCCAAACTCTTTTACTGTACCTATGATAGCGTACAGTCAGCAAGGGTTGCCCGTCTCCCCAACAATCCCCGAAACAGATTAACATTCAGGGCATCAAGTCGACCAGGCAGGGAGATTTGAAGAACAATGCATATGCATGCGAAAATGAAAATGAGAAATTCTTATTAAGAACCAATGCTGTTTTCGAGTCTAGCCCTCTTAATTAGTTTTAGAAACCATTCCCTAACAGAGTCGCCAGAAAATACTGTGGCATTGGGATTTATGGGTTATTTTAAAAAATGTTCAAAAATAAGGAATTCAAAAAATATTTAGAAAAAACTTTTAACACCTTGAAAAATAAATTTTGAAAATCCTTTTTTTGTTGAAAATAGAGTCGCCACTTAGTTTTTGAGAAAAACAAAGAAAAACAAAGAAAAACAAAATTAGCTACTAATCTTTAAAATGTTAACCAGAGAAAGAGGGTTCGGAGGCTAAGGTATGAATCGAAAAATGTGTTAGGCACTCCGTTTGCCCAACCATAAGGTTGGCTTCTACTAATTATTATTGATTTTTTAGTATGATTTATCAAATGCATGCAAATAAAGAAAATAGAGGTAAAGTGAGAACATTCAAAATTAAATATAAAAAATACATAAAATATGTACATAATACTCAAAAATAAATAAATGTCAAAAGAAAAAAATTTAAGTCCTATGGCATGCAATTTGTAACTAAATGATACATGGTACACACCCTCGTGCAATTTTATTAAAATAATTTTAAACTATCATGATTCAAATGAAAAAACAAAATAAGCTAAAGAATGCTAAAATTACTTAAACATGGATTGCTACAAAATACGCCAAATAATTGTGAAGTAAAGTGATCAAATCCTAAACTAATATGTACAATATGCATGTTGTCAAATTATCTAAAAGCATATGCAAAGCATGTAAAAAGTCTTATATTAAAAACTAATCGAAACAATAAAATCTAATAACAAATATTTTGTGTATTAATAAGCAAATATTTACAATTTTAATTTGAAGAAGTAAGGAATAAAAGAAAGCTTACAAATAATTAGTTAAGCCAAAAATAAAATGCTAAAAAATATTTATTTAAACTACTTAAAAGAACAATACTTACATTTTATGTATTTAACCAAAATAAAGAAAAATAATAGAAATGTGATACACGAAAAAAAATTCTAAAAACAAATATTATACTATAATTTAGAAGAAAAATAAGAACTAACATAAAAGACTTTTTCGTGATTTTTTTAGGTTTAATATAAAAAAGGCCATGAAAAATAAGATAAATACTAAGATTAAAAGCTAACAAAGAAAAATTAGATTAATTCTAGTAAAAGAACTTTTAAACTAATATTAAAGAGAAAGTAAAGAAAATGTAACATTAGCATTAAAGAAAATAAAATGAATAATAAAAAGAGATAAAATGCTATAGAAAAGAAAAAGAAGAGAAAATAAAAAATAAAAACTAGAACATTAAACTAAGATTACAAGAAAAAAATGAAAAAAAAATGACTAATGCATTGAAAGAAAACTACATTAGGCTAAAAGAAAATAAAACTATATTATAAGAAAAAGAAAGAATAAAGTAAATACTAAAAAAATTACATTACTATTAAATGAAAATTAAGAATTAAAATGGAGCATTCAATTAATTGTGTAAGAAAAGAAAATAAAATAAAATGCTAATAAACGAAAATTAGACTATTTAAAAGAAAAAAAATGTAATTAATGCTAGAACGTTAAATTAAAAAAAATAAAAGAAACAAAGTACTAATAAAGAAATAACTAAACTAACATTAAGAAAAAATTAGAAATTAAATGGGTATAATATTGGCAATTACAACCATTTTTATGTAAGTGCTTTGATTATAACAATTAACAATATTATCAAGTTATAATTCCTAAAGATATATTAGCACTATTTTAATGAATTAATTGAATTTAACAAGGTATTAAAACGAAATAAAAATGAAATAGCCTAACTATATTAAACCACAGACTACAAACTACATTGCTTATATTAAATAAAATTGACTATAAATGAAATTGAAAATTTTGAAAATGAATATTAACTCGATCACCCCAAGAGAGAGAAGTGGAGTTTAGAAAGATCGAGAATCCAAACGAGGTACCTAAATTGTCGGGAAATCCTCAAGTAAATAGAATGAGCTCCAATTGTCCAATCATCGGGTGGTGATCAAAGCAAGGCTTTAAGGTAGATGTCAGATGCTTGGTATTTCGGTAGGGTTTCGGCGCCGAGGCTTAAAATAACTCGGCAATTCGGCAAAATTCCTCTCACTAAACCACTCCATATTTTTTTATCCTTGAAAACGTACCAGAGGTACGGTATTTATAGAGTTCTTCAGCCAATGAGATGCCGCCACGTTTTAAGGACACGCCAGGCCATTTAGAGTTGGCGGTCGCCACAATGCATGTTGGCGGTCGCCATGTTTTTTGAAAGATTCTATAAAATTCTATGGCGGTCGCCATGATGGTAGTTGGCGATCGCCATAATGGGAGTTGGCGATCGCCATTTTTGGCTAGGGTTTCCACAAAATTCTATGGTGGTCGCCATTAAAAAGGTTGGTGGTCGCCTTACTTGGGTAGCAAGTTTTGAAGGTTCGATAAATTCTTATTGGTTTGAAAGTTTCGGGTTCAAATACCGAGCTTGGACCACTTCCTGAGGATCGAACTGAGGCACTATTCCACTTGTTTTCATCATCGGATTCGCCTAAGATTTGGGGAGTCAAATTAGGGTGTCTACAGCGTCGCGGGTCGAAATTTCTTGGCGACTCTACAGAGCTTCACTCTCAAAACCTCTTCCTCAAATTCTATCTCAAAAAACATACCAGAGGTACAGTATTTATAGAGTTCATCAACCAATGAGATGTTGTCACGTTTTGGGACACGTCAGGCCATTTGGAGTAGGTAGTCGCCATATTGAAGGAAGATTCCAAAGGATTCTATTGGTGGTTGCCATAATGCACGTTGGCGGTTGCTAGGTTTAAGGCGGCGGTCACCACTTTTAGCTAGGATTTTCAAGAGGTTCTATTAGCGGTCGCTACAATGAACATGGCGATCGCCTTACTTTGACAGTAAGTTTTGATGGTTTGACAAACTTTCTTTCGTTTGAAGGTTTTTGGTTCAAATACCGAGTTTAGATCACTTTTCGAGGATCGAATCGATGCACTATTTCACCTGTTTTCATCATCGAATTTACCTAAGATTAGGCGGGATCAAATTGGGGTGTCTACAGTTGCCCCTCTTTGATATAACTTGCATAGCAATGCGTGAAACAAGCTATATCAAAGACCCAGCAACAACAACCATTTGACCAAGCCGTTAATCTTATGCCACAAACACACAAACATACATATGATGTTGGTCGTACTCGAATTTTAATTAAACTGCCTACGTACCCCTTTGCTAGGAATCAGACCAAAACGTAGTTCCTGGAGCAAAAAGCAAGGATGCGAGATAAGAACATAATGCAGATGTTAATCATGACGCAGATGCAAATCCTAAAGATCGAGTTAGGATCTTAAAGGAGCACAAACCTAGTCAAATATTGAGTTAAGATCTAAGAACTCGGGTAAGAATTAGATAATTAAAAGGATCGAGTTAAGATCTAAAAAATTACCTTAACTGGGAAAGGAACTGATGGGTCGAGTTAAGACCCAACAATTCAGAACGATATGGGAAAAAAATAGTCAAAAGCCAAGTTACGACTTAAAACTATTTATACCAGAAAGAGTAACCATGAATTAATAGGTCAAGTTAAGACCTAAAAATTCGAGAGTGGGATAAAATAATTAGAAACCAAGTTATGGCATAAAATTAGATTTATCAGGAGAATAAACTGCGAATTTATAAGCCGAGTTAAGACCCAAAAATTCGAAACAAGGTATGGAATAAAAATAATTAAAAGCCAAGTTACGGTTCAAAATTAAATTTATCGGAAAGGATAAACTACAAATTAATAGATCGAGTTAAGACCTAAAACTCGGGACGACACGTGGGATAAAATAATTAAAAGCCAAGTTACGGATTAAAATTAAATTTATTGAAAGAGGATATCACGAATTAATAGGTCGAGTTAAGACCTAAAATTTAGGACAAAACGTGGGATAAAAATAATTAAAAGCCAAGTTACGACTTAAAATTAAATTTATCGGGAAAAGAAATTACGCACAAGAATTTTCTTGAAATATATATATATATATAATTTTTGAAAATACCCAAGAATTTTTTAAAATTATTCTTGAAAAGCCCCTACAATTAGAAAAACACCTACATAAAAACAAGAAAAATTATTTTTTAAGGGAAATTATTATTTTTTTATTTTGTTTATTATATATATATATATATATTTAAAATATTTTTGTAAAATAATACGCACGAAGTCAATACGTATAAAAATATGCAAACAAATAAAATAACAGGAAATAAACATGTACACAAATAAAAGACCCCCAAACAGGCCCCTAAAAATCCTGACATGACGTGACCTTTGAAAACCTGGCAGTCGCCAAGCCCAAACCTTTCTGGCATGGCGACCGCTGGGTAAAACCCTTCCAATATGATGGTCGCCACGTGTCTCTTGAGGAACCTGGTGGTCGCTACAATGCAAGTCGGCGACCGTCAACTCTAGGCGTGCATATGGTCCTTGAGACGCGCAGACGAGGCTCATTCTTCACATCTTCACTCTCTCTCTAGCTCTTCGCGCTCTCAACTCTCTCTACCCTTCTCCTTTCTTTTGTGCCTTCTCTCTTCCTTGTGAGGACTTTATATTGTCACACGATGTTCACCCTTCTGCTTGTGATTCTTTTTCTGTTCATGGCGGACCAGGGTCATGGGGATGAAGAACTTGGGGCACGACGGGGCCCCTCTATCACTGGGAGCTCTTCCATAGGGACTCTTGGGGGCATGACCTCCAGTCTTCCCACTGGTGGGGTCACCTCCACGCAACCCACTGCTGCGATGGACGCCCTTATTCTTGAGGCAAAGCATGCCTCCCATCGGGCTGCTGAGGAGGCACGGACGGCTACTGATGCTGCTGTTGAGGCCGCGATGGCTGACTTCTTGGACCCTGATGCTGGGGAGAGCCATCCAGCATCTTTTAATCCGCACACCTACGCTCCGGTTCCCCACTACTTATATCCAGGTGGGATGCGACCATATGAGCCTCCTCGTCAGTGTCCATCGGTAAGTACTCTATCCTCACTGTTTTTATACCAAAGCATATTATATCTCAAACGTAAACACATGCCTAGGGTCCCCTATATGATGATGTGATTTGATTATGATGAAGAATGATAATGATGGTACGGATGATGAATAATGTAATTGTTGATTGAGATTTATTTAGGTACCCTTGCAAATGGAGATTAAAACAGTAGGGACACTTAAAATTTTTGAACAAATAATGAAAGGGGCACGTATTTTTGTGAAAGCATAAAAATTAAGGAAAATTTTTTTGTCTTTGTTATTGTTTTGGGATATAACAACTAAAGGAATAATTTTTATCAAAAAGTAATTTTGTCAAAATTTTCTAAAAAAAAGGCAAAGAATTTTAAAAAAATTTCCAAAATTCATAAAAAATTTAGGAAATAAAATTTTAGAAAATCCTAGGGAATTTTAGAAATATTTTGAAAAATCTTAGAAAATTTTGAAGAAAGACTTTGAAAAATTTTTGGAGAAATTTTTTAGAAAATCCTAAAAAAAAATTTTTAAAAATCCTGGGAAAATTTTTAGGAAAATCTGGGAAAACTTTTGAAAATCCAAGAAATTTGGGGAAATTTTAAAATTTTTTTTTTTAGAAAATTCTAAAAATTGTTGGAAGATTTTTAGAAAATTGGGACAAATTCCTAAAAAATTAATCCTAAAGGGTTATGATAAAATGGGCAAAACACAAATATAAAAGGGAGTAGAGATTTTTTTTTTTTAGAATGATTAACACACAAAGATAAAGATTTTCCCGGCGCACCACGACTTGGAATTCCTAGTCTTTTACTAGAACGCGCAAAAATCAAAGGATCATCACTTACACATGAACCTAGGGTTAGGGTACTTAGTTTTCTAGGGCTTGAAAGGACTGAAGGGTTGTCGTCACTTACACACGAGCCTAGGGTTAGGAAGGTTTGCTTTATTTATTTGGGCTTAGAAAGAACCGAATGATCGTCAATTACACACGAACCTAGGGTAGGAAGATTTTCTTGATTTATTAGGGATTAGAAAGAACTGAATGATCATCACTTACACACGAACCTAGGGTAGAAAGGTTTGCCTAATTTATCAGGGCTTAGAAAGAATCGAAGGGTGGTCACTTACACACGAACACAGGGTAGGAAGGTTTGCCTGATTTATCACGACTTAGAAAGAATCGAAGGGTCGTCACTTCCACACGGACCTAGGGTAGAAAGGTTTGCTTGATTTATCAGGGCTTAGAAAGAACCGAAGGGTCGTCACTTATAGACGAACCTAGGGTAGGAAGGTTTACCTGATTTATTAGGGCTTAGAAGGAACCGGAGGGTCGTCATTTACACACGAACCTAGGGTAGAAAGATTTACCTGATTTATTAGGGCTTAGAAAGAACCGAAGGGTCGTCACTTACACACGAACCTAGGATAGGCTCTCAAATATTTTTTTACACTTTGGTTGCTTGATCTATTCTTTATACTTTTCCTGTTTGTCTTGTACTTTTTAGGCTGGTCACTATGTTCGTGGCTTCGGAGGTTCTGCCTCTTGAGAGGTGTTAGAGTGGTATGATGTCCTCACTGCTCCTAGCTGGGCTTATATTGATGCCTTTGGTTTTACTCAGTTCATACCCCTATTGGATAGAACGAGCAACGACCGGGTACGGTTGACTACCCTGGCGGAGCAGTGGTGGGATACCACAAACACCTTCTATTTCACCACTTTCGAGGCCACTCTAACGCCACTAGACTTCGCACTGATTACTGGCATCCGGGTTAGAAGAGTTCCTATTCTATTTGACCCGACCATTGCTGGTTCTACCAATGCGCTGATGTACTTCCTTGGAGCTATTCCCGCTCTGATGGATCGCGACAGAGTCCGGTATACCTAGTTTTTCGAGCGGTTCAGACATTTTCAGTGCACCGAGCCCCGCCACTACGAATGGGTCGCTCGAGGATTTTTTATGTATATGTTCGGTACCTCCTTATTTCGAACAAGGAGAATACTGTCCATTTGCATTACTTGGACGCCCTGCCTCATCTTGACCGGGTTACTTCATTTAACTGGGGAGGAGCAGTTCTTACTACACTCTACAGCTTTATGCGAACCTTGAGCCAGTTTTCCCAAGAGCTCAACATCGGGGGATATTGGAGACTTTGGGAGGTATGCTTTAGTTTCTGTAGTTTTCCATTTATTTCCATTCTTTTGTTTATTCATTATTTGCTTGCTGACATCTTTTCTCTGCAGCTGTGGACCTATGAGTTCCTCGGGCTTCATGTCCTGACAAACTTGGTAGCAGGCCCTCTGGTTATTCCCCATGCAGTCCGGTGGCCCCGAGGGATGAAGGGGAATAAGGCTAGGGGGAAGAATATTAATCAATTTTGGGCCTCGCTGGACCGGCTGACCCCTGACCAGGTATCATTTTACTGTGTCCTGTTCACGGCTATTTACTTACTCACTACACTGTATTTTTTATGTTCGTACTGATCACTGCACACTGATTATCATACCGTACTGTATTGACTGCTTACTACTTTATGCACTGTACTTATACTTTGAATTGTTGCAGGTCTACTTGGGTGTCTGGAGGGGAGTAGAGGATCGAGCTGGTGCGGACTTGACGCGTAGCCGTGACATTGCTGCAAGGCGTATTTTGTTGGAGGGTCCATTCGGACGGGAGTATTATCTCAAGGAGCGAGTGGTTCGCCAGTCGCTTGGCCTTGATCATTTCCGTATACTGGTGGTTCCTCTAGTATGCATGCGCTGGATCGAGCTTCTAGGCCAAGTCGAATGCTACTGGAGACGATGGGGACCCCAATTTCGGAGCTACTGGTGCCGGAGGAGGATTATACTGCCTGGGCTCGGGCCCATTTACTAGGCCTGTTAGGACTTGGCCCTGCTGCCCCTAGTGGTAGGAGGAGATGGCAAGCGCCGAAGGATGCAGACGCCAGTGCTGCGGGAGCTGTTGCCGCTAGAGCTACTGCTGGTGATGCTGCTGGCAGGATGCGGGGCCTAAAGATTCCATGGGATGTCTAAACCGTGGCGTACGACTTCCTTTTTTCTCTACCAGTCCCTGTTCTGCCTGTGCCGGAGTTTAGGGCAAACATCGGCCAGGTTAGTTTCCTACCTTTCCTTTAGTTACTTGTTCTTTTTATCTGTCTAGTTTACCTAAAATGTTCCCTTTTGCAGGTTGATCAGGCTTGGTTAGACCGTACGATGCTGATGGTCACCGACTTAAGAGTACTGGTCCGGCAAATGGATGCCTCGATGTGAGTAGCCGGCATTGCTTTTACACAAGTAGCCGTTGTGAGTAGTTTGCATGCTCTTTTTATTTTTTTTGCATTTTTCTATCTTTACTTTGTTCTGAGTCTTACTTCTCTCTTGACAGCCTCCAGTTCCTGCTACCGGTATAGTGTCTCCACAGGCTCCGATTAGGGCTCCTACTCTAGCCCCGGCCTCGGTTCGAGGTCGTGGTTCCTGGGTATCTTCTCAGGCTCGTTCCTGAGGATCATTCTCATCTGCTCAGAGCTGGTCCAGAGTCGTCTCTCCCTCCGGCAGTGATGATGGTGATGACTTTGACAGACTCTTTAAGGATGATAGCTCAAAGGAGGCCAGCCCTTCCTCCCGTCGAGTCCGCTCGAGGCACACCTGAGAGAGAGAGAGAGAGAGAGCTCCCCCCTTTTCCTAGTTTTATTTATCTTCTGCTACATTTTGATGGGCCTGCGTGCCCAGTTTGACACCTTTATGGGCTTGCGTGCCCCTATTTACTATTTTATTGGCCTCGAGTGCCCCAGTTCTTACTCTGATACATTTTATTGGTTTTTGATATATTTCTAGGCTTTCGTGCCATTTATTACTTCTCATGTTCGTCTTGTTTGCAGAACTTTCCTTCATTTGCCGCTCAGGCAGTCTTGCATGCATGATTCAAATTCCACAATTTATACAGATCATACAAACTATAAATTGACACACACCCACCATGTTCAAACATGCCAGTCGCCATAATACAACATGGCGGTCACCACTTTTAAGGAGACTGACATGGAAGTTGCTATTTTTAACTTGGCAGTCGCCTCGTCAAAGGGATGATGCCACTATACTATGCTTTTCAGAGTGGGCGGTCGCCTACTCTGAGGTGGCGGTCGCCACATTGATTGTACTTTTGGCCAAAATTTTGATTTCTCGCCCTTATAAATACAGCCCTGGGGGTTCCATTTGCGATTACTCTAACTCAGATGGCTTCTCCTCTTTCTTTATGGACTGAAACATTCTCCCACATTGAGCATCTGAACTTCGTCCCATTTAGCTTTAATGCCCTTTTCTCACTGAGGACCGTGAAGATTAATAGGCCTTTAATGATGGCTGCTACACAACCATGGGATCAGCAGTCTCACGTCTTTCGGTTTAGCCTTGAAGAACTCTGCCCCACTGTAGAGGCGTTTGCCGCCATTTTGGACTTGGCCCCACGAAGCTCTGTTGATGTTCCCACTTTCTTTCTCTCGACTCGACAGCAGGTGATACAACTTTGTGGTATATCTAGGATAGAGGCCTCTCTTCTGACACATGATGACTACTTTGACATATCTTGGATCATTGATAGATTTCGTCCTACCGGTGACCTCAGTGCCCTTGATTTTCAACTGCGGTGACGCTATGCACTTTGCTTCTATCTTCTTACCCGGTATCTTCTTGTCCCTTCTGACGGGCGAGTTAGTTGCACCCTGTTTGAAATTACCGATCAGATGTGGATGGGGAGAGACTTCGTGCCACTTTCTTTAGCCAAGACACTGCTAGGCTTGGATGCTATTCATCGTGGTGAGACCACCACCTTTGCTGTAAGCCTTTTACTTCTTCAAGTAAGCTTAATATTTTTACTCTTCACCAAACACTCCGTCACACTACAAAGCTTTTCTCTTACTATTCTAATTTTTGCTGCAGATTTAGTTGATGGAGAAGGTGAATCTTGTATACAAACCATCTACCGATAGGTACAGTGCTGCAGCTTTCCTTTATCCCCCCTGTTATCAGATATGCGACACTGAGGCAGCCTGGCCAGAGTATCTCTCATCCCTGACTGGCCCCGATATCACTTGGCAGTGTCCCTGGTGGCGGATCCCCGTCATGATTCTGACTACTATGGAACACCCTAGCGTATTATTCGTTGGTCTTCGTCAGACTACCTTCTATTACCCTCATAGGATCATTCGGCAATTTGGATGAAGTCATATTATTTTTCCCAATATTTAGGGTCGTTTGTTTTCTCTGCACTGCGTGCTCCATTTCTAGCACAGTATCAGGATGCCTGGCCTTCTCGTTCACGTATGGAGATACAGGAGTTGCAATGTCCTAAGCTTTCTGCTGAATACAAGACATAGCTGACACAAGATAAGGAAAGAAAGATAAAGAAGAGGGGAAATAAGCAGCAAAGAGGATGAGGATTTGAGGACCTTTGCTTTGTTTTTAAAATTTCATAACTTTCCCTCTTTTTATTTTGTTTTGTACAGTTTGACACTTGCATGCCCTTCCTTTTAGTTTTTAAAAACTTTGTAACTCTGATCAAAGTAACAAAAACTCCCACTTTATGTTTTAGACGGTTTAAATTTATGCAAAATTTTTATTATCAAAATTTCAAAAATTAATTTGCATTGGTCTTGCTTAGATCCAAAGATGGTTAAAAACGAAGAATGTGGCCGGACTTCTTAAAAGAAGTTGCATATGTATCCCAAAAAGATGGAATCAGGCCATAACGTAGTTTGGGCTCGATTTTCACTCAGGTATTGACACTCTTTTTTTTGTGATGCCCTAACTTTTGCCAAGGTCGCCCTTTCGGGTTTTTGGCCTCGCGGGCTGCTCTAACTTTTGCGTAAGTTGCCTTTTTGATTTTTAACTAAGCGAGCTTTTATTTTTTTATTTTATTTATTATTATTTTATTTATTTTATTTATTTTATTAATTTTTTTACCTCAAGGATAATATTTTTTGAGTTGATCAAGGTTAACTGGAGTGGAGAACACATTGCCATCCAAGTTCATAATAATAACTGCACCACCGGTCATGATGGTTTTGATGAGAAACGGTCCAGACCAGTTCGGCTTAAACTTGCCTCTTGGGTCAAAGATAGGAGTTCTGATTTCCTTAAGAACCAAATCTCCTTCTCTGAGGTCCCGGGACTTGACCTTCTTATTGAACGCTCGAGCTATCCTCCTCTGGTTTCCTTGTACATGAAACAGGGCCTGCAGTCTTCTTTCATCAAATAAGAGCAACTCTTCCATCCGGTTCCTTTGCCATTTTGCTTCTGAAATATTGGCCTCGGCTACTACTCTTAGTAAAGGAATTTTCACCTCGATGGGAAGCACGACTTCTATCCCGTACACTAAAGAGTATGGTGCAGTTTCAGTTGAAGTTCTGATCAACGTCCTGTATCCCCAAAGTGCAAATGGTAGACGTTTCGGCCAATCCTTGTCTGAGTTGATCATCTTTTGTAGAATTTTCTTGATATTTTTGTTTGCTGCCTCAACTACTCCATTGGTTTGCGGCCAATATGGTGAAGACTTGTGGGCCACTATCTGGTATTCTTCGAAAAGATCCACGATCTCTCTTTGAAAATGTGAACCGTTGTCTGAGATGACCTCATGTGGGACACTGTACTGGCAGATGATGTTTTGCTTGATAAACTTAGCCACATGGGAGGCTTTCAATATTGAGTAGGAGGCTGCTTCCATTCACTTGGTAAAATAATCAATGGCTACTAAGATAAACTCATGTCCATTGGAAGCCTTTGGTTTTACTCTGTCAATCACATCAATGCCCTATACTGAGAACGGCTATGGTGACGTCAAGCCAGATAGCTGAGATGAGGGAAACATGCATAAGATTTGCGTGAATCTGACACTTATGACACCTGTGCACAAACTGTATACAGTCTGTCTCCATTGTCATCCAAAAGTATCCTTATCGTAAGATTTTCTTGGCTAACATGTTTCTGCTCATATGTGGCCCACAAACTCTTGTGTGCATCTCTTTCATCAATTATTGGCTCTCTTCGGTGTTTACACATAGCTTATTGACCCTAGAATGTTCTCGTTTGTATAATCTACCACCGCAAATGACAAACTGTGCAGATAGTCATCGTATTAACCTCTTGTCCTTTTTACTAGCAAACTTGGGAAATTCTCCTTTCTCCACGAAATTCTGAATATCAAAGTACCATGGAAGGTCGTCAGTGCTTTCTTCGATTGCGGCCGTCAACTCATATGCCAGCTTCCTCTTCTGTTCAATTATCAAAGGCCTCATTTGGACCCCAGGTGGTATGTCAATCATGGATGCTAGGGTGGCCAATGCATCGGCGAACTTGTTCTGCAATCTTGGCACATGGGCGAAGATTACTAATTCAAAACATGGTATCATTTTCTCTAGCTCTTGATGATAGAGAATCAAGGTTAAGTCCCTGACCTTCCATTCTCCTCTTGCTTGTAAAACAACTAGTGCTGATTCTCCGATGACTTTCAGCTTCCTTGCCCCTAGTTCTAGGGCTGCCTCCAATCTAACTAAACATGCTTCGTACTCAGCCTGATTGTTGGTGACTTCAAAATTGAGTTTTAGAGACAACATAACATGTGATTCATCGGGACTGACAAGAAGGAATCTTATTCCATAGCTATATTGATTGGATGCGCCATCAAAATATAGAGTCCACTTGTTATCCCTGACTTTCATCAGTTGTTCATCAGGAAACTAGAACTCTGTATCTTCATCTCCTTCAACTGCTTAATTGGCCAGAAATTCTTCCACTGCTCTTCCTTTCATTGACTTCTAGGTGACATATTAGAGATCAAACTCAGATAACAATAGCAACCATCGTGCCAACTTTCCTATTAGTGCCGGCTTTTCGAATAGGTACCTCAATGGGTCCATCCAGGAGATGATATTCACTGTAAAAGATAGCATGTAATGCCTTAGTTTTTGGGAAGCCCAAACCAAGGCCCAACATGTCTTCTCTAGTGGTTTGTACTGTATTTTTGATCCTTTCATCTTCTTGCTTAGGTAGTAGACGGCCTTTTCGATTCCAATTTTACTTTCTTGTGCTAGCATGTATCCCATAGCTGAATTAGTTACTAACAAATAGAGGATCAGTGGCCTGTCAAGTTCGGGAGGAGCTAGAACAGGTGGGATTTGCAGATACTGTCGTACGGCATCAACGGCGTTTTGGCATTTCTAATCCCATTTGAACTCGACTCCTTTCTTCAGTAGATGGAAGAGCAGCTCACAAGTAGTTGTCAGTTTTGCAATGAATCGGCTGATGAACTGTATTTTACCCAAAAAACCCCTGACTTCTCGCTTAATCCTCGGGGGAGGCATTTTCAAGATGACCTTAATCTTTCAAGGATCCACTTCGATACCCCCGTTGAGTGATCATAAATCCAAGCATTTTTCTTGTAGTAACCCCGAAGGTGCACTTTTGTAAGCCGCATCTTGTATTTTCAAATCCTTTTGAAGAACTTTCGTAGCATTGTGATGTGACCATCCCGATTCTTTGACTTGACTATCATATCGTCCACGTACACCTCGACCTCCTTATGTATCATGTCATGTAGTAAAGTAGTGGCAACCCTCTAATAGGTTGCCCTAGCATTCTTTAAACCAAATGGCATCACACGATAACAATAGGTGCCCCAAGGTGTCGTGAATGTTGTCTTTTCTCTGTCCTCGGGATCCATCAGAATCTTGTTATACCCGAAGAAACCGTTCATATGATAACAAAGCGTGTCCTGTTATACTGTCTACCAAGGAATCGATGTGTGGTAAAGGAAAATTGTCTTTCGGGCTAGCTTTGCTAAGATCCCAAAAATCCACGTAAACTCGGATACGACCGTCCTTTAGTACTGGAACAATATTGGCCACCTACTTTGGATACTTGTCACCATTCCTGCGTTGATCTATTTGGCAACCTCTTCTTTGATCTTCAGAGCCCATTCAGGCCAAATTTGTCTTAACTTTTGTTTAACCGGTTTGGCATCGGGGTATAAGGGGATATGGTGTTGGACAATGTCGGGATCAATTTCGGACATATCCTTGTAAGACCATGTAAACACATTCTTGAATTCTTTTAATAAAATTATTAATTATTTTTGTTCAACTAAGGATAAAGAAGAACCAATTTGTATAATTCGTGGGTTAATTTCGTTACCCAGATTTATTGACAAAGTTTTTTCAATTATGGGTTGGGCACGCATTTCTTTTTCTCTTTTTATTAAAAGTTTTATTTTTTTGAGAATATTCTTGTCGAATTTAAAATCGTCAAAAAGCATATGAAATAAATCAAGCAAAATAGAGTAATCAAAAATTTCGTTCATTTCATTAAAAGAAGAGGGAATTACAAACTCGATAGCATAAACAGGGGGAGGTGCACAAACAGACGTGCCCTCAACCACAGACTCAGACTCAAACTTAGACTCGAGACAAACAACCTGCACATTATAAGACTCGATGGTCCAACTCTTCACTTCTTTTATAGCCGCATCGACGATGAGCTTGGTACAGTCGGTTGGTGGGCTAAAATTCATCATGAAGCAGTCCTGATCAGTCACCTGCAACTAAGCCATCTTCTCATTAAACATCACTCCCATATCGGTACCATCAAGCTTATCAGCACAATCTTTCTCTTGGGCCTTCTTTTCTTCATTTTCCCCTTCCATTGTCTCTTCCTCTTCCGTGTTAGATAACTGATGCCTAAAAAAGATCTCCAATCCTAGCAGCTTTTGATTGGTTTCTTCATCGATCTACGGCTATAGGAAGCCACAATACAGGAAATTTTCCCCTTTCTTGATGAAGTACCCATTAAGCATCCCAAAATAATTAGCCTTTTGTCCCCTTCTAGGCCCTTCTAGATCTTCTTCCGTTGGTTTATTCCTAAGACCAAAATGGTACGAAGTCGGTAATACCTGAATGGGTTCTGGGATTTTCTGCTGCTTATGCCTTAACCCCATACTAGGGAAAAAAGACATTTTCCTCATCATTGTTACTGGTCGCGGGTTGATGTACCTTTCCTTTTCGTTTATCAGCATCTGAACAGCCTGTACTTCATCAAATCGAAAACCACTGAGTAATACATCGTCTTCACTATGCTAAACTTCCAACAAAGTTGTGTCATCTCCTCCTCTCGGAGGATGAATACTGTCCTCTCCGTGAATAGTCAGAGCGGTCCCATTTCTTATCAGTTTCAGTTTCTGATGGAGAGTAGATGGTATAGCCTAGACACTTGGGTCATGCAACCAAAGTCTTCCCTATAACAAGTTAAAAGATGCTGGTACTACTACATGAAATTTGACCGACGTTTCCAAAGGCCCTACTGATATTGCAAATGGCACAGGTCCTAGTACGTCCCTCCTTGTGTTGTCATAAGCCTAGACCCCTTGATTGCTCGGTATGAAGTACTCCGTCTTTAGTCCTAAATAGAGTGATGTTCTGAGTGGGCATACATTTAATGCAAACCTGTTGTCGATAAGAGCCATAGGGACCATTTGTTTAGGCACTTGTTAGTAATGTGCAGTGGTTTATTATAGCTCCTTCCCTCTGCTGGCAAATCTTTACCAGAAAAAGAAATGACTTTTAGTTCCACCATTGGCAGAATAAGTCCAATCAATTGCTCCAGGGTGGCATCTATTGAAATACTAACTTTATTTAGAACCTTTAGCACATCTTATCTGTGTTTGTGCGAGGCCATCAGTAGCCCCTAAATGCTGATGTTAGCTTGCGTCTTCTTTACCTGTTTCAGCACCGCATCGTCTTCTTCTTCATGTTCTTTTTCCTTTCCTTTTCCACTTGATTGCCCCTTTTCTAGCTAGGCTGGCTTGAAATGTCGCCCGCTTTTGGTCAGATGTTCTATCCCCTCCTATGGATTCCATAATCCTGTTATCGTGTCATTGGTCTGTCGCATCTCGTTCACTGGCGGAGGGCTTTCGAATGCCCATAAATCGCCTAAATCCGTGATTACCATTCTTTCTCTTCTCTCCTTGTCGTCTTTGATGGCCCATGTATTACCAATTTCTTATCATATGTCCTCATTGATAAAGTCCACCTGTTGTTCCCGAGCGGCCCAAAAATTGGTTCATTCTGCTCCGTCGGACTTCAGCACAACTCTTACTAGCCAATATGATTGCATTTCATCCACATATACCTTTTCCTCAAAAAGCTGGGGAAGAGTATCGCCATCGAGCATGTGACCAAACCCATATGGTCGGGCCGGGTAATCCAAAGGCCGATCATCTTCATCGTTGCGCTCCTCTTCTTCCAATTGAATAGCTGGGAATGTTGTCTGATACCACTCCCAAGCACCATCATTCTATTCCTCCATCCTGTCTCGACTACCTCTAACCACGATAAATGAACATGCTGTTCGATCCTCAATTACTGAAACATGAGGGTGCGGTAGGTATGCCAAACAGATGTGCTAACTCGAGTCCTTTGATTCCCCCAAAGACATGTAATTTACCCCAGCCTACCTAGCATGATTTGGCAAGGGGTTAGTCGTAACATTCGGTTTTGGAGAAGCGGATGGTGGCGGGATCACCTTGTTGTCGATGAGGGTCTAGATCTCATGTTGAAGCCTCAAACACTTATCAGTTAGGTGTCCGTGACCTTCGTGGAAGGCACAATATTGAGAAGCATTAAACCTTTGAGGTGGGGGATCGAGTACGGGGATGGGAACCAATGGTTTGGTAAGCCCCTTCTCGATGAGTCGACTCAGGGCAGTGGACAATGAAATGTTGAGGGGAGTGAACACCCTCTTTGGCCTCTATTGACTGTTGTCCGACTGATGGGTATTGTTGGATGGTTGGGCAAAAGAGGATGGGTTCAGCAGGTTTATCTCGTTCGAGCAAGACATGAGGTTGGTGGTGGCAGTTTGGTTTTGGTTGTTTGCTGGGAATATACTTTTGAAGTTTTTAGCTAGGTTCGAATTTTTCAATATCCCCAGACTGGATTGCATCTTCTATCTGAACCCTAGCATCAAACAATTGCTCGAATGTGAAGAGCGGCATTGTGATCAGATAACGTTTCAAGGGAGCTTGCAGATTCTTTACTACTATCCTCACTTGCTCTTTCTCAGAGGGCCAATTTGTCATCTTGGCGGCCTTACCCCTCGGGTCAGAAAGTCAACAAAAGACTCCCGGTTCTCCTGTCAAGTCGTCTCGAGCTCTCCGGTAGTTACGTCTAGTTGGACATTGTAACTATACTGACTGACAAAAGCCCTAGCTATGTCTTCCCAAGTTATGGTCTTTGCTACATCGAGAGAGAGAAATCATTTCTGTGCTGCCCTAGAGAGAAATCGATGAAAGAGCTGAGCCTTTAACTGGTCATCAATTTCCATTGGCGATAGGATACCAACATACATTCGGAGATGAATTCTAGGATCTCCGGTTCTGTCAAACTTTTTCATGTCTGGCATTTTAAACTTTTTCCGTAACTTAGCATCTAGGAACAAACACGGTCCTCCCATATCTAGCATGTACTCTTCGATTCCTTTAGCCTTTCTAAGGACCTTCTCCATTTGGTCAATCTTTTCAACTAATGCAGATTCTCTGATCTAAGCAGTATTTTCTTCCTCAACTATCACCTGACGAGGGACCCATGGTGGTAGCGAAACAACTTGTGGCCCATCGGAGATCTGATTGTCATTCCAAAAGTCCTCGGCATTGTCATTTATGTCCTCCAGTTGTCCATTTACAACATAGATACAGGCCTTAATTGCCCGGATCTGAGCCTGATGTTTCACTTGAGCCTGGGTCTGCTATTCTATAGCCCTTTGTATTTTAGTAATTGTTCTCATCAGAGCTGTCAAGTTCACCTCATTCTCTACCATTTCAGCTGACTGTTCGGATACTCTACGGAGTCTACCCGTCACTAATTTTTCCCAGATACGTGTTGACTGTACTTTTCTTAGCCCAATGGTAAATCTACAAAAAAATGTAGATCCCAAAAGCAAAATAACCAATATCAGACACCTCCCGGGTAAATATTTTGACAACAGATAGAAAATATCTTAGATTCTCAAGACAGCAAATCGTGAGCAGATAAACACGGAGACTAAAACAATTCCCCTGTCGGGCTCATGCTGGCAGCATATCAACAGGGTGACCCAAAAACCAGAATGATGGCTAAGGATGGGGATCGACTAGATTCTAAAAGGAAAGTTTACCTAAAACGGAGAAGCAGACAACACTCCTATAAGGAAACAATTCTAACTTTCAAAATGTTGGTTTAATCTAGGATTTTAACAAAAAATGGACAGCATAACGGTAAGAAAAAAAGACTAACTCTCATGGGTATATCAAGAGTTTTGAAAGAAACGAGCCTAAATAAAGGCAGAGAAAACCAACAACCCAAAAATAACCCAGAGGAGAGAGAAATTACCCTAGAGGCCTTAAAACGAAGCAAGAGCATGACCCCGACAAGAACACTATGGTGTGAAAACCGAACATGGTGAGGAACGAGGCCCGGGTAAAATCCTGAAAGAAAAGCTAACCTAATCAATAAGGGATAAAAGAAAAAATCAAGTAGAACCCGAAAAAGAAACTAACCTAATCTGGATGAATAATCCTAATAATACGCAAGCAAAACATATAATAAAGAAAACACATAATCCTAATAGGGTCAATAGCACCTAAATGAGAGTTCTAAATCCACTTTATGCAAAAGGTCGATTTTGGTCAATCGAACAAGGTACCTTCTAAATAGAGCCGAGTATATACCTCTCATGCCTAGAGTGGTGCAGGACATGTTCAAACAGTACTCCTGAATTCTTTTACTACACATATGAAAGTGTGCAGTCAGTAAGGCTTACCCGTCTTCCCAATAATTTTCAAAACAGATAAACGATCGGGGCATCGGGTCAACCAGGCAGGGGGGTTTGAAGAACAATGCATATGCGTACAAAGATGCAAATACGAATATTTTTTTTTAAGAACCAATGATGTTATCAAGTCTGGCCCTCTTATTTGGTTTTAGAAACCAGTCCCCAGCGGAGTCGCCAGAAAATACTGTACTGTTGGAATTTTAGGAATTTTTAGAAAATAGTCAAAAATAAGAAATTTCAAAGATGTTTAGAAAATATTTTAACACCTTGAAAGTCAAATTTTAAAAACTCATTTTTGTTGAAAATAGAGTCGCCACTTAGTTTTTGAGAAAAACTAAGAAAAAAAATAGCTTACCGATCTTTAAAACGTTAACCAGAGAAAAAGGGTTTGGAGGCTAAGGTACGAATCGGAGAAGGCGTTAGGTACCCTGTTCGCCTAACCATAAGGTTGACCATTACTAATCATCATTGGTTCTTTATAAGATTTCTCAAATGCATGCAAATAAAAAACATGAAGGCAAAGAGAGAACATCCAAAATCAAATATGAAAAATACATAACATATGTACATAGCATTCTAAATCAAAACAAATAAAGGGATAAAATCCTAAACCCTATGGTATGTAATTTCTAACTAAAGGATACATGGAGCATACCGGCATATAATTTCATCAAAATAAACTAAATTATCAAAATAAAAAGAAAACATGCTAGAAGGTGTTATAAATTACTTAAACATGAATTGTTAACAAGAAATAAACTAAACTATCTTAAACATGATTTCAAAGTAACCAAAAACATATATATATTAAAACATACATTTAGAGAAACATTGATATGGTGAATATTTAATACTAAATGTAAAGAAAACTTTCTAAGAAAAATAATGGTTTCATAATAAGGAGAATTTAAAGGTTTGAAGAAAAAGAAAAATAAGAAAAGGTTTATAAAGAAAATCATTCTAAAACGAAAAGTTAAGAAAATGTTATTAAACGAATGAAAAAAAAGAGAAATCTAACTATTTGCATTTTGAAAGAGATAAAAGAAAATAAAGAAAAAGGTAAGCAAATGGGGAAGAAAATTACGCTTAAAGAATGAAAATTAAACTAAAGACTTTTTTATAATTTTTTGGGTTTAATGAAAAAAAAGTAAGTATTATTTTAAAAAAAATAAAGCTATAAGAAGAAAAAAAATGAAGCTTAAAAAGAAAAGACAAATACTAACATTAAAAGAAAAGGAGTGCTATATTAATATTATAAGAATAGAAAGGAAAATGAAAATGGTGCATTGAAAAGAAATTAAAACTGATATTGCAAGAAAAGAAATTTTAAATACTCAAAAAAAGAATATTGAACTAATACGTTAAAGAAAGAGACATCAAATTAATATTAGTAGAAAATAAAATAAAATAAATACTAGTAAAAAAAATTAAACTAATGGTAGAAAGATAAAAGAAATTAAAAATAACTATTTAACTTAAATGTGAAATGTAGCATTAATTACTATATTCACATAAATATAAGTACATTATATAATAATTAATAATATTATTAAATTGTAATTGCCAAAATATATTAGTACTAATTAATGTTTTAATGAATGAAAGAAAATACCAAATGTGGTAAGTGTGAATGTGAAGAAATTAATGACTAAATAATGAAAAAATTACATAAAAAAATTACATGAGACAATTTAAATGATAAACAAAATAAATTACATAAACAAAAGAAACATGCAAATTGAAATCGAAAGTTAACCCAATCACTTCAAAAGAAAGAGGATGGAGTTAAAATGATCGGGGATCCAAACGAGGTACCTAGATTAGTGAGGAATCTTCAAGTCAGGAATGTACTTCGATGAGCCAATTCTTGGGTGGTGATCCAAGCAAGGCTTCAATGTAGGCGTCGGAGGTTCGGATCTCGGTATTTCGGTAGGGCTTCGGCGCCGCAGCTCAGAATTGCTTGGCGACTCGGCAGAGCTTCACTCTCAATACCTCTCTCTCAAATTCTGTCTTGAAAAACGTACTAGAGGTACGGTATTTATAGAGTTTATCAACCAATGAGACGTTGTCACGTTTTGGGGACACGTCATGCCATTTGGAGTTGGCGGTCATCATATTGGACATAGCAGTCGCCATGTTGAAAGAAGGTTCCAAAGGGTTCTATTGGCGGTCGCCACAATGCACGTTAGCGGTCGCCAGGTTTAAGGCGGCGGTCGCCACTTTTAGCTAGGGTTTCCAAGAGGTTCTATTGGCGGTTGGCACAATGAACATGGCGGTTGCCTTACTTGGATAGCAAGTTTCGATGGTTCGACAAAATTTCTTTGGTTTGAAGATTTCGGGTTCAAATACCGAGATTGGATCATTTCTCGAGGATCGCACTGAGGCACTATTTCACCTGTTTTCATCAACGGATTCACCTAAGATTAAGCGGGGCCAAATTGGGGTGTCTACATTAGGCCATGAGATTTGGCGAGACCAGTGACATAAAAATATATTTTAAGCATTATGTTATTCATTTTTGCCATCATGTACATTTTGTTTTAGAGTTATTGCTTGTATAGAGGATGAAAGATGGTGGGTCTAACTTAGAACCAATTGGTTATTGTTTCTGTTCTGTACATCTTATTCATTTGAGCCTGTTTTAAGTCTTATGCAATGTATATACCCTTTATGCGCCCTAAAAAACCACGGCCGTGACTTATATTTGTCACAGCTGTGAGATTTTTCATTCTAATTCACGCGGTGACCTTATATTTGTCACAGTCGCATGTTTTGTGACTATTTTTGTCACGACTGCAACATTTGTTGCTATGGTTGTGAGTCTCCTTCATGTTCAGTAGCATAAATATGATATTTAAGCCTCTCTTGTTTATTCTGTATGGCCTGTTTATAGCATATTAGGGGTAGAAAGATTGTTGCATGACCCTTAAACTTTTATTTGTTCATTTTATCGCTTATTTGCATGTTTTTCGCTTTACTTTGTTCAAACGATACGTGTGGCATATCTAGAAATAATAATCAAATAGTATGACCATAGGAACCATAGTTAGGATTTTATTTCGTTACTTGCTTTTGTTTGGGCTCTCTTTAACCTCATGTTCTGTATATGTTACCATCAAAAAGTTTATAACAAGAATCAATATTGACAAAATAGAGGTCAACCTCACGGTTGGACGAAATGGGTGCCTAATACTTTCCCTTTTCGTACCTTAGCCCCCAAACTTTCTTTTTCTTTGGTTACATTTTTAAAAGACTCACGGCCTTTTTTTTCATAGTTATTTTTAAAAATCAAGTGGCGACTCTATTTTTCTAAATAAAGGATGCTTAGGCATCTTAGATTTTCTTGTTTTGAAAAAAAAAGAACATTTTTTAAAAACAATAGATATTTGGTGCATCTCGCGAGACCTGAAAAAATGTCTGCACTTGGCGGACTGTAACGTTGTCAGGAATGGAGTATTCCCAGCGAAGCTCTACCAACGCCTCTAACGTGTCGACGTATCTCGCGAGATTACCCATTTTTTATTTACAAGCCAAGGGTTGTGATAAAAAAACAAAAAGGAAAATGGAGGAAGAGAAGATTCAATGGGGGAGAATAGCGATGTAGGAAGTAAAAGTGGCGTTGGTCGCCATAGTGGCACAGCGACAGTGCTGGTGCGGTGTAAAGAAAAAGCGAAACTTTAAATGGAGTTTAAGACAAAAAGAATATGTACCACTATAAAGCAATGAGGACCGGTCCCTTCGTGAGCTCAAAGTGTTGACAGAGAAGGAGGGATGGAAGCTACGAAGAGTCGCTAGAGATTTCCCCGAAAATTGCCCGAAGGTATACGCGCAGTAAAATGATATTTGCAGAAGAATAAGAAATGAAGGAGAGGGTCCCCTTTTAATTAGAAACTATCATGGATTCAAACAGAGTGCCAAAGGGTGCCTATTGCGACGCATTGGACAACGCATGTCGTACGCATTAAATGTGCATTTAATGCGTACAACATAGGCCAACCTGAGTAACAGTACTGTAATGGTGGCCGAGTAATGGGATTGCTCGGATTATGATGGTCGAGCTAGAAGAATGATCAGATCATATTAGTCGAGCTCCCCAACCACCATAAATTTGAATGATTGACATTTAAGGAAAACGACTCCTGACATTCCTATGAATGAATTATAGCTGGCGCCGTACGCATTCAATGTAATATGACATGTGCATTAAATGCGGTACAGAACTAATGGGGGAACACCACATGGCAACTGCTGGCAGTTAACGTGCATGTATGACAAATAGGGGAATGACATGTCAACGAAGGTTGCAGGACAAGCCTTTTAACCTAAAACAAAATGATGATTCGAGGTAAGGAGGTCATCACCTTTCAGCAGCTCAGGGAGCCGAGCAAGCAAGGTGATGGGGGCAATTGAGGGAGGTTGGATTTTGAGGAGAGCCAGCTGGCACCCACATATAATGTCGTACAGCGCCACCAAATCATCTAGCCATCATTCTCCACCTCAAAATACGTGTTCTAGCACTAGTGAGGCCAAGCCAAGCACTAGAGGGCGAATGCTAGGGCTAGGCTCCAGAGCAAGGACCAATGGCTGAGCTCTAGAGGAATGGACCACAGCCAAGCTCCAAGAGAAGGAGGCTGTAGCCAAGGTATAGCAAAGAGGAGCTCGACAAAGACTAGCCGAGCAACACATGTCCTCGTACCTAGTAAGCCGAGCCTAGGGCCAGATATGTGGTTATTTGTGCCCCTGATACGCTTACCTAGGGCTAATACTTATGATGCGGTGTTAGTAGCAATTGAACCAATCATGGAGCCTAAATGTCAGGGAAGATTGACCTACTCCAAACAGAGCCTAGAGGTAGGTGGACAGTTTGACATGGCAAAAGGAACTTGTAGAAAGACATGAAAGGGTGATAGTAGTGACAAGTCACTATCAGGTTGACTGTTGTGTCTTAATAAGATAGATGACAACTTGACCTGCTTAGGTCGGGTCAAACCCCCGAAGCAGGTTGAGTACTTTTTTCTCTATAAATAGCTAACAAACCAGAAGGCAAGAGTATGCATTCTTACTCTATAGCAGAAACTCTGTCAATTTAGTCTCTCATCTTTATCTTTCTAGAACTTGCTCTAATCCGATTGTCGGAGGCGCCACCGATAAAAGTCACCAGCGGGTATCTTACTCTTTTCTTGTGTAGGCAAACGTAGACAACACCTCGAACCAACTAGCCGGCGTGGACGGGACCTGTAGATCCTAATCTTTAACCCTCTACAGCCATATCCTGATGTGTTGCACAAACAATGTGTTAAAACCATTTATACACGGCTGAATGTACATGTGCTTGAATATTTAACAAGCATCCATGTAGCTCGACATGATTTCCATTCCAAGCATTTTCTCACTCATAAAAAAACATAAAACTTAAAATTTCATATGCTTTTCAGTGAAAAACATGATCAAACCCTATTATATACAAAGTATAACCCTAATGTGCAGATTGAGATTCAGCCAACACATACTGAAGCTTGACGATTTCTGAATCAAAAGAAGTAACAATAACTCTGCTAAAATAACCTAAAAAGCATTTCATTCTCTGTGGATCAATAAGAAGCTCATAGCTAAACAAGTTACCCATTTTTCGAGAGTAGAGAAAATTGGTGATGAGGCACCAAAACTAGTAATACTTGACCACAAGCTTAAAATTCAAGTATAAATTGAAAGGAGATATTATTTGCAAATAAAATTTCCAACATTAACTAACTATAATCAATGATTGAACAATGAAAAGGAAATGGTTGCTTATCGTTCAAATCCAAATTAACCCGCCATGGCATCAACATACAAAAACTGTATTGCACACACAAATTACCAATACCTACACTTAATATATACATATTAAGAAACAAGATTCTCTAAATAATCACGAAGAAAAAAGGTTGTGAATGTGATATACTAAAAATTATATCTTTTATTATTTTTATTATTTAATTTTATTCATTAATAAAATTATTTTTTTATTTTATGAGAATCTTAATAAGTAATGTATGCAGTTTTATTATTTATTTAAAATTATGCATAGATGTCTTTTATTTTGCACAGTATTTAATTTAGTGTGTACAATTCAACTTACACACGGAAGACCAGAGTATCAATTTTTGCAGAATATAAGTTTTTGATTCACGGCTTATATTGAATTAGACACACCATCGGTACGGCTGTAGAGCATAATTTTAGTAAACTTGTCTTAGATACGGAGAATAGATAATAGCGTCGCCTATTGTTCCGACTCACTGTACTAGTACACTTCATGTGTATTAAATAAGACTACGTTGGGGTAATTAATTTTATACTTACTATATAAATTAATTCGCACTCCATAGTTTTATAAGTACTTATACTCTTAATCCTGAAATAATTAATTATTTACGTATATATAATATTTGTTATTTTGATTCATTAAAAGGTAAGATCTTTTACGGATCTATAATCCCGGTGAGTTAGATAACGATATTAATTATATGGTAAATATTAGATATTGACAGAATTCATATCCCGAAAGATTTGGATTGACGATACCCCTTTAAGGAAGAATATAAGTTTTGACCAAATCAAACCCTACATGTGTATTTAATTATCTAGCAATAAAATAAGTTAAACAAAATGTCTTAAAGAATTTATTGAAAAAATCGATTAAATATAATTATCAATAATTTAATTTAATCGGCGCGTATCGAGAATGTTAACGTGGAGAAAATAAATAAATATTTAATAACTGGAGCTCAAATATTCGATTTTGAGAATATAGCTAGGAGTGCACTTATAATTATTTAGTGGAATAAATTATAATTAATATTTTTGTAAAATTGTCTCTGGGGTGAGGTGGGTCTTCATAATAACATTCGGAGTTCAAGTTATATTTTCTCCACAAGTCCCTATTGTTATCTATTTATATACTGTTATGTAATAAACTGTTATGTAGCCCTAGCCACCATATATCATTATATACAATTAGAGTTTTCACGTATCTTTTAGTGACTAGAGAGGGTTGTAAAGAACACGTTTAAGGTAACCCACACTACAGACGTGTTCTAGTATTCAGGAATACATCAGAAGACTTGGATTTGTAGCTTCAACTTGAAGTCTACAACCACAAGGGATTCTAGACTTAAAGTTGTTGCTGCAACTGATATTAATCCTACCAGATTTCATAAGTTATAATTCTAATATAACTTTAGGAGTATATACCGAATTTATTTTGATCGTTTTATATAAAAAAAAATTAATATGGAGTTGGTCTTGGCATTTGTCCATTCAATTTTTTTTAAACTTAAATTATGTTCTTAATCAATGGATCTTAACAATTAGCACCCAACAAAGCCAACATTCAATTTTTCAGAAAAAGAGAAAAAAAATGCTTTCAAAAAACAAACATACAAACCCCGATGAAAGTAAGGCTAACCCAACAATACCTAAGTTCTTAGAATCAAAACTGCTACGAATTACATAATGAAACTGATAGCTCTATATAATTTTTCTCAATTACAAACAAAAATACATAAAAATATGCACATGGAGAAGGAAAGAGAGAAGGGATTTAGTTACTCTATCCAAGAAACTTGTTGGTCATTGAATTTGTTCAAAAATACCCAAAAAAAGTACATATATGCATGTCTAGTCATTTTGTTTTCAAAATACCCTGATAAAATTCATGCCATGTTTTTGAGGTTTTTGACATTGTTAAATTGAGTCCAATTGAGTTCCAAATCGAAATTGCTTATATTTTAAGTGAAATAATATTTTTCTCTTGAATTCAAACTTATTGTATTTTTTTAATAACTCAGAGTGCCCGAGCCAGCTTATGCACACATCGAGTAATTATATTACAAAAGAGAAAGAGAGAGAGAGAGAGAGAGAGAGAGAGGGAGAGAGAGAGATATGAAAGTAGATTGTGAATATCACCTTTTTTATTTTAATTGGATGATATTTAATCAAATTCAAATAACTAAAATGGAAATGTCAAATACCAAATGATTAAGCATGCATAAATCCTTTTAAGAAATTGGGTAATTCATTGCATCCATACAGGTTCATTGAGATTCCACTTCAATCTTTTAAAGTTAGATCCATAAAAAAAGCCATTGACCCTAGCAAGGTACTGGGTGAAACATATGGGACAAATGTTGACCATATGACATGTATTCCAATTCATTATGAAAAAATAAGGCGATGAAAGGGAAGTGAACAAATAATGAAAGAATAGAGCAATTCAAGGGTAGAGGTTGGTGTTTGAGAGACGGGGAAAGAATACTTGGGGAAGTACAGAAAACCCTGCGATGGTGATGAAATCTTCCCAAAAGCGCCAAAATCAAGCAGTGAGAAGATCAAAGTAATTCTAGAAGTTCAAAAGGAGACCAGAGGCAACCACGATAGGAATTACAGTGAAATAAGGGAAAGGCATGGATTCGGCCATGGCCAACTACCCAATGACCACATATGTTGATATCACTCAGAAGCAGTGGCATCGATTCCCAAAAGAAGGTGAAGTTCACAAAACACTAGTCTGAACCAAGAACAAGAAAAACGCTTCATTCTGCAAATAACTTAACATAACCAGCACTGATTTGGAATCAACTAGCAATTGTCACGATTCTAAATCAAATCAAAACCAATTTCAAGTTCTCGACATGAACAAGCCAAAATTCCACTAGATCAATCGAAGCCCTAATATCTCACCTCAGCTCACCAAGTTCCCTTTAAGCGGTGACGGCAAGGCGTTGTGGCGGCGGCGGCGTAGTAGTACGATAATGGGAGGGAAGTCCAAGAAAGGGAGCGATGACAAGGCAGTAACAGCTTTGCCAACGGCGGCATGGTGAAGACGGTGTTATGGCGACAGTGACCGCTAGTGGTAGCATGGCGTGGTGTTGTGGTGGCGGCAACGTAGTAGTGCAATAATCGAAAGGAGGAGAGAGAGAGAGAGGGGGGGGGGGGCTAGAGGGCCAGAGGACTCTTTTACCAAAATAAGTTTATTTTTTAACTTAATTAACAAATTATGAATTTTAAAACTTAATTTTCAACTTACGTAAAAGCGTGTTTAGCAAACACGTTTTAATAGAAAACGTGTTTGCTAAACACGGTTTAAGCTGAACTTCGAACGAAATAAAAATAACAATATGAAAATATGTTTAGCAAACCCGCTTTCTAAATTTATACATAAAACGTGTTTAGTAAACACGTTTTTAGTATAAATTTAGTTTTAATAAAAGCGTATTTACTAAACACGTTTTATAGTAAACTTAATTATCAATGAAAGCTTGTTTAAAAAACACGCTTAAACACGCTTTCAAGTTTGTTAATAAAGCGTGTTTGATAACACGTTTTATGTTAAAATTCGTTTTCAATTAAAGCATGTTTGCTAAACACGCTTTACTTTGAAATTCAGTTTCATTGAAAACGTGTTTAGAAAATACGCTTTCAGTTTAATGCATTGCATTTAATAAATATTTTTGGTGATTGGTTTATTTGATTTTCAAATTTTTTCAAATTTTTTATAAGTTATAGTTAAGTTCTTATTTTTTTATTCTTCTTCATGACAAGAATAAAATAATATTTATGATTAATTTTTAGTTAATTAATTAAAATTTTATTTTAATTAAGTTAAGTTTATTTTATTTTTAATTTTTTTGTTATTTTTCAAGTTATCCACTATCTATATTTTTGTTGATAAGATAAATACCCCGTTTCAACTACATTTTGTAAATTTAATATATTTTTATTTTTTTGAATGTTTTATATTTTGATTAAATTTAAATATTTTTACTTTTTTAAATTGTCTCAATGAGATAAATAAAAAAAGCAAAAGAAATATTTTTCAAAAGTGAAAATAATTCACTATAGATAAAAAAATAAGCAACTTAAAATTTGACTTATTAGCTAATTTTTGTATCTTTTTGAACTTTTTTTAGATTTTGATTTAAAAAATATTTTTTCGAATCGTTTTGACGAGAGAAGTTAATTGTACATTATTTTTAAAAAATCAATATAAATATTTTTTTAAACTAAGATTTTCGATAAATGGAGATTCTAAATTTATTATTGCTTGTTAAATAGACTTTATGAAAAGTATTTCATATTTTACATTTTAAATGTTAAATTTATCTTAAAAATTTCAAATTTTCAAAAATTATTATTCGCATCTTTCAATACTAAAATTGTAAGACTTAAATGATATATGTCATAGTGACATTCGAACTATGACATACTAGAATACAGCCGCACATCATGTGCTTCCATCATCATTTGACATTTTAATATCCAATTGGTAGGTAGCATCCATACTCCAATTGTGGTACAATGACGCGACGTGCAGTAAACCTTCTTCTTCTCGCTCCCTCGCTATTTGTTCACAAGTGAACCTATGTAACCGCATTTGCATGCGATTAACTTCTTCGCGAAACGATGCAAAGTCATCTGCAACTGTTAACTAGTATCGGTGGGCATGTTCTTCCCTAGTTGTCGTGGAATTCGAACACCAGCTGCTCGACAGTCATGTAATAGGACCTCCGATTGCGTAATTCGATATTGTAACTCAGATTGCATAGTATGTACACTATTTGTACTGTAGCAGAGGTTAGGCTCTAGAGGGTATACAAATTCATCATCACCAACCCAACTACGACCTATAGCAATGAAGATGTCGCGCACTGTATATGTCAACACCATGTTCATGTTTGTTGGATTGGTTGGATTGGCTAGAGGTATATTTATCTCAATCACAAGTGGTTGGTATTTATAGGGGACTTCAGCATGGAGTGACTGGAGAATTGCTACCGTTTCCACGTGGTTTGTAGAATGGACGATTGTTAGTCGCAAGTCATGCATATGGTCATGCACTTTATTGATTACTCACATTAATATCAGGATGGACGAGTAGTCATATTCTTCATGAAGCCCTCTACTCTAACGTTTGACAGTATGTGGATCCCACCTGCTTTGATGAAGAGTCACGTCAATAGCAAACCCTTAAAACATAATTATATTATTCGAATTTTTAAGTATAACAACTAGCAAAAGTCTGGATTTTCAATATTATTTTTCAAAAATTTCTTGCTTTTGTTTTTTGATATCAACAAGTATTGAAAATAGATAACACAATTTAATGATCCTTTTCGTGAGATTAAATAGTATATATAATCAAAATGCTATAAATGAGCATGACTCTTATTACAAGCACATATTGAACAATACAAGCATCAACTTCGATCAGTACAACCGGCTGCATGTCATTTTCATATCAACCTATCGCGGCATATTGGGGTATATCTGTCTGTCGTGCCTTGTTTGTTGACAAATACCACAATGATTCGACATACGTTGTCTTGACATGTCCATCTCATTATGGATTAGGCTATGCAGCAGACGTCCTAGCTTTACAGGCCTTCTACAATTCGAGTTTGCGATGACCACCGGGAAGTTTGGCATCGACCAATAATCTTTATGTGACATTGGTTGTAATTTCGTTTGCCAAACTTGCAAGTATGTTAACATCGAATACTCGGGTGCAATTAGAAATAAGGCATCTACTCCGAGATCAGTAAGAACAGCAAACATGTGCGAGCAAGGGTAGTGGTAAATCTCATATTTACCGCAATCACATGCTCTGTTATGTATGTAGACTACGTGGCGATTTCGACCTCTGCCTTGTCAAACTGCCGTCACTACCTCGTACACCCCCTGACTTCTGTTAATTACAGTCAACCAATATGTACATTATTATAACTTCATACGTCTCCAACAAATGTAATAGAAATAGAATTTACCTGTTAAATGGTATCAAGTCATTCTGATTGCATATCTCCTGGTTGCGAATGATTTTTTCTTGCACTGAATTCAAATATATATATTTTTGTTTCGGTGCATGTTCTCAGCACGATTCTTCATTCAATCAAATACTTAAACAGTCGATGGAAAGTGGTTTCCACACATGCAGTGACGTGCATATTCTGAGTTCCTTTTAATACGTCATTGAAAGCCTCGGCATGATTCGTGGTCGTCACCCCTCAACGAGCACCACCGTCATGTGAAAGAGTCCATTTCACATGGTCTATACGACTCAACCATCTCTACGCTGGCTCGCTCAAACCCTTGATCTCCTCCATCTTCATGTTGAACTTTCACTTTTGATGTTCCGTGGTAGCGGCTCAAACTAAGGATTTAAATGGTTGGTTCCTGAACTTCTCATCGAAATTACTTTGTACCTGTCAGATATAGTACCTATGATGCTCTACTGGTCAAACAGCTGGATTCTCCCAGTATTGGGCAATAGCATTTTTTATGGCGACATGGCGATCAGAAAGCAAGGTTACCCCCTCCCTGTCGAGGACAATATGTTTCTTGAGGTTGATGATAAACTAGGACCAACTCTCAGTCGTCTCCTCATCTATAATAGGGAAAGCCAGTGGGAACATCTTCATATCGGTAGTGACTCCTGTCGCAATAAGCATTTTCCCTTTTTACTTGCCGTAGAGATGGGTGCCATCTATGCATATAATAGGTTGGCAATGTCTGAACCCATCAATGGACGGCTTGAATGCCCAGAACACATAGTTCAACGCTGCCATATTGGCATTCGATGGGTAGATCAAGCTCCATTCCACGGCAATGCCCGGATTATACGTCTGTAACGCAGTCATATATTTAGGCAACTTATTGTATGACTCATCCCAGTTTCCAAACACCATCTCGACCACTCTCGTCCTCGCTAACCACACCTTCTTGTACGATATTTGGTACTTGTGGATTGAGTTTATAGTTATCAGTATGGTTGCCAGGGCTATCTCTGAGTTTTTCTGCAAAATTATAGTAACTTTGAAAAAGGTTGAAGAGTTTAAGTATGATGAACAACACAAATCATATGCAAGGTTATTGATCCTACCGCAACGTCAGCTGTGATGGATGTAGCAATAATTGGGAGTCTAGGTTACGGTGGTCCCTATTCATCCTCTCGTACACGAAGTAGTGATCACCAGCGTATTGAGTGATCTCAAAGTACCCATGAGTACTCTTTCTGCCCACATGAAGTCGCCAACTACAGTCATTATTACATTGAACCACCCAAGTAGCTTTCCTCGAATCCACGACTTTGAATTCTCGGTTGTTCTTTATGTGATGCATCTTCACAACTGTTTGGAGGTCATTCTTATCTCTGAGCAATATACCCTTGCACAGCTCAGCCGTTTCTGGATTCCAAGCCCTACTACGAGCGTAAAAATCATATTAAATATTTGATCCATCATTTCTATATCTACATTATGAAAGAATGGGATGCCAGCGGATGTAGAAGACGGGCCAGCCACTTCGGCGGCATCACGTGCCCCTTCCCCAATGCAGCTAAAGTCTTCTTCGTCATCCTCAACATCAGCATCAGCGTCTTGATCAGTACACATTAACGAAGTGTCTAGGTCTTCATCCGAGTTTGACATTGCATCTCAGATGTCAACATTTAATACGTAGTTGTGAGACCCTAACCCGTTTTCTTTTTCAGCATTTTTGGACGCGCATTATGTGTTTTCGTTTGAGCATGTTTTATTACTTTTGATGCATGATCGGGCTTAGATATGCATGCGGGATAGGTTCCTGGGATCGTAGACCGTTGTGGCACAATTTTTGAAAAAAATTTTAAAAAGATATTTTGGAGACCTATAAATATCTGGAGTTAGATATTTTTCAAAGATATTTTCCAAAACTTTACTCCTATGTTTCCTCTATATTTTCTCTGCATTCTCTCTAAGTTCTCGAAAGCCCGGGGCTCTATTTTCAATGATCAGACTACCGATCCTTATTATTAGAACGGTGGGCTACGCAACCATCCGGTCAGATTTTGATTTCGGCGAGGCTCAATTTTACACGTGGTTCGAGGTGGTTCGAGGCATCGAGTTTTGAACTCACCGAAATAAGATTCTAAACTCTACTGCTGTATAAGGGTGCTATGGGTAAACGTGTATTTTTAACGGGTAGATTGCTGTAGATCTGATTTCGTATCAAAGTTATTTTTTGGGTTAAAAATTGAGTTTTTCGTTGATTTTGTGGATGAAATCGGGTATCGGGAGTTTATTTTGAGGTCTCAGTGTTAGGCCTAGTCGTGCGGATGTTTGCGAGTGTTAGATCGGTGTTTGGAGGGTTCGATTTGAGGTTTGGAGGTTGAACCCATAGCTTAGAACGGTTTATGGGTTGGGTTCAGTCAACTGAACCTATGAGTTCAGTCGACTTGATCATTGTTCTTGAGGTTCAGTCGACTGGACAGTGCTCCTAGGCGTTTGGTGGTTTTCCAGTGTGTTTTTCAATCGACTAGGGCTTGAGTCCAGTCGACTGAAATTGTAGGCTGTTGGTTTGTGGTTTGGGTTGACTCCTTAGTTTTCGATTGGTATCCTATGGTATTTAATTGATTAATTTATAGGAATTACTTGATTTAAATACCTGTAGATTCCTTTTGGGTTTCGGTTGGTTGTGTGGTGTTTTCAGGTGTCGTGTCGTGGCCTCAGGTGTGCGTTTGAGTGTCGCCCTCGTGGGTGACGTGCATGGTAGATACGACTTGTTGATGCACGGTTAGGTGCGTGGTTTGATGTTGGGTTTGTGTTGGTGCGGGTGAGTGTCGTGGGTCTGTGATGGCCGTGTTGGGAGTGTTTCGGCCAGTAGTGGTAGTGTGGGTTGTCCCTGCGAGTGGATGTCGATCGTGGCGAGTAGTGTCGTGATGTGGTTTATATGATCATGTGCATATTTAACTCTGTTTATTTATGTACGAAATATGTAAGTATATTACATGATTTTGATATCGTTATATGCATGTTATATGCATGTCTGACTAGGGATTAGGTGGGGGGAGAGCTTCTCTCTCTAGAAAGCTCTCTCCAATGCGTCAATGGTGGAATCTCTTTGGATCAAACCCTTAGAAATGGTGGGGTGTATCTGAGAGTGCTATGGGGTTTTGGCGCAGGAGCATGCTTATGTTTTTTTTTGTGTTTTGAAGATTTCTACCTCTCCAAATCACGGTTCCCATGGATATTCTGGTTCGAGTTTGTTTTTGAAAATACAAGTTCCAGTTGCTTCAGAGAAGTTGTGCTAGAAAATGTTCGAAAGGGGAAAGGACGGCAAGGGATTGGGCAAGGGAGGAGCCAAGCGTCACCAGAAAGTCCTCCGCGACTACATTCAGGGCATCACCAAGCCGGTGATTAGCCGCCTTGCACGGCGGGGTGGAGTGAAGCGGATCAACAGACGACTCGCGACGCTCTTCTTCGAGAACGTCATTCACGACGCTGTGACCTACACCGAGCACGCGCGGAGGACGGTGACTGCCATGGACGTCGTCTATGTTCTGAAGAGGTAGCGGAGGACTCTGTACGGAACTGGAGCCCTCGCGCTGTCAACCTATACGTTCAGCGATGACACTATTTTGCAAAACTAGTGGCGGTTTTGTGGTCTGATGAGTGGTTTTGTGGTCTGATGCGTGGATTTGTGGTCCTGAAATTGCTTCAATGAATGGCTTGAAGAAGATGATGTGAGGGACACGCTTGGTCAACGCGCGTGGTTTGCGCCTGGCTGTTGGCGGTGTGTGGGCCCATCTTCTGAAAAGTGGCGCATTGATTGTTGTTTAGCAGGTTTGCAGCTTAAAGTTGCAGTTCAGTGAGTTGATGTGATGTTATTACGTGCTTAGGGCGCTTTTGCAATTGGGGTTCTATTGCTAAGCAGCCTTAGTGGTTTGAAGTAAGCAGGTGCTGCACACGGGTTTGAAATAACGGGCCGCGATATTGTTTGCGATGTTATTTTTTGGTGAAGCCGATTACGAGGTGTTATGCGATCTGTTGTTTTGCTTGGATGGGCTTTGGATTTTGTTTTGGTGCTCAGTGGCCTAATTGGATTTTTATATTGTTTTTTTTTATAAAGGATTTTTGCATTGTTGAGGAGGTGTTTAATTTTACTCGCTTGGATGCGAAGATAGGCTCGATGGTTTTCTGAGCAAAGATTCTCTAGCGTAGAGAATTTATTTCTTTGACTTCCCTCGCTTGTGGGGTTTAGATGCCTTCTTGGCACTGTTAAGGACCGATTTTGATTGCTGAGCAGTTTGGGTTATAGGTGCCGACTGTCCTCTCAATGCTCTTGCTGGATATTACTCTCTTTTTCTTGCCTAAATTTTGGAACCTGTGACTCTATCGAGAACCCGATCTTCAGCAAGAATTAGGAGTTTTCAATAATCCTAGCTTGTTCGATATTGGGAAGTTAACTTTGGCTTTGGCTTCTATTTTCAGTTATTTTAGGTTTAGCCAGCTGAGTTAGTTTTTGGGTGGCATCCTACCCATGCGGGTTGTGCTTGGGCGAGTTCGTTCTTTTATTGTCTCATATCCACGCAGGGTATGCATAGTTTTGTTTTCTAGTTATGTTGCCCACCGTTAGGCAGGGTTAAGTGTCATAGTTGTTGTTACTTTTCATTTTTTTGTTATGTTGGTAAGTGATGTAATTGCCTGGGGTATGCTTCTTGGAAACATGTACATTTTTTTTTCTTTTATATTACAACTAATTACCCAAAAAAAGATAGCACTATATGTAACGTGGTTTATACTTTAAAACCTAGAGTTTTATAGTCATGTGACGTGGTTTGTGGAATGTCGTGTTGATACATGGTTATATATTTTAAATTCTGGTTTAGGTTTGCATATGTGTATGAAATGGATTAGATGAATCTGTGATCTAGTAGATCTAAATCCTGGTTGATGATGCACGTGTGCGTGTGTGGGTGTATGAGGTAGGCTGCAAAAGCTGGTGTGTGTGCGATTGAGGCTGTGGTAGTCCTTCGGTTAATGTCCGAGAAGATGCATTAGTTGAGACAGTGGTCCCTCGGTGAAAGTCCGAGAAGATTCATGGATTGCATGTACTGCACATTGGGACGAATATACCATTTTTCTTAAAAATTGTATTAACGGCCTACGGGAGTCGAAATACCAAAATCGTTTTCAGGGCTCCCGTGAGAGAATCAAAACATGATTTTTATCCTCGCTTTCTCTTGTATGTGAAAATTGTTCTCTGGCTCAGATGAGTCGTGATCTAAAATGGTTTTCAAATTGTTTTATTGGCTTGAAAGAAAGTCAAAACTGCACTTCGTTTATTGAGCATGTTTAGCTTATACTGCATGTGTTATTTAGAATCTGCTGAGCCTTGACTCACGGTGTGGGATTTTGATTTTCTTCAGGTACCGATCACGCATGTTGATCAAGAGGTGCTGGAGAGGTGGAAGAGTTAAAGTCTTTCTTTTTGCTAGTTTTGTTACATATATGTTCTAACATGTTTTCTCAGCGTTGGAGCCTTATAATGTATGTCGTTTGGTGTTTATATACAATGCATGCATATTTATTTTGATAGTGTATTCTCGGGATGGGAGTTGTGGTTGTTTGTTTATGGGTGTTTCACGTGGTCTGGAGTTTGAGGCGTGACAGTAGTCATCTTCCGGCTTTGTGTACCTTAAAAATTTCTCCACTGCTTCGACGGTTATACCTTGCCTAACGATTGGAGTCGAAGGGAGCAAAGTGCCCATCAATGATGATGACTCCCCTCTATCAAGCACTCTTGCCATCGGACGCACTACACTGTTGTTGCATGTGGTAAACATTTCCAATGGAAATGACGTTTCCTGTTCGATGTACGTAGCTGGGTTATACCCTCCGAAGTCATCCCCCAAATATGATCCAGTCGCGTCTCCTGGTTGCGTCAATAGTTGCATGAACGATCTAGAACCATGCATGAACGTTTGCAGGTCAACCGTTGGGCTTTCAATGCCTACGTAAAATTCAAGGTAGTTCTTGGGGGTACCCTCAGCCAGCCCTAATATTGTGTCTAATGTATCATCGTCATTTATCGACATGATCTTGTATCTAATGACCGAACCGACTTGCCTATGAGGCAACCTGCATTTGAATTTGAGACAATAATTGCCATCGTAAAAAATCACATTCGGCAACATTATTGCTTCAAGATCAACAAGTGTGATTCTCCAGGGTACATTGTAAAACTCCTTTGCTTCAGTATCATAAAAAATAGCTTTCTTTCGATCATTGATGACGTTTTCTCCCGAGTAAAACATAATTCTCACAATCTCCATCGTAGTTCTACAATAGAAATATATATTAGAACTAAGAAGATTATTATTACATAAAAATAGATAACCAAGCATTTTGTGGCCTATTGTTACAAAAAAAAAACCTCCTCATTAAGTGATTTCATAATTTGGATTGAATGAAATAAGACTGTCGTTTTGGATTTGTCTCTGTGCCAAAAATGTATAGAGATGTATACATAAATAAACGAAACTACCTAATTTCTCCCCCTCTCTCCTCATGGTTTCTCTCTCTCTCTCTGACATATATATATATATCTCTCTTTTCTATTATGGTTTGGATCTCTCCCCGGCATATATATATATATATATATATTCTATTATAGTTTGGATATGACACCATTAGCGCCACCAGAATCACCATCGACTATCAAACATGTAAAGGGAATCCTCGAAAACCCCCCATACGTAAGTTGTTGCGCACTGTTTGTGTTATTAGAGTAGGATGCCCAATTAGACTGTTCAACATATCCACTTTAGCCGCAGCCTGACCAATTTGTTCGGTTAGAAAATTATTGTCATGGGCAATATCATAAAGACAAGTACACAACAAGCATGTTTAATGAAAAATAGCCAAACCCCGTTCAGAATAGCAATACTCTGTTTTTGTACTTCTTAGTCTTGGATAACAATTGAATAAAAAACTGGGTGATGATCCAACTCAGCAAAGGGGAAAGTACATCCATCTAGTTGATTTGGTATTGAGTTTAACATAGTTTCTTTACAAAAACATGCATTGTTTAAGAAGGGTAATTGTTTATTTCCTATGAATAACAGCTTAACAGTGATGATCCCAACGGGAGAGCTTCTCTCTCTAGAGAAAGCTCTCTCCAAGACTCTCTCTTGGCGAAATGTTACAGACTAAGGTTGCAAAATGGCTCAATGGCTTTGGATCACACCCATGGCAATGGTGGGGTGAATCTAAGGTACTGGGGATTCTTAGTCTATAGACCGGGTCTGATAAAGACTAGATCTGGTGATTTTGTATCATGTTATTGCAATTTCCAGTATGTTATTTTGTTTCCATTGATTAATCGCTATACTTGGGACTGCCATTATAGTTGCTCATCCATGGGTATATTATAGGAAGCTGCATCTTTGTGTATGTATTTGCTATCTTATGGTATTTGTCAGTGTTTTGTGTGCTATTTGGAGATCTTTTCGATTCATGGTCTAATCTGGATTCTCTGGGTTCGATTTTTGTATTCTCGGAAAGCTCTAAAAATCTCCTATGGTTACGCTTTATGCTCAAGATCCAATCTCTATGTGGATATTGCTATCCACTTTTTGCCATGGTGTTAAGAGTTGGTTTAAGCTACCGATTGGCTCGGCTTGTTCTCTCTATGCTTTTTGTTGTGGGTTTCGTCTCTGTGAGCACCTCTATGGTGATTTGGAACTCCAGTGTCTAGGATTGTCATATGCGCATAAAGCTTCCATGTTCAGCTATGATGATGTGCCAAAGGGATTGGTTCTGTTGCGTTGTCAAGCTGCGTGGGTTGCCCAGTGTTCTTGTTCTGGTTTTTTTCGGTTGTTTCAAAGAAGATCCTGGACTGAGGAAGATGAAGTGGGAGACTCAGGTTTACTTTTGAATAAAGAAAGTCGCAGAGATGTTGATTTAGTGAAGATGGGCAGCAAAATATTGTTGAAACTGGGTCCAAATCTATAGACTGCTACGCTGTGGATTATCCGCGTGTTCTTGAGCTGCAGTTAGCTTGGTGGGATATGGTGCCTCAAAGTTTCAGCACAAATGATTTGTGAAGAAGATAAAGTGTGCCTCAGGCTTGTTGTTGTGCGTGGTTCGAAGGAAAAGTGCTACAGGTGCGCCAACGGCGCGCAGGTGTGCTGCAGGCCTGGTGTTGTGCAGTGTGTATCTGCTGTGTCAGATTGCCTTTTGTGGAGCTGAAAAGGTCGGCCCTTGTGGACGTACTTCTATTGGCTGTGCAAGCTGCAGGTTTGAATTTGCAGAGGTGCATGTGGGTGGGCTGAAATGTGGGACCCTCCAGTTTTTCCTTGGGCTGGTGAAGTTTCTTTGTGGCAGGACCCACTTTGGTTTCAATATTATGATCATGGACCCACTTTGGTTTCAATATTATGATCATGGACCCACGTTGATTTTGCTGGGTCTTGCGTTGAGGTTTTTTTTTTATTTGTTGGTTTACGCAAGCCGCTGGTATTGAGAATGAGTTTTTTTCCAACCACCGTGGGCGGTATCTGGGACCCGTGGCTTGCTGCATGTAACATGGGTCGCCTGTTTTGCAAAACTATGATTTTAGACTGAATATTGCTAGTAATGGTGGGCCAAAGGTGGGTATAGCTTGGTGGGAATAACTTGGTGGCTGTCACTAGGCTTTGTTTTGATTCTTATTTGTTCTCATCAGATCTTTATGTTGTTTGAAAAGTGTTTGATTTCTCACTTGCTAGGTCGCGAAGATGGACTCAATAGTTTTCCGAGTGAAGGTTCTCCTGTGTAAAGAACTAGTTTCTTTTGACTTTTTTAGCTTATGGGGTTTTGGTGCTTTCTGTTCAATGTTGGGGATCGATGTTGATTTCTGAAGAGTTTTGGGTGGCAGCTATTTATCTGGCCATGGATAATGATGTACTCTTGGTTAAACTTGCTCATGTCTCTTGCCGGATATCTTGTTCTCTTGTTTTTGTCTAAATCTCGGAACCTACTACCCTTCGAGGAGCCAATCTTCAGCATGAATTAGGAGTTTTAGTAGGTCTGGTTTGTTGATGAGTTTTGGTCCTTTTTTGTCTTTTGGTGTTCTTATCCTTTCCATGCGGGTTGTGCATGGAAATTTGTTTTATTAAGAGTTCCCCCGCTGTCCAGCGGGGGTTTGGTGTGGTTGTTATTGTGTGATTAGGTTTTTCGTGTATCTTAGGTTGTTTTGTTGTTAGGAGGTTCTCTCCTAAATGGTAGATGATGTAATTATTTAAGGTATGTCTCTTGTAAACTTCTAACTTTTTTCTTTTTTTATATTACAATTAATTACTTAAAAAATAAATAAATAATAGCTTAAACTAACTACCTATCATGTTATTTCATCAATTTTTTTGAAATAACAAACACACGGTGATATAACTTTAGCACTAATCCAAGGTTTCAGAAGTTTGTCAAACCGCAATATACCCTGCTAAAGAAGGCTTTCTTTGGAGGTCAAAAAAGAAAGGAAACTGCTTAAGAATAATAGCTTCCTATCCAAATGTCTGAATGGTTTGCTATTCTATCAAACTATCCGCACACCATGTTTAAGCAGTTAGTAGATTGTTACTATTCAATAATTCACCAACAAATATTTATATTGTATGATTACATGGCTCAACTAAAGCACCAAAAATAATAATAAAAGAGAGTATCCCCAGTAACTCCAAATAATAACAATGGAGAAATGTTGATTGGAAGACAAAAGGAAAAAAACAAAATCAAAACATGTATTACCCTGTATCCACAGGTATACCAACGTTAGGAACAACAATCCTGTGGGGCCATTGAAGCATGTCTATCACAAAGTTCTTCACAGTATTCTACCCAACTTGACACATGCACAATGAGTGTAAAGAAAAACAATCATTCAGACAAATGATGGCAGTAGAAAATTTTGATATCATAATCAAAACTTACATCGATCATATCTTAAATCCCTAGAATGGCTGTTAACCTTTTTTTAAAAGCTTCAGCATATCCACGTACTTCTTAGGCCATCCACCTAAGTTCTTCCTCTAGATGAGTCGGTCTTCATTACACCATATCCTGAATCATGCAAGTATGCAATAAGTTCAAATACTAGATAATAAAAGAAGTATTTAACAATACCAGACATGAGCGACTAAGACTTACAAAATACCTTGAAGGAATTGCAAGTTTGATCTTAACGTAAACAACTAACTTGAATTTTTATCTGAAAGTAATAACAACTAAGCATTTGACTTTCTTATTCAAATAATTACAACACTTTAAAATTATCATATAAGCAAATGCATTCGGCGGCTGAGACGTAGTCGGCTAGTCCACACTTTTCTTATCTGTAGGCTTTAATGTTAGTCCAGCTTCAATCATGTCGTCCAATAAATATTGTTGGACATACATAAACTGCTAGTCAGCAAACAAATAATGTAGATAGGCCACATCAAGGGAAATGGAAGTCATGTAACCAAAATATAAAAAAGTCACATAGTAACGTATATACTTACCAGGGCCTACCAAAGTTTCCATACTGCATGCGAAATGAAGCCTGCATATGGTGTAAATATTTACCAAGGTATGAACAACTCAATTTGGCTCTCAACAACCCTTGCTTAGTTTCATTGGAACCAATATACTAACCAGAATGCAAAAATGTTAGATACCTAAAATTACCATAAGAATACATTTGAAGTTCAAAAAGATACATACTACATCAAATAAATATCAATGATATAAGTGTACATGGGTGGCCACATCCTAGCCACCATAGGCTAACATGTAATCAAAGACTGGAGACTAAGTCCCGCATGGACGCTACGGTGGCCTAGGCCTCTTGCTCCTACGCTGGAACACTCGGGGTCCGCCCTGTACTGTCGGTGGCATATGTGCTGGGGATGTATCCGTGTGGGGAGGTAAATCTGCATCCTGCCGGTGAGACGTCGTCGGTTGGTCCACATGTAGCTCTCCGCTACTCGGCATGACTCTGGCATGACTGATTGCCTGACAAAGAGCAGTAGTAGGTAGCTGATCTGTACTCACCTGGTCCAAATGCGCAATGTGGAAGTAGCCTTCTGTGGATGCTTGCTTGAGCTGAGACTGGGGGCCATCTGGCTAGGACCGGGTGGAAGCTGCTCCGGCACCACAATGCCACGTGCCCTACCTCTCCTACGCCCACGTCCTCTACCATGAGCACATGCTAGCAAAGGCAATCACTGGCGAACATCAGCCTCCATCACTCCCTTCATTAGATTTGGCAAATCGCAGAATTGGCTAGGGCTTGAGGAGCTAGAGGGAAAGATGGACTGAGTGCCGGCGGCAGGGGACAAAAACTGGAGTCGGAGCTCCACCGTAAGCGTAGGCGTGGCAGTGGGTGTGGATGCACAAGGGCTTGCTATGGATGGGGCAGTAGGTGATGGCTGCGTAGACGTCGACGGGGCCTGCGGCTGAAGGCGGTGCTCCCTATGCATTGTCAGCAATGACAAGTAGCATCGATCCCGAATACTGGCGAACGTCTCATATGCTGCATTGAGTCTGCTGTGACCTCGGAGCCATGTGTCCGCCTCATGGTAATCCTCAGTGACACACCGTGTCTGCAACATAAGAAATGAACATTTAGTGTACTAGTGGCAGGTTCATACAAATGTAAAATTGCAAGAGATTGTGTTTACGAACTCCTCGACGACCCCTCCAGCTCCAAGGTATCTAGGTGCCGATCGGTGACTGGGATTCGTCAGCAGCAACCGAGTCACACGATGATACCACAACATGTATGGGTCGTGGTATCCGATTGGCACGTGAGACCTAGGGGCAGCGACCAACCAATCTCTCCGCATCCCCCAGCCAATCGTATGGAGCTCGTGCAGCCGCGTCCAATCAGTGTCCATCCGTCCCCGTCGGTCTATAACCTACAACTATAGTTATGTTTCCGGATGAGCATGGATGGATTAAAGGCGTCCGAACTAGTGCAGGACGTGATCGGGTAAATGCCACTTGACCACGTCATACCAAATGAGCTGCGTCCGTGTCATCCAAATGTCCATGCCTAGTCGGCAATAGTTGGGCAACGTAGCGATAATCTCATCCTATAGGCTGTAGGGCATCCATGTAAATTGGAAAATAATGAGAACATAATCAGTAACATATGCAAATCAAATGTATGTATAGGGAAATAGAATTCGAACCAATGGGAACGTAAGTAAAACCTCGTCTGATGCTAGGCGATCGAACGGGTCGTAGTATACTGTGACGACATGGGTGAGGACTTGGTGCAGGGTGAAAATGACCCGCCATCGAGCACCCCATGGACCAGCAGGGAGAACCCAATCCCCATGCTGGATGGTGGCCTAGCCCGGGCCAATATCTTCTCTCTAACGAGTCACAATGCAAATAACCACATTTATTTACGAAAATCTAATGACGACTATTGAGCTTAAATTAATGCACTTGAAAATGAAGGAACATACCTAGAGTGAAACAAGCGCGCATGCGATATCTCGTGCGCCTGGGCGTGTAGCTTGACACAGCTGACGGTTGCTAGGGTAGTTGCCCCCAGTTGTATCGGTGTACCTTGCCCAGGTGATGTAGGAGCGACAGGTACATGAGCCTAATTAGATTCTGTGACTTATCGGGCATTAAGAAGCCCCCGATATGCCACAAAATATAAGCTCGTGAACGCTGGGCAATAACATCCACTGCGGTGTCCTCAAGAATGGCGTCGGTGAAGTGCTCATGAAACCACGAGGCTCTAAGTCGGCCGAAGGTCTTGAAGTCCTCATCCCCTAGAGTGACCCCGAGTAGCTCGAAGCACATCTGCTGCCACTCGGTGGTGTTGTGCGTCCGATCATGGTCGATAACAGGTGCACCATCAACTCGCAATCCAAGTAGGATTGAGACATCTTGCAGCGTGATGGTGCACTCTCCCACCGGCAGGTGGAATGTATGGATCTCTTGCCTCTAACGCTCGACCAGGGCAGTGATCAGGCAGTGGTCTAGACGTATGAAGCCAATACGGGACACCCTGTAGAAGCCTACATGATCCAGCTGTCGAAGAACGCACAATCCAAGCAGGACTGAGACATTTTACAGCGTGATGGTGTACTCTCCCACCGGCAGGTGGAATGTGTGGGTCTCCTGCCTCCACCGCTCGACCAGGGCAGTGATCAGGCAGTGGTCTAGATGTATGAAGCCAATACGGGACACCTCGTAGAAGCCTGCATGATCCAACTGTCGAAGAACACGAGGATTAATGGGCAGGTCCCAGAACCTACTATCCCCACGACAGCAAGTCAAGGAGGATGTGTCCTGCATGAAGAGATGTGCGTATGAAAGAAAATAAAATTTTCTCGCTAACACAATGAAAGTTTGTATCAATAAGAGTAAGTACAATAACTAAGTACATACCTCCTGCTCCCACAGCAAATCTGCTCGATGTGGCAGCTCCAATAGACAGACCCTCTAGATAGGCACCTTAACAGGGACCTCAGCATCCATGGCGAGTCCTACATAGAAAACCATGAAAATCATCTCCCATGCTTTGTAATAGCATACACAATATAATGTTGCTATCATATGGCCTAGAACTATCTTCATATTGGCTTTTCCCATTGTTAAATCATCGTCTATGTTTGAGTGCTTCACATAGACGATGATAGGTACACCCGCGCTAAAATGAGTAACTAGTTGTAATTATTAGTTTAGGTTCAGCTTTTCACCAAGTTTGATGTTATCTTTTCGTAATGACCTTCAAACTGATGTTGAAGTGGCCTCTTCTTCTTATCACAAAGTGTTGGAAAAAAATCACATACTTTACAACCTGGTCCAATACCAGTGATTCTAAGTAGTGATAGTTGTGCTTGTTGACTTTGTCCATATAGTCGAGAGTTGGGTCCCCCTAGATGAGACAGAGGGGTGAAGAGATTTTCAGATTAGGGTTTGGGCAGGGGTGACAAAAGGGGTGCTTTGCCTTCCAGATGAGACAGAGTAGAAAAAAGGTTTGTGGGGCTGAAGTTGCACATAAATTAGCAGTTGGAAGTGGCCAGTCCAAAAAACTTCGCCAATCATGATATGATTTTAAGAATGCATACCATTGGTGTTTAGAAATTTAACTAAGGCTGTACCACTTTCATTGTACATACACTTACTTGAAACTATAAATAGGGACTATTATCTCTCTAAAATCATTTGAGCACAAAAATTCTGGCACCCAACAAAAATCTACATTGTTACATGTTACATAGATTCTTAGTTTTTAGTGAATCATTTATCAATATTTTTGATCTGGCATGGACCAATGCTTTGGCTTTAAGAAATCATGGGTTTCAGTCTCCTTGTTTGTTTCCCGGTAAGTAATGTGTACATCCCTGCATATTTGTGCAACCATCTAGTTCAATTTATGTTACTTTTTGTATCCGTAAGGGAGAAAGCGGGATCACACAATAGAGAGTCGGAGAGTGTGGCACATTGTTAGGTCCATTCCCTAATAGGTTAAGCTTTTAAGACCAATTTGCTCTAAACATAACTAAGGTCTTGAGTCCCATCTTAATTTGTCTATGATGAAACTGTATAGTGAGTTGAGTAGATTATTATCCTACTCCCCACCACTGCATCAGGCATATTGCTGACCTTAGGATGGAGGATGATATTTCATAATGATCTAATAGATTGTTAGGCTTATGACTTTTACGCACTACTAGTTGCCCATCCAGGTTAGCCTTACAATGTTCAATGTGATAGGCTTGTAAACTACGGAAGGTTTTATGTTGAACTTGCTCAACAGCGTGCTGGTAAGTAACATCAGATGGACTCTACTGGAATTACATGGCCACATCAACTTTTCAAAAATCAACTAGGATGCTCTTTCATTCTGGCCCCATAAATCTTTCTAGTTCAAACTTTACAATGTTTGAAGAACATAATGAACATCACATGGTTGTGTTTCTTTTAGATGTTCAACGGACGGGAGTTCTCTTGGAGGTTAAGAGATTTTTTTCATCCTTTGTTAACACTAGTGTCATTTTAGCATGAACATCACAACAAACCCTGTGATCTAAAACTACTACCTCCTAAGAATACTCTAGTATTCCAATTGCTTAATCACAGTCATACATTCGTTCACTTGGCAAGTGCATTAATGCAATGGTCAATTTGTAGTAGCGGAATACAACTTCCTGTGAACTAGTTCATAAAAGTTTCGTAATAGTATGTCATAGTAGTGGTCTGGTTTAATGTAAGTTTTTGTTTATGTTTTAGATCCTTCTTTGTATTACATGTTTATAGTATGCCGTAATAATGATTGGGCAATGTAGTTTGTGACTTGATGAATCTTTGGTAGGATGTAATTTATTCAGCTTGAGTGTGCTATGTTTGACCGACTTGGCTTTAAGTGCAAATAAAATGACTCATCAAATCTTGTTTTAAAGGAAAAAATCATTGTCCTTCCAATATTGAAGTTGTTAATCTTGTGATCTAAGGTGGAATAAAGATGGTAATGTGTACTGGTCACAAGTTTGCATAAATGAATGCATGTCTAATATAATGATTTTATGTCATTTGTTACATTTTTTGGGTGACTCACGAACTTCATATGCACACCATGTATTAAAGAAAAATTAGTGTGTGCCTTAAAATTTGTTTCTTCTAGATACCTTATCTGTCTGTCTTAATCTCATTTCTTTATCAATATTTGTTATTGCAAAAATGTGTTTCCTTTAGAAAGCACCATTCGTGAAGTTGACCAAAATATTTGGCTGCACACAAAAAGATTATATTTCATCAATATATCATCCACATCGATTATGCTAAGTGCTGACGTATTGTATGATGGGTTCTTTCATTTCTAACAATCTTTTAGTTTAGTTATATTATCTTATCTGATGAAATATAATTGTGGTTTATGGCAACTATATCATCAGCTCTTGTAAAGCATTTGCGTTTTCGAACAGGAGCTGGAATGATGGACTGCAAGAAAGCTCTCTCAGAAACTGGAGGTGACTGAGTTAAAGCTCAAGAGTTACTCAGCAAGAACGGGTTAGCCAGCGCAGATAAGAAAGCCAATAAAGCCACAGCTGAGGGAAGAATTGGTTCATACATTCATGATAGTAGGATTGGTGTCCTTATTGAGGTGAACTATGAGACAGATTTTGTATCTCGACACAAAGTTTTTAAGGAGTTGGTTAATGATCTGGCCATGCAAGTGGCTGCATGCCGTCAAGTACAGTATCTTGTTACAAAAGATGTTCTTAAAGAAATTGTAGACAAGAAAAAAGAAATTAAAATGCAGAAAGAAGATCTCTTGTCAAGATCATAGCAGATTAGGTCCAACCTTGTTGAAGGACGGATTAAAAAGAGGCTTGAGGAGCTGGCATTGCTTGAGCCGCCTTACATTAAGATGATAAGCTGGTGATGAAAGACTGGGTGAAGCAGACTATTGCAACCATTGGGGGAAATATGAAAGTGAAGAGATTTGTGCGCTACAACCTTGGGAAAGGCTTGGAGATGAAATGCTAGGATTTTGTTGCAGAGGTGGCTGCCCGAACTACTACAAAACCAATGGTTTCACCAGGGGAAGAGCAGCCTGCTGTGGTTGAAGACACGGGATCTGTTGATAAGAAAGTGTTGATTTATTTTTTGCTTAACTATATAGTATGTTGCTAAGAATGAATTATTTTCCGTGAATTGAGGATTAATTAGGCTGGAATTTAGCTCACTGACTTGAAAAGGTGAAAATGACACCAAATGTGTTTTGGAGTCTCGCTCTTTTAGTTAGTTTTTTAGTCAGTTCTTGCCCCGTACTAAATAAATTATGTATTCCTGTTTATACCCTTGGTATTTCCATTGAGGAAAATACAGCTTGATGTTTCTTGTATATCGGTTGCATATTTTAGTAGTGTTATCTCCTGAAGTTACAATCTTGAGCAGCCAGTTAAATTGTTTCTCAAGTCATTTGAAACATCATCTCATTTGCCTCTAATCCAGATAGGCATGAATTCGATGAATGACCATAAACAAAGGGTTATGAATCAATTCCAAAACGTATTTCTATATATAAATAATTTATTTAATATTGTGATAGTTATGTAAAGAAATAATTTTTTTATAACTACATAAATTTATAAAAAAGGCAAAAAGGGAATGTCACTCGTAGGAAAAAATGACTACAAAAAAAATGCCCTATATATTTGTTTGTAAATTTAAAATCTCTATAAAATAGTTGGAACAATTGGCCTAGATGTAGGTCTTCATAGGTATACAGAGTCACATGGTTGAAATTCAATTCATGTCAAATCAATATCAGCGTACCTAATTTTACAGTCGGTCAATACCAGTAGTTAGAAAGCCATGCCGATCAAGTCATTGATTTGCCTCATCACCGACAGTACGTAAAAACTTGCCAATGTGGAAACACTGTAATGAACTTCCTGTATCGAAGTTGAAAATTGTAAGTATAAATACATGGCTAACCATGAGTGTGCATATATGTAGTCACCATCGGATTTTATTTTTGTTTTCAATCTCGTTCTCTCACAATGGCCTATAGACGCGATGTCGGTGGGAGTAGCTGCAATCGTAATGAGAATTGGTTACTACCTATGTTCTACAACGACCATTGGATAGAAAAATACTATAGTCCTAAAGATTATTATGTCGGTCTGCAACAAGAGTGGAAGTTCAGGGTTGAAGAGCAAGAGGGGTTGGTTAATGATCTGCGTAACCTAGGAGGACCAGTCCTATGAGACGCTGACTCATTTCTTTTTTTAGAAATGATTTTAGTGTTGATGGAGTTGGAGTTAACATGGTGGGTAGACATTGGAGCTACTCACCACATTTGTTCAGACCAAAGGATGTTCGCAACCTATTAGGCTATAAATGGAGAACAGCTGTACATGGAAAATTCTTCTACCTCCAAGGTGGAAGGACAAGGAATGGTTATTTTGAAGATGATTTTGGGAAAGGAACTCACGCTCAACAACATGCTGCATGTGTCAGACATCTGCAAGAATTTAATTTCTAGGTCTCTGTTGAGCAAAAATGGATTTAGGCTCGTGTTTGAGTCTGATAAATTTGTACTCACAAAAGGTGGGATGTTTGTGAGTAAGGGGTATCGGTCAGACGATTTTTTCAAATTGAATGTAATGGTTGTTGTACCAAAATCTACTATTACTATGAATAACAATAACGCATCTTCTGCTTATATTGTTGAGTTCTCTTTATGACATGGTAGATTAGAACATGTTAATTATAATTCTCTGCATAGATTAATTAACAATAATTGTCTGTCTAAATTTGATATTGATCTGAATCACAAATGTGAAATTTGTGTAGAGGTGAAATTAGCTAAAGCTCTGTTGAAAGAAATACATAATATCTTGATTTAATTCATAGTGATATTTGTGATTTTAAATCAATTCAAACAAAAGATGGTAAAAAGTATTTTATTACTTTTATTGACGATAGCACTAGATACTGCTACATCTATTTGCTTAGAAGTAAGGAAGAAGCCTTAGTAATGTTTATACATTACAAGAATAAAGTTGAAAATCAACTTGGGAAGAAGATCAAAGCTCTAAAGAGCGATAGAGGTGGTGAATATAAATCGTCTTTTGGTGAATTCTGTTCACAGTATGGCATATTTTATCAAACTACTGCACCCTATTCTCCACAGCAAAATGGTGTTACTGAACGGAAGAATAGAACATTAAAAGAGATGATGAGTGCACTCTATGTTGATTAGTTCTGGACTACTTCAAAATTTGTGGGGGAAAAGCTGCTCTTTCAGCTAATTATATTCTTAATAAGATACCCTACAAGAAGACGAATAAAACACCTTATAAATTGTGAAAATGTCAAATGTGTACGTATAAATTCTTAAGAGTGTTCGGGTGTTTAGCAAATGTAGCAATGTCCACACCAAAGAGGTCAAAATTGGGACCTAAAATCGTTGACTGTGTATTCATTGGTTATGTTAATAATAGTAGTGCTTATCGATTTCTAATTCACAAATTTAAAATTTTAGATATGCATATTAATATTATTATTGAGTCAAGGAATGTTGTGTTTTTTGAACAAGTATTTTCTTGTAATTCTGGACAAGAGACAAGTTCTACAAGCAGAACTTATGACACTGCTCAAAGTAGTGATCATGATGAAAACCAAAAAGAAGAGGATGTAGAATTTAGACGTAGCAAACGGGCAAGAATATTCAAATCTTTTGGTCCAAATTTTCTTACCTATTTGTTAAAAAATGAGCCTCGAATTTATAAGGAGGCGTTGTCCAGTGCTGAAGCCCCTTTATGGAAAGAGCCTGTAAACAGCGAGATTGAATCCATTCTTCAGAATCATACATGGGAATTGGTGGATCTTCCACCTGGTTGTAAACTGTTTGGATATAAATGGATATTTAAGAAAAAGATGAAGGCGGATGGATCAATTGACAAGTACAAAGCAAGACTTGTGGTAAAATGATATAGACAAAAGGAAGGTCTTAATTACTTTGACACATATTCACTAGTTACAAGAATAACATCTATACGCGTGCTAATTTTTATAGCTGTGTTATTTAATCTGGATATACATCAAATTGATGTAAAGACGATATTTTTGAATGTCGAATTGAATGAAGAGATTTATATGGAACAACCAGAACGGTTTGTTGTTCCTGGACAAAAAAATAAAATTTGTAAGCTCGTCAAATCTTTTTATGGTTTAAAACAAGCGCCAAAGCAATGGCATGAGAAATTTGGCAACACTATGATGTCAAATGGGTTTAAGAAAAATGAATGTGACAAATGTGTCTATATTAAAAACACAGATAAAGAATATGTCATCGTCTGTCTTGATGTTGATGACATGCTCATCATAGGTAGTGATGATCAAATGATCAAATCTACTAAGAAAATATTAAATAAATAGTTTGACATGAAAGATTTGGGAGTGGTAGATGTTATTTTAGGAATGACAATTTTTAAAACATATGAATGATATGCTTTGTCTCAATCACATTACATTGAGAAAATACTTGGTAAATTCTCTAAGGATGATGACCGTCCTGCGAGGACGTTGGTAGATGTAAATTTACATCTATCAAAAAATATGAGCAAAAGCATATCTCAATTGGAATATTCCAGGATTATTGGGAGTCTAATGTACTTAATGAATTTCACATGACTAGATATAGCGTCTGCAGTGAGTAAATTAAGTAGATACACAAATAATCCAGGGGCAGACCACTGGAAGGCGATAGTTCGGGTTCTTAGATATCTAAGATACACCTGTAACTATGGATTGTGTTATACTAGATATCCAGCTGTTCTGGAAGGCTATTGTGATGCTAACTTGATATCTAATACAAAAGATTCAAAATTCACAAGTGGATATGTCTTTACTCTCGGAGGTGCAGCTGTGTCTTGAAAATCTTCCAAACAGACATGCATCGCTAGGTCAACAATGAAAGCTGAGTTCATAGCTTTAGATAAACTTGGGAAAGAAGCAAAATGGCTACACCATTTCTTAGAATATATTTCAGTGTGGCCTAAACCTGTGCCAAAAATTTGCATTCATTGTGATAGTCAATTTGAAATTGAAAGGGCACAGAGTAATTTGCACAATGGTAAGTCACGACATACACGTAGTAGACACAATATCATTAAACAACTGCTCTTAAGTGGAATTATATCCATTGAGTACATAAAGTCAAAAGATAATATCGCGAATCCGTTAACCAAAGGTTTGACCAGAAAGTAAGTGAATTACTCATCGAGGGGAATGAAACTAAAGCCTATTACTAAAGAGACACCTTAATGGCAACCCAACCTAGCTGACTAGAGATCCCAAGATCTAGGTTTAATGGGACATCCGAATTCTGTGTGACTCTAGGGGAATCACTAGGGAGATTAACTTCTACCCATTTCTATGATGAAATAGTGATGTCTGCAGCATGTTTAAGGATAAGTTATGCTTTTAATGATTCTTATACCTTGGATATCTAAGTGGGGTATGGCAGGATACTCTTAATAAGATTCACCTATATGAGTATAAACTAGGCCGGTTCTATGAGAATTGTTAAGGCTAAATTCTCTAGAGTACTCATGAATGACCAGGCATGTTTAGGGCCGAAATGAACACAACTGTGAGAACCAAGCTGTGTTAGAAAGATTTTGTGTGAACTCTATTATCTTGGCTTACTCAAATGGCTGAACAGTTCAAGACACCATGTTCACTGATTTGCCAATAAGTCCGATAGTTTCTCACAAGAAAAGGCTCAAAGCCAAAGGCTGCCTATCCTATGCAGAATTTTTCTTTTATCGAACTCTCTCTATGTCTACATCTTGTTGCATTTATTTTTTCGTCAAATTCCCTTCATGTGGGGGATTGTTGGAAAATAGTGGGTTTGGAACACTTTGTTGAACATGGTTTTAACTAACTTTGAAGCTAAATAACTTTGGATTGGATTAATCTTTTTTAATGATTCTAAGTTCTAATATGTTCATCTCCATGAGTAGTTTAATCATGAATTTTGTAGCGTTTAAAACCGTTAATGGATGAATGAGAAATTGACTCCAAAAGTGTGCCATAAAAGTTGACAAAATGGTAGTAACTATATCCCATCTCACATTGGTTGGGAAAGGAAATGGTGAGTGTCCAAGTGGGTATAAATATGTTTTCAATCCTACATTGGATGGAAAAAACATGAGTGAATGGCTTTTATAAGCTAAGTTGGGCCTAAAGGATGTGTCCCTTGGGAGTACCCAGTTTTGTGGATGGGGGAGGATTTACCCAACGATGGGTTCGACCAAAACCCCACACACGCGCGCTGCCGCCACTGCCACTGCGTACCCATTCGACTGACCGGCTGTGCCGAGTCGGGCTCGAGTCGGTGGTCCATGGTCTACGGGTCGTGAGTTGCAGGTCGGGTCGGATCAACCCTTATCTTTTTGCTAAAAATTTATTTATTTAAAATTTTAAATTTAAATATTAATTATTTAAATTTTGTTACCGTTGGTTCGGTTCAGGGCCGTTGGAGTCGGTCTAGAATAGGTTCGCGCCTGTTGGGCGGTCCAACCGCCAGGCCAAACCGGTGCTATACTTGTTCAGTCAAACTGAATAGCAACCAGTGAAGCCTATTTAAAGGTTGTTAATCGCCCGATTTAAAACACTAACTACAGAAACCCTTCTCCAGTGCTTCTGTTGTTCTTCATAGTTTGCATTCCTTAGTTCAAAGAGAGAGTTCAAACTCAATTTCGATTCGCTGGATTGACAAATTGCTGTGCTACTTCTGTTGCTCACTGATCGTTGTATCTTGGGAGGCGTTCTGCCTTTGTTAGTATTTCTGTCACAGTTTCATTTTATTGTTTTCTATTATAATTTACTTATTTCAGTAGATTTATTTTTCTGTCACAGTTTTATTTTCTGCTACATTAAAACATATTGTTTTATGAAAGAGATTAGTTTGTTATCTATTAATATTTTTCCAACAGTTACATGTGGCATTCATCTGCTGTAAGTCAAGAATAAGTCAATCTTAGTAGCGTGTATATTATATTGCTTGCATTATTATAGGTTATTTTGTAAACTTGGATTATCCAAAAAATAAAGAAAAATTTGTCAATTTTTTTAAAAAATTTAACACTTAGAATATTTTTTCGTATTTTTTTTTGTTGCAGGTTGTTCTATGCATACAGAAGGTGCAGCTAATTGATTGTGACATAAGATTCGTTTGGTTATTGTCGTACTAGTATGGAAGGTGAGAAAAAAAAAAGATTACTTGAGTTTCTTTTTATTTGTTTTTATTATTTTATATTTTGCTTTTAAATATTTTTCTTGTTGTTTTAGTATTTTTAACCAATAAAATAAGATATTCAAAATAATAGCTAAATTGGGTGTTTGAAATAATTGTTTAGGTTGTACTACAATGAGAGAATAATCTAATTGGCAATAAATAATAGCTTGAGTTTAACTTAAAGAGTTGACATTTTCAACTTTAATAACACTAATATTTATATTTTTCTTTTTTTGAGTTTTTTTTATTGTTCTAGATAGATTCTTAGTAATATGAAGATAATTTATTATATCAACTATATATCATTTTGATGTTTTTCTTATTGTGTTTGCAGATTTGCTACAAAAGGAAGATGACGTTAAAGAATTTTGTGTCGCGATTTTTTAAACATTATTTTATCAGATTAAACATCTTTTTTTTATCCATTTATTTGGGACGAATTATTTGATAGATCTTTCTTAAGTTAGAAGTATATTTACATTATTATATAAACAAATTGGAGATTTATACTTAATTGTGGTGAATTTTGATTAATTTGTTACTCATTCTATCTATTTGTGATAAAATAATTTGTCACCATTTATATTATAATAGCGATGGAATTTGTTTTGTCACAAAAATATGATTTTACAACGATTTTGCGACAAATTTAGTCGTCACTAATTGTTATTAACAATTTTGGTAAAGAAAGTTACCCCGAAATTGTTTGTCACTAATTATTTTCATCTACAAGGAAATAGCGTTCGTCGCAAATTGCCTTATATTGCGATAAATATTTTGTCACAAATTTACTATACGCAAAAATAGTTTTCTATTTTTGGTGACGACATAGCATTTATGATGAAATTTTTTTGTCAACAATTTATTTTTTTGTGACGAAATATGTTTTGTGACGATTACTGTCGTCACTAAAGATGACAATAAATCGTTACAAACGGCATTTGTTTGGTGAGAAGTCAAGGTTTTTCGTCATAAAATGTCAAAGTTTTAGTGATGAATTAAATTTTCATCACGAGGTACTTTTTTGTGACGATCCTTTAGAGACAAAAGAGGAGAGGACGCATTTTCGTTACGAAATCTATTAGCGATGAAATACATAGATTTGTGGACGAAATTATTTCGTCAATAATGACTTATTTTGTTGTAGTGAATATACCGGAACAGATGTAACACCCCGACCCTTCACATGGTAACGATATTGTCTGCTTTGGGTAAAATTTCACGGTTTTATTCTTCCTAGGAGGGTCACCCATCCTTGCATTGCTCCAGAGTTAGCACGCTTAATTGCGGAGTTCTGCTAGGATCTCTACCACTTGGTCAAAGGCCTCCTTGGATGTAAGGGTCCAAGGTTCTTCCTTTATAACCTAGGAACTCCCTCTCCCTTTTCGATGTGGGATACCAGGACATCACAATTCACCCCCCTTAGGGCTGCACGTTCCCGTGCAGTAGCCTGCCAGCTCTGGTAGCCTGTCAGTTCTTATCGATCCGCACACTCAGTAGCCCGCCAACATGTCACGCGAGACGGCAGCGGCCCACACTCGGAGGTGAGGAGAGTCGGCTCTGATACCATCTGTAACACCTCGACCCTTTACATGGCAACGATATTGTCCTCTTAAGGCAAAGTTCTCGTGGTTTTATTCTTCCCAATGGGTCACCCATCCTTACATTGTTCCCGCTTAAGTACGCTTAACTGCAGAATTCTGTTAAGATTTCTACCACCTGGGAAAAGGCCTCGTTGCATGTAAAGGTCCAAGATTTTTCTTTTATAGTCTAGGAACTCCCTTTTTCTTTTCGATATTGGATACCAGAATATCACAATAAATATTCTGGTATCCCACATCGAAAAGGGAGAGAAAGTTCCTGGGCTATAAAGAAAAAATCTTAGACCCTTACATTCAATGAGGTATTTTTTCAACTGGTGGAGACCATAGCAGAACTCCGCAGTTAAGCGTGATAACGCTGGAGCAATGCAAGGATGGGTGACCCCCTGAAAAGAATAAAATCATGAGGGCTTTCACCCAAAGAGGACAATATCATTGCTATGTGAAGGGTCATGGTGTTACAGATGGTATCAGAGCCGACTCTCCTCACCTTCGAGTGTGGGCCCCTGCCGTCTCGCATGACACGTGAGTGGGCTACTAAGTGGGCTGGTCGATAAGGACTGACAGGCTACCAAAGCTGTGAGGCTACTGCACGGGGACGTGCAACCCTAAGGGGGGTGAATTGTGATATCTTAGCATCCCACATCAAAAAGGGAGAGAAAGTTCTTAGGCTATAAAGAAAAAACCTTGGATCTTTACATTCAACGAGATCTTTTCCCAGGTGGTAGAAACCTTAGCAGAACTCTACAGTTAAGCGTGCTTAAGCGGAAGCAATGCAATGATGGGTGGCCCCTTGGAAAGAATAAAACCATGAGAGTTTTTTCAAAAACGGACAATATCGTTGCTATGTGAAGGGTCGGGGTGTTACAAATGGTATCAGAGCCGACTCTCCTCACCTCCGAGTGTGGGCCCCTACCATCTCGCTTGACACGTGGGCGGGCTACTTAATGGGTGGGTTGATAAGGACTGGCCAGCTACCGGAGGTGGCAGGTTACTACACGGGAATGTGCAGCTTTAAGAGGGGTAGATTGTGATATCCTGGTATCCCACATCAGAAAGGGAGAGGAAGTTCATGGGTTATAATTGAAAAATCTTGGACCCTGACATGTAGTGAGGCATTTTTCCAGGTGGTGGAAACCTTAGTAGAACTCCGCACTTAAGCGTGCTTAAGTGGGAGCAATGCAATGATGGGTGCCCCATTGGGAAGAATAAAATCGTGAGGCTATGCCTAAAGCGGACACTATCGTTTTCATGTGAAGGGTCGGGGTGTTACAGATAGTATTAGAGCCGGCTCTCCTCACCTCCAAGTGTGGGCCGCTGCCGTCTTGCGTGACACGTGGGCGGGCTACTGAGTGGGCAGGTCGATAAGGACTGAAAGGCTACCGGAGCTGGCAGGCTACTACACGGGGCGTGTAGACCTAAGGGAGTAAATTATGATGTCTTGGTATCCCACATTGGAAAGGAAGAGAGAATTCCTGGGTTATAAAAAAAAAATTTGGACCCTTAAATTCAATGAGGCATTTTCCCAAGTGGTAGAGACTCTAGGAGAACTCCGCAGTTAAGTGTGCTAACGCTGGAGCAATACAAGGATGGGTGACCCCCTGGGAAGAATAAAATCTTGAGAGCTTTCGCCCAAAGCGGACAATATCGTTTCTATGTGAAGAGTTGGGTGCTATAACAGATAACCCGTTTATTATCCTTAATAATCATTGAATTATTAAAATAAACCAAATATTTGTCTTTAGCCAAATATTTGTCTTTAACCATTCTAGAATAAAACCATGAGGGCTTTGCCTAAAGCGGACAATATCGTTGTCATGTGAAGGGTCGGGGTGTTACAGATAGTAGTAGAGCCGACTCTTCTCACCTCCGAGTGTGGGCCCCTGCCGTTTCACGTGACACGTGGGCGAGCTACTAAGTGGACAGGTCGATAAGGACTGGTAGGCTACCGGAGCTGGCAAGGTACTGCACGGGGATGTGCAGCCTTAAGGGAGGTGGATTGCGATGTCCTGGTATCTCACATTGAAAAGGGATTGCGATGCCCTAGGTTATAAGGGAAAAACCTTAGACCCTTACATTCAATGAGGCATTTTCTCAAGTGGTAGAGGCCCTAGCAGAACTCCGCAGTTAAGCGTGCTAACGCTAGAGCATTGCAAGGATTGGTGACCTCCTGGGAAGAATAAAACCGTGAAGGCTTTTGCCCAAAATGGACAATATCATCCCTATGTGAAGGGTCGAGGTGTTACAACAGATAACTCGTTTATTATTCTTAATAATCACATAGTCATTAAAATAAATCAAATATTTGTCTTTAACCAATCTAGAAACAGACACTAAATTCTTTCTAATGGAAGGTACATAAAAATAATTTTTAAATATTAAAACTTGATCTTTATCAAAACTGAGAGTGACATCTTCGACTGCAACTGCTGTTACCTTCGTATTATTGCTCATATACAGATAAATTCTCCATCACTAAGTTGTCAGGTTTTTTAGAACTCTTACAATAAATTGCATACATGATTAGTGGCTCTCGTATCTACATACCAGATATCGGTAGATAACACTGTTAAATATATTTTCACAACTAGTGAACAGAGATTACCATGTTTGTTATGCCTTATGGAAAATACTAGATATAACTTTTTCCTGTGTCGTGTCTGGTTGCAGTGAAACATCTACCTTTCGATATTTTCACACCAGCCCGTGGTCTACTAACTACCTTGAAAATCGTGTCTCCCTATTTCTGAACCTTTTTCTTCTTCATGCCTTTTGGTCCAGAGCAAGAATATTTTTTCTGAAACAAATATATTTTCTGGTATTGAAGGAATGCAATTGGTAGTTAAAGTTATATCCAAGTTATTTTTTCGGTCTACAAAATTTGATCCCGTAAATTTGTTTTCTTTAAGTATTAAAGCGAATGGGTTGAAAGCAATTTTAATCTCGAGAATCATATAATTATAATACCGTTAATTATGATGAGCAAAATTTTAAATTTATTTTAATTTGGTTCTCTCTACCATTTTAAAATTAATTCGCCAATAGCCCGGTAACCTGAAAAGAGCATGGCTCGTTAGGAGGACATCTACTATCATTTATAAAACTAGACATGCCAATTCTTTTTAATTTACTATTTAGGCAACTGACCTTGCCAAGTAAAATTAAATAACTGACATAATTTCGATCCAGTATATAATAGCAGTGACTCAGATGAAGAGAATACTATTATATATAGCTAAATGTTAACCATCACGTAATCTCAAATCAATCGCTTTGGAATGAGCCCTTCAATTGGAGAAATTATCTACAGTAACAATTATCTAAAATTATCCCTCAAGAAAGTTTGTACTAGTGATACCGCAATTAATCTAACCGTTGGAAAAAAGGCATTACTATCGACACGTAAGATTTAATTGTATCGCCTACAAACTGGTGATGAAAACTACAGATTTTATCTGTGAATAAATTTTTTCTCCCACTCTGATTTTTAAAATATTTTTTAAGGTTATAAAAATTTGTTTAATTAAAATAAATTTATTAATTTCAAAAATTACACTATCTAAAAGAATCAAATATATTTCTGTATACACGATTCCAAATATTCTAATTTGCCAATTATCTTTTCGTATTTAAATGCGTAACAAATAAAATTTAATAAATACATAATTTTTTTTCTTCAACTTTTTAACTAAAGTAGTGATTAAAGATATTTATTTATTTTATTTTCTATCCTACATTTTTCAAAGAATAATAATTTATTTCGATTAAATATTTTTTATTTAATTAATTCAAAATTCAAAATTAATTTTCACGTTTTTTCAGCATATCTAATTTTATAAAAAAAACATCTTAAACGTGATATTTTGTAAAAAAAATAAAATATCTAAAATTTTTCTATTTAATTAAAATTAATTAATTAAAAAAACTTAATTTTATTTTCTATTACAAAATATTTTAATTATAACCGAATATTCAAATTAATTAAATTAACAGGATAAATAAAATCAATGTATATCACATCCATGCAGTTAATAGAAAAAATAAATTAAATACAAGATAAATATAAATTTCAATTTTATGTTCTATCTGAAACTCTAAAGAGTTTCAGTACCCTGTTTAAGATAAGTTTCCAATCTTTTAGTTACTGTAGAATTCAACGTTCAAAGAAATTGCCTTTTGACGAAACCGGTGCCTGTTGGACTACTGCACTTATCTAATCCCAATAGGAAACCACTGTTTTATTATCCCCAAAATAGTGTTGTCGCAGCTTGTTCTCTGTTTTGGATAAACACTGCTGAAAATCACTTGCTTTTGGGATAAAAACCAAAACAGCCTGGTGTTGCTTGGAAATCGTGATTTAAGCTTTGCCTGTTGTTGGAATATTAGATTTAGATTTATTAGAATATTAGATTGATTAGATTGATTTTATTCTGATTTGATTTTTTTCTATTATATCTTCTTACTGTTTATCCCTATTCGCCTATAAATAGGCCATATAATGTACAATTTTAATAGACAGAAAATATAGAGTTATTTTCTCTTCCCAATTTCTTCATGGTATCAGAGCTACGTTCTTGTAGCCTGTAATATTTTTTCCGGCGTTGTCGCGGTGATGTGGCATCACCGGCCACATCACCGCAACAACACAGGGTCTCGCCACCTCCGCCATCGCTGCCTGAAGCTCCGCTGCCAAGGCCGAAACTCACGTCGTCGCTGCCATTTGCCTCAGTCTGCAGCGTCACTCGTCAGCCTCGCCTCACGCGGCCGGTTCTGCTAGCCTCACGTTGCTGCCATCGCTCACCTCAGTCCTCTGCTTCCTCTGTGGCCTCAGTGCGTCGCACAACCACTAAACGCACACCAGCGCCGTCGCCGCCCCTAGCCCACAGCACCGTCGCCCTCGCCGCCGCCGCCGTCAACGCTGCTGCCGTCAGGAACCGGTTTCACCGGATGCCCCTCCCTCGCCGGCAAGACGCACTCGCGGGGAAGGAAGTCGCAGCCTACGAGCGCCTCAAGCACGCTGGACTTGCCGCTGTCTGTCGCTTTCGCCATTGTCCGTCGGCCTCCCTTTGCGCCGTTGCAACCTCCCGTTCCCACGCTCTCATCCATCGTCACAGCATCGTCACAGTGCCGCCCCGCCGCCGCTGC
>JAOTRH010000024.1:10101901-10131158 GCA_034768845.1 Heliamphora exappendiculata | reverse complement strand
TGATGATCGCCGGCGATGGCTCTGGGATTACCGGCACCCAAACAAAAACAGGTGCTGTCGTCGACGGTAAACCTTTGGGGTCGCCGGTGATGGTTTTGGATAGCCGGTGAGGTAGTGTGGTTAGGGATGGCAAAAAGGGTGCTGGGTAAGGGTATTTCGATTATTTTATTTTTACAGTTAAACGGTGTCAGTTATTCAGGGGAAAAGAGGTGCTGGGGAAGTGTTATTTTTAAGAATAAAAAAATAAATAGGGATTTATGATAAAAATACAGGGTCTAAGTATATATATATTTTTAAAATTTTTTTTTTGTACATTTTTTATAACATAATTAATTTCTTTAAAATGTATTCTTTGTATTTTATATATTAAAAATGTTCATATTGTAAAATGGATCGGGGAAAATAAGTAATATTTTATTTATTTTTATATTTTTTGAAATTTTTTAATTTTTAATTAAATTTTTTTATTTTTTCAAATTATCTTGATGAAATAAACTCAAAAAATAAAAATTTTTGATCAAAAGATGAAAAAATTTACTAAAGACAAAAATAAGCAACATTCGATTTGGCTTATTATTATTTTTGCTTATTATTATTTTTTTTGATTTTTTTTATATGCTGATAAAATTTTTTAACTCTTTCGACTCGTTTCAATATGAGTAGTCTAAAAAGTATAATAGTAGCGATAAATTTTACAGTATGAATATAATGATTTATTTTTATTATGCTTTTAGGAGATAAAAGTGATCCATTGTATAAATTATGAAGAGATAAAAGTGACCCTATTTAGACTTTTATAATGCTTCGGGAGTACCTAATAATTTTCCTTTGGTAAGGGTCCAACTTCAATACAAATTGCATTTTTTAATGTATGGTACGTACTCTATAAATTTTATTATTATTATTATATTTTATGATTAAATCACACATATTCATAAATTAAAAAATTACATAAATTTATAAATTAACAACCACATGAACATATAAATTTAATCATAAAAATTTATAATATAAAAATTGCATAATTCATACCTCATAATTTTTTATTTGATATTTTAAATATTTCTTAATTTTAACTATAAAATATTCATAATTATAATTATAAAATTTTATAAGGACTCGTTTGATATTCTAGATAGAATTAGATAATAAGTAATATTGTGGGTCCTATTGTGTTTTTTTAATACCAATAAATTATTAAATGAATTGTGCATATAGTGGAAAAGTTCATTCACGTTTAGTAATGGTAGGATAATGAATGAGCTAAGAATTATACATTTATTTTTTATGGAGATAAGAAAAGATGTATAACTTGTTTCCAAGTACTAGTAATATCGAGAGAGATCTGTTGCTATACATAACTCTTAATCCCTGAACGGGTAAAAGTTGTTTATTAACTTATTTTTTATAGTAGATTTTTCATTTTTAGTAGATTTTTTTTGTTTAGTTAAACTATTATACTTTTTAGACTTTTCACATTAAGACGAGTCGAAAAAATTAAAAATTTTGATCAGAATATAAAAAAAGTTTAAAAAAGATAAAAATAAACAAAAATAAATTAATAAGTCAAATCGAATGTTGCTTATTTTCGTCTTTAGTGCATTTTTTAATCTTTTGATCAAAATTTTTTATTTTTTTATTTTTCTCATCGAGATAATTTGAAAAAGTAAAAATAAATTAGTCAAAAATTTTAAAAAAAATCAGAAAATATAAAAATCAATAAAATGTTGCTTATTTGCCCAGATCTATTTTCATCTCAGATAATATGAACATTTAATGTATAAAATACAAAGAATACATTTTAAAGAAATTAATTCTATTATAAAAAAACGTACAAAAGTCCAAAAAAAAAAAAATTTCACGGACCCATGTACACTTAGTACCCACTTTTGGCATATAATGGGCTGAAAAAATGGGCCGAATCGAGTTATTCATTATATTCGTTTTGAGTATTTAAAATAAGTAAGCTAATCGGATAAGGTGACTTAACAACTTATATTTATATTAATAAATAATAAGTAATAAAATAAATATAATTATATATTTCTTTTAACACAAGTGTGAAGGATATCTAATTTAAGTTGATTCTTGGTAGGAATAATTCATAAACTGATAACACAGATAAATAATTCAAATTATCAAAATGACATCATTTTAAATTCAAAAAAATCAAACTGAACTGACTCAGTCCCCAGTCCCAAATGCAAATGGGACCAAAAAGAAACCTATACATTCCTATAAAATATCTATGCAGAAAATAAATAAAAAAAATTGGTCGAATATCATTTAGTATCTTATTAAATAATGTGTTAAAAGAAATAGTAATGTTAAGACACCATTCCTTTTTAAAAAAAATAAAATATAATTTATTTAAATACGTAACGATATTTAATTAATTTAATTTTTATATAAATAATTCACACTGAAAACACTAGAACAAATAGTTTGTTTGATATTATTTTGGATTTAAAATTAGTCGAATTGTTTCAATTTCAAATTCGTTTGGCAACTTGGCTTTAAGTCAAAAAATCAAAAAGTTTGTTTGGTTGGAAAATATGTGACTTTTAAGCGCTCCAAAAAAGTCAATATAAACTCAATGTGAATTTTCTAAAATGCCTTTTAGCTCTAAATGAGATATTGCAATGTGAATTTATGCTCATTTTGGTCTACCTTTAAGGAGTGAAAATATTGCAATATTTTAAGTTCAGTTTGTTATTATTACTTTCAAACAATTGAACAAATTTATATAATTTTTTCCTAACAAATTACATGACACTAGCGATAAAAAGATTAAAATAATTTTAAGCGAAATATCAACACTACAAAGTCTGATGCAACGAGAATACCAACAATTTTTATAAAAGATCAAAACTACTAAATTAAAACTCAAAATGACTTTAACCGAAAGATAAACACTACAAACTCTGATACAATGAGAAAAAATAACAATTTTTGTAAAAGATCAAAACTATTAAAATAAAAATAAAAATACTAAAATAAAAAAATATCACCAACAATCAAAAAAATAATAAATTTTATGTACAACAATCATTGTCAAACACTTCAAATTATCGAAAGACTTGCACAAATGAACCGAAGTAAGTCCATTGATGAAATAAAGAGAAGTCAAGTTCTTTCGTAAAACAGGCTCTAAACCACTGATGGTGGTAGTACAGTGGTGTTGCACATGTGATGAGGGTACGGGAGGGGCAAATTATTAAATAATTTCAGAATATCATATAGATAATAATAGTATGGGTAAATTAAATTGATCTCTTTTAGATTTCTGACAAAAATAGAAATATTTCATGTGGTTTGTGAAATATCACTGACACTCCTTCTGCTTTAATATTTAGTTTTAAAACCACCATTTCGTTAACCGCCGTGAAAAATGATAATGAAAAATAATAAAATCAGCTTTTAATTTTTTTTAAATACATATTATACTCTTATTTTAAGTTTTCTCAAATTTTCCATTGTTTTTTCATCTTTTTGTTAAGTCTCAACTAGCGCCGACGAGGTGGGAAGGAGGTGGCACCAGTGAGGGTTTGCCAAGGGGTGGCACTGGTGCCTGTGTGCGGTGGTGGCTAGGGTTTGGGAAGGAGGCGGCAGCAAGAGCTGGGGATGAAGGTTAGGGTTTAGAGGGGGCGGCGACGACAACGCTGGTATGCGTGCTGATGGCGAAGGGGTGGTGGTGAAGGTTTGGGATGGAGGTGCAGCGAGGTGCGGCGACGGCGGCGGTTAATTGAGGGAGTCCCTTCGGCAACGAAAATCTGGCCACCGCCAGTCCCTCTGACCACCCATCACCGGCGACCTCCATTCGGCGATGAAAATTACAGAGAAAGACCGGCATATATATACATATTGGGAGATGTGTATATATATATATATATAGAGAGAGAGAGAGAGAGACCGAGAAAGATGGAAGCAAGAGAATTCGGCGGCAGAACAGCGACGAAGGAGGCAAGGCGGCGATGGTGGGTGGTGGCGCCGGCGGCAGTGCGTTGGCGTCGATGGGTGGTGCGGCGTCGTCGGAGTTGGAGGGGGGCGGCGCCGGGTTGGCTTGTGCAGTGCCTGATCTTCCTCTTTCATTTAGTTTTTTTTTTCTTTTCCTAATACAGAGAGATGAGAGAGACATAGAAGGCTTGGAGGGTAAAAATATAAATTTGCAATTATAATTAACGGGGTTATGGCAAAATCACTGACATGGGTGGTCAATGATATTTCAGAAATCACATGGGTGATTTTTGTTTTTGTTAGAAATCTCATAGAGGTCAGTGTAATTTACCCTAATAGTATTTTCATTAAATAAAAATATTTGATACATATTAAATATGTCATTCTTGTCTTTTACTTATGCAATAAAAATGGGCCTACATTGTTCCATCTGAAATATTTTTTGCCACGTTATTAAATAAAAACATCATGTAAGTAACACCGCGTTATACTTCGAAACTATCGAACAATTACTCATACATGAAGTCTTACATTTGAGGTGAGATCGAAATTAAGCTATAATTTATTCTATTTTGATGATATCCTTCCAAATCTAAGTTCCAAATGAGTATTAAAGTATTTTAAATTAATAATATGATAATCATAATTTGATAACCACATTTAAGTACTAAATAATAAATAATATGATATCTTATGTGCGGTGGTTCTATTATAGATGGTGAGTTTATGAGATTACATAAGTATTATATATAAGATGTCGCATCACGTGGTATTTAAATGTAGTCACTAAATGTGATCTTTATACTATTACTCATCTTAAATTAGCAATTACTTATACTTAAAGATATTTTATACATAATTTTATTATAAAATTAATTTTAAATTGTAAATAATCTCCTTAATTATTTATAGTAAGGATGTATTAAAAATAATTTTTATTACACTCTCTTTATTCCAACTATGATTAACAATTTTTGATATATGTATATCAAAATTAAAATGCATTAAACTAACTATAATTTTTTAGCTATATATATATATATATATGTATACATATTAAAAATATATATTTTATACTTTCACTTTTGTTATTTTTTTATAAGAGGAAAAAAATTAAATTTAAAAGAGAGAGAGAGAGAGAGAGAGAGAGAGAGAGAGAGAAAAAAAATGGATTTGCAATGAAAAAAAAAATGAGTAGGTTAGTGAAAGAGAAGAGCGATAAAAGAGTGAAAGAGAAAAAATGTAAACGAATTTTAACATTTGAATATATTAAATAAATATGCATCACATAAAAATTATTATGTTTTGTAATATAAAATTACACCCAAAACAATTTGCTAATGTGATCCTTGCTTGCTGGTTTGGGGCTTGGGTTTGTATTATTTTAATTATAGTTTCATTATAGCATTGTTTGATAATTATTTGAAGCAGTATAAAAAACTACCCTCAACTAACTTAACATCTTAGGTGGGAAACTATCACAATTTTATGGAAAGAGTGAATTGATTAGTTCTAGGACTACTTTGACTATTTTTGTACATATAAAAAAATTTATTCTTACTAAAATTATGTCAAATCAAATAACGTATAATTTATCACTAGATTATTCTATTATCAATCAAGTATTATTCGGTACAAAAAATATTATACTAATAATCTAATTCATAATATTACAGGCACTAATAATCTAATTATCTTATAAAAATAATTTTTTAACCAAATGAGCCCTCAATTCTTTTTCTATCCGGAAACAAAAGACAGCCGCTAAACCGTTTCGAAGGACTATGCCCAGTTTGATATTAATATTTAGTTTTTTATTTTTATTTTTATTTTTTAATTCTTGATAGTCTTAACAAGAAGTTAAAAAAAGATTTGATAAAAAGAAATTTTTTATCTAAAAATGAAATTATCTAATATAAAATTCAATTTATTACCTTATTTTTATCTTTTTAGTTTTTAAAATATTTTAGTCAAATTCGAATTGTCTTGATGACAAAAATTGAGAAAACATAATAATTTGAGTAGAAAATTTTTACAAATTATTAAAAATAAAATAAACAAAGAAATTATCCCTCACAAACCATCTTTAATGTATTGGTAGTTAACGGCTTAAGGGTAACTTGTTTAAAAAATTAAATTTGGTTTAAAGTATATTATTTAGTATATTAATTTTGAAACTAATTTTTTTAAGTTATTTATTTGAGTAAAAAGTTAAATTTTTTTTAAATTTAAATTAAATAAATTTACCTTTTTATACACTTAATATTAATAATTATGTAATTAGTTGCAGTAGTAAATAAATTTTGTCCTTACTGACAACAAATGTCTCATTTTGATTATTCTATAAAAATACAAAAAATTGAAAAAATAAAATATTTCATAACAAATGTTTTATTTTCAAATTGAGAAATTTTATTTTTTTTAAAAATAAATGCCTTATTTTTTTAAAAACAAATCAAATTCATTTAGCTAAAAAAATCCATTTCTACCGCCCTCATAAATGTCTGATTTGTTTTTAAAAAATGTCTTACAAAAAAATGAGACATTTCTCCACCAATGTCTCACATAGAAATCTCTCTTCCTGGCTGTCACGAGCACTAGTGAACCCTCTCTCATCAGCGAGGTTTGCTTCTAGACTCGTCGTCGTCGCACATAGAAATCCTTCTTCCTCGCTGTCGCCATCGAATCAGCATCGTCAGAGAAATCCACCGAGTCTCCACACGAGAAGTCATAGGACTCGCCGCCGGAGGATTGCTCGCTCTTGCCCAATCCTCTCCGTTGCAGTAGCGGCGAATGGTGTCGGGGGCTGCGCTAAGAATTGAAAAGAGCATTTGGGGAAGAAGGGGTGGGACAGGGATGACGGCGCAGTGGAGATCGCAGATACGTGAGAGCGATTGAAACAAATCCTAATTCACGAATCAAATGGTTAAACGCGGGGGTTGCCGCTGATTTTGCCGGCGAATGGCACGAGGATGTAGCGGTAGACGCTGGTGGAGATGAGGAAGATGGCGCTGGGGAGGTGGAAGGTGGCGCGTCGCTGGTGCTGTCGACGACAACGATGGCGAGTCCTAGAGTTGTGTGCAGGATTTTCGGGACAACTCGACGATGAAAAGGTTATATTTATCTAAACAATTAATAAATTTAAAAAATAGAAACTTGTACATACTCAAAAGGTAGTTAAGACTAAAAATGAAATAGAATCTCTAAATAGGATCATAAATTAAATTTCTTTTTATTTTACTTACTTTTAATTCTTATTATTAATTAAATATTATTTACTATGACATAATATCATATCTTATTTGTATTAATACTCTCCTCCAGTTAAATTTAACAAATATTAATACTATGATCTCACCTTTGTTATTATCAACCAAAGGACCTTATTTTTATTTTAACACAAATGTATTGTTTGTTTTGAGTAATTAAGGGAGAAGAATTGGACTAATAAATATGACTAATCCACTAAATTTTTTTCGTCCCCTTCGTTATGAGTCATACATTTGTATTATGAGTATCAGAATAACAATTCAATGAACGAGGAGTTATTAATTACTTATTTATAGTATTAATAATACTAAATCTCCATTCGTATTACTAATCTTAGGTTTTGAATTATTATCATTCCTTATCTAACGGTAAAAAATAATTATACGACTCTTATTTTATTTATTTTTATTTTTTTGATATTTCAGGGTATTCGAGATAGCTTACACGCACCTCGACTAATCTTTGAAAACTAATCCAACAGTCCATTTGCAAGGAACTCAATTAAAGCCAAGGTAAATTTTTGTACGGGCTACCTCCAAAGAGTTAATAGCACCTAAATTTTTTTGATTATTTATAATTTTTATTATTAATGAAATATTGTTTATTATGACATAATATCATATCTTATTTGTACTAGTACTCTCCTCTTGATAAATTTGACAAATATCACTGCTATGACCTCACTTTTTTTTATTATTAAAAAAATGACCTAATTTTTATTTTACCCGTAAGACAACACAATTGTTTGGTTTGTTTTGAGTGATTAGATGAGAATGATTAGATTAATAGATAAGACTGATCTATCAAATTTTTTTTGTCATATTCGTTATTTGTTATACGTTTGTATTGTAAGACTCGAACTAATAATTCGATGAATGAAGGATTGCTAATTTTTTATTTATGGTATTAATAATACAAGACCTCATTGATATTTTTAGTATTAAGTTCTGAATTATCTTTTTTATTTATCTAACGGTCAGAAATAACTCTACAACTTTTATAATATTTATTTATTCTTTTTATATCTCAAGGTGTCTAAGCCAATTTACGCATACTTTGATGAATTCTTGAAAATCAATCACACCGTCCACTTGTAGCAGATTAATTAAAGTCGAAGTAAAATCTCATATGAATTAGTCTCAAAGAGTTGATAGCACTTAAGAAGTTTTAAATATGAAACTTAAGAATGAGCAAACCTCCAAATTCCAAGCATTAACCACTAGGCCAACCACTTGGGATTCTCTTATTTCATTTTTTATTCTACTCTTACCAAATATGAACCAAATTTCTCATTGTATATATAATTTTAGCTATAATCTCTTGATATATCAAAAAATATGTAAAATTTCCCAATATTATTATTTTTTTCTATAGTATTCAATTCTTTTTAAAATAACAAACAATCTCAAAATAAAAATAAGACATCACAACCCGATATGCATCATTTTCTATCCACACTTCTGTATTCCCCATCTACAATCCTGCTAAGATCAATTCGGAAATTAAACGTGGCTAAGGACAGAGCCATGTGAGGGCGAGTGGGGGCGGATACCCCAGTGACATTTTAATTTTATTTATATAAATATTTTAAAATATAATAATTATACCCTATTAAATTTATATTTTAACTCCACTGAATTTATATTTTAACCCCTAAGATGAAAGACAAAATCACACATTCTCAATCATTTGTATATTTTTCTCGCGGGAGTCGGACACTGTGAGAAATCTGTAAGGGTTAGGATTTTTAGCTGTCTTAGTCACTTTTACATTTGGTGAACTAGATCTTGTTAGATCTAGGCAACTCAAGAGATGGGTGAATTGGGTCTTTAAAAAAAATAGCAATTTAAAAATATTTTTAGAAATTTTTTAATATTTCAATAAAGCAAGATATGCAAATATATAATCAATGCAAATATTAAAAGATGAGGGATAGAAAAATAGAACCAGACACCAGCGATTTATAGTGGTTCGGTTTTATCATAACCTACGTCTACTCCTCAAGATCTCCCTTGAGTATTTTCACTATCCAGAATACTTCCGGGCGTATTCCAAGCCTTTACAAGTTTTAAGATTCCCCTTGAACTATTTGAATATTTACGGACACATTCACAAGCCTATATAGCTTGAAGAATATCCTATGAAAATAAGTCTCTGTTTTATTCTAATTTCTCTTGAACTCTTCTTTGATGAGATTCACTCACTCAAAGATTAAAGGGTGACTCACCATTTATTACAATAAATGAGAGGTAATAAATGAAGAAGTCTCACTCTTTTTACAAGATAGATTTATAATAAATGACAGGGTAAAGAGAGATGAGGAACAAGAACCGGAGTTGCAGCAATAAATGTGAGCTTGATGATTTCTCATATTGGTTTGAGCAATGGAACAGTAAATGCAAGTCTCCAACCTTCTTAAATACTGAGAAGTAATTTCTTATATAAGTTTTTGTGAGTTCTTGACCGTTAAAGGTAGATGGGAGTAGTAATGCCAAAAATTTAACCTTTGAAATTTGCCGTATTTTGAATTTTCGTGTTTAGGGTCGACACAAATGTCTTTGGTGTCGACACAAAGTGTCTAGGACAAAGTTCTTCACGTGGTTGGGTTGACACAAATTCTGCACTTTACATTCCAACGTTCTGGGGTCGACACAAATGAATTTGGTGTCGACTCGTTTGAAACTTCAGCATCCGGAGGAACCATTTTGTGTTGACTCGTTTATCTCTGGTGTTGACACTAAATCTCTGCAGGAAGCCTCGGTACTTTTGTGTCGACACAAATGTGCTTTGGGGTCGACACCAAAATTTTGCAGTCAGGCTCGGGACTTTTGGGTTGACACGATTTGTCTTGGAGTCGACACCAAAAATCTGCATGAGGTTTCAATTTTTTTGTGTCGACACAATTTCTATTTGTGTCGACCCAAACTTCCAGAAATCAAAAGTGAGGATCACTTTTGTGTCGACACAAAATTAATTTGTATCAACTCAAAATGAGTCCTGGGCACTTCGGCACTTTTGTGTTGACACAAAACTAGTTTGTGTCGACACTAACTTTTGTTGGTACCTGAAGATTAACTTGAAAAACAGTTAGGGTGTCAAAGCATTTGATCAATTGGTGTTGACACACTTGATATATACTTCAAGTATACTTTCCTTAAAAGTGTTTAACTTAATTTTCAATTTAGATCAACACAAAATATTCTATTTAAAGAATACTTAAGTATTTGAATCTTTTGAGATAGAAGTCATTCTTTTTTTGTTAAGGTGTCAATTTTGATTGTTCAAAATGTGTTAACACTTTCATTTTGGATATATAAAATATTATTCATTTAAAATTATTTATTCTTAGAAAATAAATTATGAAAATTAACAAAATTAAATTAAAAAGCCATTTGGCTAACAATTTTCCTTTTTTTGATGATTACAACCATATTACCATTTTCTAAAAAATAGTTTAAAATAATTTTCAACAAGGGTTCTCCCATTATCAATATACCTTAAACAATAAGAACAATTATAAAGACTAGGCATGCACCAAAGTGAAAGCATACGAAAATTCGTAAAATAATTTATACCACACATATATAAAAAGAGATCTAATCCATCAAAATGGAGATCTAAAATCATTTTCAACAAAACGTTTAAAATGTGAGACTCAACCCCGCGGGTTAGCTCCAAACCTCCAAAATCACGTTTTTCACCATTTTCACAAAATATCTCATTTTCAAACCTCTTTTAAAAACCACGGATACCACGTACCTGAAACATGTATATAACCGAGAAAAGGCGTAAAAATTCACTTTTACCCAAAAATCATGGTTTAAAACATGTAAACAATATTTCATGCATTTTACTCGGTGAAAGCAAGTATAACTGCATATAATACCCTCATAACAGTAGTAGGTCTAGAATCCTACCTCGTTGAGTCAAAACCTGACGCCTCAAAAGTCAAACCTCAACGAAACTGAATTATGTTCGGATATATACGAAGCCCCCGGCACCAACATCAAGGATCCATAGTCAGATTGCTGAAAATCGAGCCCTGGGCCCTCAGAAATCTAGAGAGAAGGCAGAGGAAACTGAACCTTAGCTTAGAAGAAAGCTCATTCAAAATATCTCAGCCCCTGATATTTATAGAAAACACCAAAAATCTCAGTTGGAAACCTCAAAAAATGCCCACCGCCACGGTTCAGTCGACCGAACTCCCATGTCCAGTTGATCGAACTCCAAATTTTTGGTCCAGTCGACTAGGCCAAGCCCTCAAGTCGACCGAACTGCTAAGCAGTGTATTTTTTCGCGTAAAAATTGATTTTCCAACCTTAAGCCAATTCAAACAAGTCTCAACAGAACCCGAACACACGCCAAAGATGTACCTAACACCTTCCGAAGGTTACGAGATAGCTCGAACACTTAATCATTCCAAAATGAATTGGGTCGGGGTCTCACAATACCACAATCCAACTCACCAGGAATATAGACCTATATAAGATCGCACCCTCTAATGAATCAAAATAATAAATATTAAATATACGTAAATCAATAATTATTTTAGAATTAAGAAAATAAATATTATTCATAATAACCTTGGAGTATGAATTAATTTATGTAGTCAGTATAAAATTAATTACCCCAAATATCCCGTTCAATACACACAAAGTGTACGGGCACATAGAGTCGGAGTAATAGACGACGCTATTATCTCTTCTCCATAATCAAGACAGGTCTACTAAAATTCGGTGCCACAGTCGTACCGATTATATGTCCATTTCCATCTAAACTGTGAACATAAACTTATATTCTGCAAGAACCTAAAATCTGATTTTCTGCGTGTAAACCGTACTTTACACACCAAATTAAATATTTTACAGAATATTGGACATCCATGTATAACATTAAAGAAATGATATACATGCATTACTCACAAAGATTCTCATAAAATAAAAAATTAATTTTATTAAATAAAATTAAATATTGAAAACATGATTTTCAGTATAATAACCCTAACAGTAATCTTCCTCCTGGTCTTTGATGTTCTGTCTTGACTTGTTGGTAGGTGAGACATCTTGCAACAAAAGAAGCAACATCTCTGTTCATCCTTCTCCACCAATATTGACGCTTAAGATCTTGGTACATCTTGTTCTTTCCTGAATGTACAGCGAAATTGGATTGATGGAAGTCTTTGAGGACAACTTCTTGTAGATCTTCAACATGAGGTATGAAAATTCGTTCAGAGAACCGTAGACTTCCATATGAATGATTGGTCCAATTGGTGTGGTCCAATTGGTGGTTTCGTTTGTCCCAGTGTACCGTGTCTTGAGGTAACTTGTCTCTTGATATGTGGGTTGAGCTTCTAGGATCTTGTTGAGTAGAGTCGGTGCAGCTATAACGGCAAAAAGACATGCTTATTCGTCATTTTCTGTTGGCCTCAGATGAAATTCGTTCAGGGCATCCATCATTTTCTACTCCCTCGAGGCTAAACTGGCCACAAGAGTGTTAGACTTTCGACTGAGGGCGTCTGCCACGACATTTACTTTTCCCGGATGATATGATAAAGTAAAATGGTAGTCTTTTAGGTATTCCATCCAACGCCTTTGTTGCATATTCAGCTCCTTCTGAGTGAAAAGATGCTTGAGACTTTTATGATTGGTGAAGACTTCGAATTCTTCTCCATACAAGTTGTGTCGCCATTGCTTCAAAGCAAAAACTACAGATGCTAACTCTAAGTCGTGAGTAGGATAGTCTCTTTCGTGATATTTCAGCTATCTGGAACCGTAGGCTATGACCTTTCCTTTCTGTATTAACACGCATCCAAGGCCTTCTTTCGAAGCGTCGCAGTAAACAATGTACCCTTCATCTCTCTCAGGAATGATTAAGATAAGGGTACTTGTCAATCTTTTCTTAAGTTCTTGGAAAGAACTCTTGCATTTCTCCGTCCATAAATACATTACTCCTTTAATGGTCAGGTGGGTCATAGGTTTTGCCAATCTGGAAAAGTCTTGGATAAATCTTCTGTAGTATTCTGCTAAACCTAGAAAACTTCTGACTTTCAATACTGACTTAGGCTGTTTCCATTCCAATATGGCTTTAACTTTGGTTGGGTTTACTGCTACTCCATTTTCAGAGACTACATGTTCTAAAAATTTCACTTCCTTTAACCAAAACTCGTATTTGCTAGCCTTTTCATACAACTGATTTTCTCACAGGGCTTGTAAGACTATTCTCAGATATTGTTCATGTTCTTCTTCAAACGCTGGGTATATCTGGATGTCATCGATAAAGACCACAATGAACAGATCGAGGTATGGGGTGTAAATCTTGTTTATCAGACTCATGAATACCGCAGGTCATTGGTTAATCCAAAAAGTATTACTATGAATTCATAATGACCATAACATGTGCGGAAAGTTGTCTTCTAAATATCCTTGTCCTTAACGCGTAATTGGTGATACCTGAATTGTAAATCAATCTTTGAGAGAAATCTCGAACCTCTTAGTTGGTTAAATAGGTCATCGATCCTTGAGAGCGGATATTGATTCTTGATCGTGACTTGGTTGAGTCGACGATAGTCTATGCACATTATCAATGATCAGTCATTCTTTTTAACAAACAATGCTGGTGCTCCCCATGGCGAAGTGCTAGGTCGAGTAAAGCCGTTCTCTTAAAGTTCCTCTAATTATGCTTTCAGTTCCTTTAGTTTGGCTGGCGCCATTCTATGAGGTGGCATAGATATTGGAGCGGTTCTCGATTGTAAATGGATGGTGAAATTCGCATCTCTTCTGGGGATAAGTCGAGTAATTCGACTGGAAATACATCGGCGAACTCACAGACTACTCTTGCTAGTTCTATCTCGAGCTGAATCTCCTCATTCAAAGTCAAAGTTGCTAGTCAGCTATCCTTAACCTTTTGCTGAGGTTTTATAAAATCTTCTTGGGGAAGAACACATGATCTATCCCCCTTAAATGAAAAACGTGTTCCGTCTAAAGTATAGGCGGTGATTTTCTTAAGACAATACTTTATGATAGCTCGATGGCTAGATAGCCAGTCTATACCGAGTATGATACCAAAATTAGTCATCTTGATAACTCTAAAGTCGCACGTTAGACAGAGACCCAAAATTTTGATGTCGCAAGATTTGCAGACAAGTTCTACTCGAACATTTCCACCTAAGGGTGACGCTACACTCATTGCAGATTTTAGGGGTTTGTGTTCTAAACTTAATGCACTAGAACAAGCAATAGTAATAAAAGAATGCGAAGCACCAGAATCAAATAATACTTGAACCCAGGAATTTGAAAGTATAAGGGTACCTTGAATGATTGAGGGTCACATCCTTCCTCCTCTTGAATTGTGAAGGCTCTTGAAGCTATGGGCATCCTGGCTATACCGAAGCATCTTGTTTGTCTAAGCTTGGGCTGATAGATAGATCCTGATCCTTTGATCGGCGCTTGTGAGTTGTTACCTGATTGTGCATTGGGGTTAGCTGATGGCCATAGAGGGCAGTCACGGATCATGTGTTCTTTTTCGCACTTGTAGCATTTTCCAGTCATATCAATGCCTTGTGATTGAAACTTTGACAGAGGTCGGGAGTAAGGCTTCTGGGCATTTCCTCCTCTATGGTTCCGAATCGGTCCCTTTTGAGTAAGTCCTCCCTTCTTATTCTGATCCCAAATTCGTCTTGAATCGTTCAGTTCTCTTTTCTGCTGCTAGGGCTGTTTTCACTACTTATTCATATGTCAATAAGTGTAGGACAGTCACTTTTCCTCTAAGTGCGGGCTCCAGTCCCCATTTGAATTTCCTTTCTCTTGTAATTTCGTCAGGAGTTATGGTTGATGCATAATGACTTAGTTCATCGAACCGGTTGGCATACTGAGTTATTGATAATTTTTCTTGCCTTAAACTCGAAAATTCTTGAATTATATCTTCCTTGGAAGTGGTAGGAAAATATTTCTTGAGAAAGAGTTCTTCAAAACGGGCCCAGGTGAGGGTCATTACATCTACAGTGGTTCGGGTCATCTCCCACCAGTAATCGGCTTCTACCAACTGATATGTTGCTAGCGTAACCTTATCGCTGTCGTTTCCAATATTCATGAGGTCCATCATCTTGTTGATTTGTCCTAGCTATCCTTCGGTTAGACGTAGGGTGGTGTCTCCATTGAAGATAGGAGGTCTTTGTCTCTGAAATTCAGATAACCAGGCTCAGTCGTGAAGAACTCGTGGCAGGGTGGGTTCATGTTGGTTACCAATATTCTTAGGGATTGGGCTAGTTCTCCCAATCCATGGTTGTGGTTATTTTCATGGTGAGGTGGATTGTGAATGAAAACATTAGGTTCTTCAGGTCGAATTCCTCGTCCTCTCCCTCTACCTCTACGTCCAAACATTTCTACAAAAAAAGAGAATATGTACTTTATTTTCTTGATTTGTTAGTTAAAGTTTGAGGTTCTTAAGTTCATACGTCATTTTAGGATTTGCACAACAATGCAAAAACAAAGAACACATAATGTAACACAAAGCATTCCATTAAAGTTTTATTGTAGAAAGGGTTATCAGTTTGGAATTACTCTAGTGATACGAATCACAGAGTGCTACTACATAAATAGAATCTCAAAACTCTAGTAATACTAACCATTGAGTACTACAACAAAAAGGGAAACAGCATGAAAGATACATCATGGTTGATCTAATCTAGGAGCAAGTTCGGGTAGCACCTTCGATCAAGGGATTCAACCTTCCAAGTTGTCTTAGTGATCCTGTAACATTTTTAGTGGATTTTGTAGTACCATGTATCAGGGAGAGTGGATCTCTCTTTTCTCGGTCGGATATAATGACTGGGGTCTCTGTGTAGGTGTCAATATCGTCAAAGTCTAGAATTTCGTCATCATGAAAATTCGGTATTCATCCAACGGTCTTTGATATCGCATGTAGGTGTACAGCACCGCGTTCGGACATAATAGCTGAAGAATGGTAACTGGCCCGAAATAATAATGAGCCGCTACAGACGACTTCTATGTGCACCTAATTAGGGGGGCTATTAAAACATGTACTTAAATTCCTACAGGAAAGAAGGTAAAAGTCCTAGTGCTTTTCCATCCCAGTTCTACATAGGCTTCATTTCTTGGTTCCATTTCTTCAATGTCGATAACCTCTCCAAGATCTTCACCCAGAGGAGCCTCTAATGGAAACTCAATCTCCACAACAAGGAAGACCCATGCTAGTGGTTCCGCATGTATCGAAGCCTTTTCCTCCAGATCAGAGTCAGACTCAGGGTCCGATAACCAACCTTCATCTGGCGATGATGGCTCATTGTCAGACATCTACAGGATGGAATAACAAGGTTTAAGGTAAAAATGCCATAAAAAAGAACTCTTGTTCTTGTCCTTTCTTTATTACTCTTTAAAAAGATGTGATACGTAATAGTTATAAATAACAAGTATATATACATATAATTCACACAATAGAACTTAGGTCTACCCATTACCCAAGGCTACTAGGGTTTCGTATTCCTAAGCTCTGACACCAAACTGTGACGGCCCACTTTTCGAACACATCATTAAAAGACTTTTTCTTTAATTACTTGTGAAAAATAGCTTATATTTTTTTTTGTTAAACTTTAAACTATTCATTTCACTTTTAAGTAATTAACTCGACTTAAAAGAATAAGTCAAAAGGAGGAAAACTTTAATATATCAAAGGAGAATTTTTAATATTACATTTCTAAGATAATTTAGGAATTCTTCCGTGGTTTCTTCTACTGCGCCGGGTAGAGTCCAGTGCTCCTCCTCCTCAGTTGGGATCGCCTCCTCGTACGCTTCTTATTCACTTGGCATTTAAATGCCGTGAGCTACACACTCAAAGGAACAACTATAGTCCAATTAATTTACACTTAAAACACCAATATCCAACAATATACATAGACGAGAAATACAAAGATATACACTTTTCAATGTAGAGGATCAACCTAACTCACTATCTTCTTGTTGTCCACACTACCAAAATACTTGTTCTCAACTATACATTAACCGTTGCAAGGGTTCAATCTAAAACCACTATGTTCTCGTTGTCACACTACCAACATCCTCGTTCTTAACTATACACTAATAGTTTCAAAAGTTCAATCTAAACCTCCATGTTCTCTTTGTTCGAGCTTTCAAAAGTTCAACGTTCTCACGTAAGTAGTTTTCCCTCGGTTCTCACTAGAGAACCCAAACCCAAAATTTACTCAATGTCGCGTTAACTTTAACAGGCCTCACCACAATGGTACCATATGTTCCCATACACCTTGTCCCCGCACATCATCCTTCCCGTCCAGTACACTCATACTCGGCTAAGTGCCATGATGTGCAGTTTATCGACGACAGTATCCCTGTTCAGTACACTCGTACTCGGTTGATTGCCCTGTGTGGATTGAGACAAGACATGACTCAAGACATAGTACGGCTCAAAATGTTAATGGACCCTTCCTCATCTCCATAATACAATACACAACCCTCTCCATGTCAAAACTCCAAGTTTGTTTTGAAAAATAAAGTTCATTCATTGTTCATCGTTCGGTTCCCTATACGTATACTAGGTTCACTACTCATGCTTCTATCACAAGATGTCTAACTACTTATAAACATGCTTTGAGTTCCATAATAACATCAACAAGTCTCATTCATGGCAAGATATAAACAAAACACAACCATTCACATACTTAAGCATCACTAATCAACTTTTTTAAAAATTCAACATCTTAAGTTTGGTTTGTAAAATTTATTTACCATACTTTGAGACATTTGTTTACCATAAAATTTTATGGGGTGATAGATATACATATTAGGAACATTTTTTATGAAGACAACTAAGTCGAAAGGTGCTTCTAGATAGGAAAACAAATTGTTGAACAGAATAGGTCCAAAAACAACACTGTTTGATAAAATCGAGTTTTAGGAAAAATCGTCCGGTCAAATCACTCCAAATAAATTTTCAATAAAAGATAACTCCAAAATCTAGCATTTTACAAAAAATTTGACCTGAGGGAATTTTTCTGAAATTTTCTAAAAATCTGCAAAGTGGACTATTTTTCTACTCGTTTGGCATCAAAACCCAAAAATTATATTTCAGGTACTTAGACTTCATTTTGGATTCTACTAAAAATTACATGTGCTAAAAATAGTCTCATAAAGTTCCAGTGAAAATAGATTTTGAAAAAGACACTTTTAGGTTCACCAAAAAATTCGGATGAGTGTAAGAAGAGGGCTTTTTCTTAATTTTTCTTCGATGGACTTGTTCCTACTCTTGTTTAACTTATTTTTCGGATCCATAAATGTTATTTAAGGTCTAAAATCAGTATATTCCAAAGACTCTAATATTCACATAACACTCTTATTTAACTAAAAAAAAAACAAACAAAATACAAGACGTTATTTCATGCACAACAACTAGGCAATCTCCTATTTGATTCTTTTTCAACCTTCTTATTTTTAATCTTGTTTATAGCTACTTAGATTATATTATTTGTTGTAGAGAGGGGTTAGAATAAAATGTTAAGATGAGTTGTAGGAGTTCCTCCCTCAATTGTCTTGATCAATGAAGATGAACTTAAGCTTTAGCTCAAATTTTTCTCTTTCTTTCTTTCTTCCTTCTTTTTCTTCTTCTTCGGGACACTCTCTCTCAAGAACCTCCCCTCTTGACCAAATTTTATGAAGAAAATGGGTGGAGATGGCCTTCTATTTATAGGCTTGATAGAGGACTTATTGTGTAATTTTCTAAGATTTATTTGGTAATTAATTAGAATAGGTTATGGACTAATTTCATAATTATAGGCTAGGAGACTAATGTGTTGTCACTTGGCTAATGATGAAGAGCCGGAAAGATTTTGGTTGAATAAAACTATTTCAGCTAAAAAGAAGCAAAAAAATGTTCAAAATACCTGGGACATATTTTGACATAAAATGTGACTATTGTATATGACTTATATGATTTTTTAGAATTTAAATTTTCTTTTATAATTAATTTCGTAGAATATAAAAATATTAAAACTATTCAAAACTGTTCCATTTATACTGTAAAAGTCCCAATACAGTATAAAAGTGCATGTTCCCAATGCAATCCATACAAAGTACAAAAAGTACACTTTTTGTACTTTTTGGGCACAACTCCCTAGGGGAGCCGACCACATGGGGTTCTCCCCCCCTTTTTTATTTAAATGATTTTTGAATTTAAAATCTTGGGCCAAAAAAATTAAGTTTGGGATTTTTTATTTTTAAGTTGGGCTCGACCCATAAGCTTTTTTAAAATTTTTTCTTGGGCTTAATTTGCTAATTGGACCTTTAATTTAAGTTGGGCCATAATATTTTCTTGGGCCTTTATTTTAGTTTTTGACCCTTATTGAAGTTTTGGGTTTCGTTGAAGTTTTAGTTCTTAACTCTCGTTGAGCCTAGGATTGGACTTTTTTTTGGCTATCTTTTAGGTTTTAAGTGACTTCTTGGGCTAATCTCAAGTAAATCTTGGGCTTACCCTGAGTTTTAGGATCAATTTATAAGAAAACGTAACGATCTATCTTGAGTTAAGGTTTTGACGTATGCATGACTCTGAGAACTATAGTTAGGGTTTCACGAGTTTTGGATTTGCATTGAGAATCCATTATTAGAGTTCTTAGTCCTGTGCTCGAAAATACGGGCCCTTACAAAAAAACTCTGAGTCAAAATTTCAAGAGCCAAACATTACTCATACATATTCACATTAAAATGAAAATAATAAATTTTATTAATGAATGAAAATGAGCGTTAGGACACATGCAAACAAATCAATGTGAAAGTACCCTTCATTGGAAAACCATACAATTCCATGTACTTTAGTGCTTCGCATGGAGTGACTTACATCCCATGGAAAATAAAATGTGATACATCAATGGCTCCTCTTGAATGTCCAACCTGTGCTCTTCAAGGAGCCCTTTTCCCTCATCCCAAAAACTGTTAAACTATATATATTGCATTTTAAACATTGCTCACATCAATGAATAAAATGATAATGGGAGTAATTGCTGTAACTGAAATTATGAACTTATAAATTATAATTGAAAAGATATGATTATAAGTTTAAGTAAAAATTGTAAATATTTGCTAGAATTGTTAACTTATAGCTTAATATAGTAGAATTTATATTTGTTGATTTAGAATTAGAAACTATAATAAAAAAGATATAAAAACACTTAGTCTGGATTTTTTTAACTTTTTGCTAAACTACAAGGTAAAAGCTATAATTTAAGCATTAGCAAACACCTCAATATACAAAACAAGGCAAATCCAATTTCTATAATTTTCCAAGAGGAACAACAATATAATAAAGTAAATCTGAAAATTTCGTTCTATGTAGAAACAAATAAAGGACATGAACGGGCACGATATCAAGTGTTATCCGCTGCTAGCATTGTGATCCATGAAGCACATATATGGGTACATATAGGTACTGGTACAATACAGTACGTTGATTTGACAAAATCTAAAAAAATAAGTCACAAGTAGAGCTGAGTACATATATCCATAAAAAAAATAATTGGAGTATTGCTTTATGTAACAATTAGAAGAACGAATACAAAAATAAGTTAATGTTTTAGACTTTTAAAGATCCAACCTACAAACCACATTTGAATCCAAAAATAATATACAAACGAGAGTTAAGAGGCATTATATCAAAGAACATACAAAACAAAACTTAATTCTAAAATCATGCTAAACTTAGAAAAAAAGTTCTATGAAGCTAACTTCATCATTGTAGAAAAGCAACCATTATTCTCGGTGGAGTTCGGCTTGGGTATAAACTAGGTACCTCTGAGGTACGATAAAAACTTTAAAAAAGTAAGTACGTGTTGTACGTATACAAAAGTACCATTCAAAATGCCAATACCCAATATGTACCCGGTATGGGTACTACATGTTTCTTGAAGAACCTATGCTTCAGAGGTTCTTACGTGGGTCAAGATATAAAATCAGACTCTCCACAAAAGGTGGAGAAAAGACTGCCTACTTATTACCTCTCTCAAGCCTAACTGTAAGCGGTAGCATTGTGGACATTTATTCAAGAGAATCAAGTAAAAAAGAAAATTTGTGTTACCTCTGTATTTTGGGAGACTTTGGCCTTTTGTAGTAATGGGAGGTGCATAATTAGACTAACAGTTGATCTCTTGTTCGATCTAATATGTGATAACCGTGAGGTCCTAAGGCAACTCGATATTAGATTCCACTTATTAGCCACATTTTTTGGACACTGCCCTCATCACCAGTAATCACCACAAGAGCAATTTCCATCCAGGAAGTAATGAAAACGATTAGCATCTCTCACAATAATTTCTCTTCTTACTATCTTTGTTATGCATTTGGTCAAACGATGACAGTCAACACAAACACGAAGATTCTTGGTGATTCTAATTAAACAACCAGATGGCGTGTTCAAAAGCCCAAATGCTATTGCTAGTCTCTCGCTATGACCCCAAAGCAACTTCACCTTCGTCTGCTCATCCACATCACGGAGAACACAACTCGTATCTGGCACATACCCACAAGTCTCCACCTCTAACCTTAAAGTCTCCAAAAACTGGAAAATCTCACTACACTGCGGATGTGAATCGTCACCAGAAAAAAATGTATGGACCTGGTTTCCTACTTCAATCAAGCTATATCCAGGTATTTTCTTTAGACCCTGTTTCCTCATAAAGCCTCGAATGTAACCTACTGCATCCCATCTCTTCGCTTCTGCATATATATTTGATAAAATAACATAAATTTCAGGGTTCATGGCATCTAGTTGAAGCAACCTATCTGCAGTTTCAATACCCATATTGATGTTTTTGTGAGTACAGCACCAACTCAGTAAAGCTTCAAAAACAGAACTACCGGGTTCAAAAGGCATTTTTCTAATAAACGCCACAGCATCTTCAAGACGACCTGCTCGACCAAGAAGATCAACAAAGCAAGCATAGTGCTTCTCATTAGGCCTGATGTTATGGTCTGTTTCCATGCTGTTAAACAGACTGATCCCGTCGTCCACTAGCCCCGAGTGACTACAAGCAGCAAGAAGAGCAACAAAGGTAGCTTGATTTGGCTTAACTCCCTCCTTTATCATTATATTATACATGCTAAGAGCTTGATTCCCAAGACCATGCAGGCCATAGCCCGTTATCATAGAGTTCCATAAAATAACATCTTTATAGACAGACCCATTCTCGAATACCCTTTCAGCAGAGCTCATTTTTCCACACTTGGCATACATATCAATTAGGGATGTCATGCTAACCATGTCAGAAACAAAGCCGCAGCGAACTACGCGAGCATGCACACTCCTTCCTTTCTTCAGAGATCCCAAATGGGCACAAGAATGAACCAAACTAACAAGAGTAACAATATTGGCAGTAACTTCCTCGTCTTGCATCTCACGAAATAATTTCAAGGCATCCTCTGCGTGCCCATTTTGGGCTAGCCCTACCAACATAGCAGTCCATGTAACCACGTTCTTATTTTTCATATGGGTAAACACCGAAGTTGCCAGCTCCAAGGTGCCACATTTGGAATACAAATCAACAAGTGTAGTAGATAAAATGAGATTTGATTCAAGACCCTTTCTTAAGATGCAACCATGGAGGATCTTTCCACTTTCTAAATCAGCTTTTTGTGAACAACCATGAAGGAGGCTAACAACAGTTGCTGAATCAAACCTCCCACCAGTGTTGACTAATCTACGAAACAGGTCGAGGGACTTGTGAACCAGACCATTATGGATGTATCCTGATATCATTGCATTCCACGATACCAAACTTTTCTCGGTCATCCTCTCAAAAACTGAATTAGCACTTTCAGTGTGACCCATTTTGCTATACATATCAACCAATGATGTAAGAACCAGGATATCCTTGCCTATTCCCAATCCAAGCACAAATCCATGAACACATTTCCCAAGTTCTAAGTTTCCAATCCCACCACATGCCTGCATCAAGCTCACCATAGTAATTGGAGTTGGGCTAATTCCACAACCACGCATCTCGAAAAACATATCAATAGCCTCGTTAAAATAGGATGCCTGCACGTAACCTCCAATCATCGAATTCCAACAAACAACATCTCTATTTTGAATGCCATTGAAAATTCTTTGTGCCTCATCAATATGATTAAATTTAACCAGAAAATTTATCACTGAACTTCCAAAAAACCGATCAGTTGTCATCCCACTTTCCGCAGCACTTCTGATTATTTGCATCCCGCTCTCATAACCTGACAAGCCTGTACACGCTTTGAGCGCGAAAGTACAAGTACAACTATCAACATCTAAATTCCGACAACCCATCATCCAAAACAACTCGAGGGTCTCATCATACCGCTCATTTCGTATATACCCATTCATCACGGCATTGCATAGAAACACTTCTGGGTGGGAAATTTGATCGAACACGCGACGGGCAGCTTCCAGACTACCCAAATCAGAGTATGCCTTGACAAGTTTGGTGGCCACAAATTGGTCCGCAGATAGTGAATTGAAAATGATCTGAGCATGAATCGACTTAACTCGAATGAGGCATTGCGAGAACTCTTGCAAGAGTAATAAGAGTTTGTCCACAAGGGAGGGTGATTCGTTGAATCGGGCATATCTGAGTGCTGAACTATAGGTTGATAAGTAAGAGGAGGAGACGAGTCGACAGAGGATTTTGGGTACAAAGACGTTGATTAAATGAAATGAATAAGGCATGTAGATGAGAAAACAACAATTCATTGGTCAGATTTCAGCGTTCCAATAGTGGAAGCCATAAGCTACTTGTCTTTTTCGTATACCAAATTGCGCGCGGCTAACTGCTTTTTACAAGTAGTGGAACGGCTACAACGGTCATTTCACTCAGCAAAGGGCAAATTATTGGGTAAAACCTGACAACCAACCAAGTGATTGATACAATAATCACAATTTATGTGGGTCACATTTTGTAACAATTTACATTATAATTTTATTATAAAATTTGTTGCCTTAATATTGAGTATAAGTAACACGTAAAATTACCAAATAGTACTCCAATTCAAGAGCATCAAATAATTACTCGTGACAAAGTGGATGTTTGGTGTAAAATTCTAAAGGCCCACGCATTTTTTTTCCTTTTGATACATCTCATAAAATTTCAAAAATCTCACATTATTTCACACATTTTATAATACCAAATCTAACTCCATCTTTTATCTCAAATTTTCCATATATAATCAGGGACGGAACCATAGCTAGACTATATGAGGCCATGGACCCCAGTTTTCTTTCAAAATTTTTATTTTTATATTGATGCAAAATTTTCATGTGAGAGGTTATTAAACATTTTTTAAAAAAATTTGGCCCCCAGCCTTCTTCATACATGTCTCTTTCTTTCATGTTCAGTTGCTCTTCATTTTAAATCTGGAGTAGAACTATTTAATGGGGTTAATTTATTGTCCAAAAATGGGTCCATCTCAATTATTTGAGTAATTTATTTTATCATTTTTAGTTTGTAAATTATTTTTGCCAAAAATCAATTTGATTAGACATCGTTAACAGGCTAAACAAATCATATTTGTGTTAGAAAATGAACGATATTGATACGACACCGTTCATTTCTAATACAAATATAATTTGTTTAATTATTTAACAATAACCGATCAATTTAATTTTTTGTAAAAAAAAATCTATACATTGAGATCAATAAAATGGACAATTCAAATCATCAAAATACAACTTATAATTGATCTAATTGAATCGATCTAATTTACTTAGGAATTAGTGAAAAACTAAACTCTTTTTACTTTCTCTCTCTTGTTTTGTTTTTTTCCCAATATTTAGATTTTTTACCACCTCTCTCACCTTTTTCTCTCTCACTGAAATAGAAGCAGAATTCATAGTTCATAATAATACGCAAAAAAAAAAAAAAAATCATAGCTCACTTTACTTTTCAAAGCTTTTTCTTATTTCATTTGCAAAGTATAATTCGTAGATTATATTAATACGCAAAAAAGAAAGAAAAAAAATCTCATTAAGCACCCGTAAATGTCAAGTCTTAGTTCCATTCCTGTATATATACAACCACCGACTACGAACTTTTCCCCCACTCCACTCCACCCCACCCACCACCCCACCACCACCCAATGCTTCCCACATTTCCTTGTCCCCCATGGAACTCCTCACCCCTTCTAGATCTTCCCAACTCGCCTTCTCTCTTTCTCTATTTTTTTTGGAGTTACGACTTCATTTTGCGAAAGATGACCACAGTGAGGAATGGGGTGGTGGTGAGGGCCAAAGCTAGAAATTTGTATTTAAAGGGGGCAAAATATTAAGTATAGAAAAATCTAAACAAAGGATGAGAACCATTGCAATGCATTGAAATATAATAGACTTTAATTTTTTTATTTATATATTTTTTTATCGAACGATGAACAAAAATTATTCAGTTTAAAATATTTTAATTAACTGTTGTCTTATTGAGGACAAAAAAAAATAATTATTAATAAATAATAAATTCAAACAATTCTATGTTAGAAAAAGTGTACTAAGAAAATAGAAACTTTTTTTTATTACAGGAAAATAGTGCAGAACACGTTTTATGATAAAGCCTTAAAACCAGTAAAAATCGAGAAAACGAAAACAATACAAGAAATATAACTTGTATTAAATGAAAATTGCATACTAAACAAATTATAGACTTTGTAGAACCAAAAGGAAAGATGTGATCAAATGGTAGCAGATCGTGATCGAGTCCAGCGTTTGACGCTGCGTTCTTGAGACAAAGTTTGCACTCGCCTAGGTGCTTGTGATTGGTGAACATCTACCTCTCCGAATGAAACGATAACCATGTGCAGAAGAAGCACTGCTATCTACACACATAGCGAACCAATGGCGCCTTGGACTCTCTCTCAAACTTGAGCAGAACAAAAACGAAGAGAAGAACTCCGAAAAATTAAATGATTCAAACTGGTGGAGGAACATGGTTTAAATATGTCTAAAAATGGTGAACAATGTAGAGACACTCACTTGCAGTTCAAACACACTTGATCATACTAAATCGGTATGAAGGTTATATTGAACCGTCACATTCTAGAATCGATGGATGTGGAGGCAAAATACGATGGGAAAACAAAAGGAAATCAAAATATTTACTTAATGGTACCTCTTGGGGTTCAAACCCAAATCCAACTTTGGTCCTTATAAGCACCTTAAACTTTCTTCTCTCAAGCAATGTGGGATAAAATTTTTTACCAACTATTTTTCGAACTTCAAGTAACCATCTTTGGAGTTAAATATCATTCACTCCTAAAAATAGTTTTTCCAAAATAATTACATATATTTATTCCTCACATGTAATTAAACATTTTTCCTTCAAACATTCATATAAAATAAAATATGAAATCCACTCTTTACTTGCCTCAAAGTTTAGCAGAAATTTGCTTTGAAAGCCATTTTTTCTTAACAATTCCTTTCATGAATAAGATTTGGCTCATCAAATTGAACAGAGCTTGAAATAGACACTCAGAGAAAGAGATAGTACAATTGAAAAATTCCATACATAGGATAGTAATCTTTTGGTCTTAAACCTTCTCATCTGAAGGACTATCGAAGTTACTAAATAATCAGTAAACGTGATAACTTGAACTATTTATCTATTTTTGTAAATCAAGTCAATAGAATTCACACAGGATTTTTTCAGATGCAATTGGTCCTCAAGGTTTTACCCATTTTGGCTATGAGCAATTCCTAGTTTTCATAACTGCTTTAGTAAATGCAACCTTAATATTCTCATTGAAGTGGTTCCTTCTTACTCATATATCTGAATCTTATTAATAGCATCTTCCTATACCGCACATGGAATTTCAAAGATGACATTATAATAAATGACATTATATATATATATATATATATATATATTAAATTAACACATTTAATAAAAAAACTAAATAAACAAAGAAAATTCTATTTATTAATTCTAATTCATTTTAGTTTTAGATTTGACTGAAATAGGATTTCTTCGATAAGGAATAAACTAAACAAACAATGGATAAATACAAGCGACCTCCTGGAAACACTCTTAATATTGTATTCACCTAGAAGAAAAACAAAAAATTGCGTTTTATTATGATCTCGGAGAAAGTTGCAATCAATAAGATTTCGCTATTCCTCCTTTCCCAAAAGGGTAAGTGTGAAATTCTTTTAGCTTAACTCAATAACGTTGCAGGTATTATTGTATTATCATAGGAATGGGTAGAAGATGTTATCTCCAAAGTAATTTTACTGAGTCATACACAATTCAATTGTTCTTTTGAACCTAGATCTTGAGATATCTGGTCTGGTAGATTAGATTGCCATTGAGGTGACTCTTAATTCATGCGTTTTAAACCCATTTTCTTTGATGAACGATTCACTTGCTCTCTAGTCAAACCTTTAGTTAACAATCCGTTATATTGTTTTTTGACTTCATATATTTTATGAAATTATTCTACTCGAGAACAAGTTTACAGTATTATGTCTATGACGTATACGTCGAGACTTACCATTATATATATGGTAAATTACATCTACACATTTTGTATTTAAAGCTAATAACATTGATACTTCTTTTATTATTTGAAATATCGCTGTCATCTCTTACTTTCTTATTTATGTAACAGTTTGGTCCATTCGTTAGTTAACCGTTAGTTGCCCTCCCTTATTTTATTATTTTAACAGTCTGGTCTATCCTTCCTTACTTTATTAGTTATGAGTTTCATATGTGCATTTTCTATGAAAATAATTTTTTTTCTTTTTTTTTTTGCACAAACAAAACTGAGATTAATGTTAGATACATACTAAATTAATAATAATTTATACGAAATTGAATGACAATCGATTTTAAGTCAGCTTAAAGTAAGATTTTTTATTTTTTTTAAAAGCCTTAAAAGCCAAAAAATCTCGTTTTTCAACTTAAAGGTTTTTAGCCATTTTTCTTTTTATATATAATTTTTTATATCTTTTTAAAAATATTATAGCTTTTATTGTACACATTTATTTTTTATAAAAATTATATTTTTAAAATTTACTCCTCAAAATCTATCAAACAAAATCTATATTGAATATAAAATTATTTTAAAATAAACTTTTAAAAATTATTACAGCTTTAAGAAAAAAGAATTTGTTTTTTGGCTTAAAGTTATTATAATTTTTAAATTTTATTTTTAAATAATTTTATATTCAATATAATCTTGTTTGATAGATTTTGACGAGTAGATTTTAAAAATATAATTTTTATAAAACCTAGATGTGTATAATAAAAGTTATGATAATTTATAAAAATATAAAAAAATTATATACAAAAAGCAAAAGGGCTAAAAGCTTTTCAGTTGAAAAACGAGGGGTTTTTTTTTTGCTTTTAAAGTTTTATGCAAAAAAAAAAAATCTATACTTTAAGCTGACTTAAAACCGGTTGTCATTAAATTTTTTATAAATTATTATTAATTTGGTATGTAGCTAACATTAATCTCATTTTTATCTGTGCAAAGAAAAAAAAATTACTTTGATGAAAAATATAGGGTAAATTACACTTAACTTTCACGAGATTTAAGCTTATTACAGGAATCTCCCCTGTAGTATCTGAAATTACGCTGTCTTCTATTCTGCTTTATTTTTATATTTCAGATACCCTATTTTGTCAAATAACCGTTAAAAAACTTGATGAAAAATACTAATATTAACAATTATTTTATATTATTTCTAATTTTACCCTTATTTAAAAACATAGAAAGAAGAGTAAGTCTTTCCCCCATTGTATGCCACCGCAGACATAGGTTTGACGAATCAAATCCCAACCTAACATTGAATCACACTACTCTCTCAGACACAATCGAACACAATGCTTGCAATGGATTTCTTCCTCTATTACTCTGTTTTTTCTATTCTTGGCCTATTTTCATGTTAATTCCTCTTGGGTCAAATTGATTTTGGCCTAAACCCAAATCCCGATGTGAAAATTCCCAAAATCTACTTGGATCAAATTAATTAGAACTGTGATGCTGTAATTAGAACTTTCGAT
>JAOTRH010000024.1:10077677-10101801 GCA_034768845.1 Heliamphora exappendiculata | reverse complement strand
TATATATATCTTCCCCTATTACTACTAAAATCTGACTTTCCTTTCAGTAGGGCTAAGTTTAACATCTTCAGCCAGATGTGATACTCGATCACTGACTCGGGAGTGCTGGATCAACAAGGTTGATAGACTCTGTGGCAGGGTCAACATAGATACCGTCAACGTGTGGTTTCAGGCGCTAGCCATTGACTATGAGATACTTACCTGAGCGAGGGTTGAGCAACTGGCAGGCACCGTAAGGGTAAACGTGTGTCACTACGAACGGGCCATCCCATCGAGATTGGAGCTTACCAGGAAATAGCCGTAGCTTGGAATTGAACAATCACACCTTTTGATTTAGCTCAAATGACTTTTGATGAATGCGTTTGTTGTGGAAATCTTTCGTTCGAGCTTTGTAGGTGCGGGAGTTCTCATAAGCCTCGTTACGAATTTCTTCGAGCTCGCTGAGCTGAAGTTTTCGATGGGTACCAGCATCAACCATATCGAAGTTATAGGTTTTGATGGCCCAATAGGCTCGGTGCTCTAGCTCGACCAGAAGGTGGCATGCTTTGCTAAAGATGAAAAGGTACAGGGACATGCTTATGAGGGTCTTAGAGGCGATACGATAGGCCCAAAGGGCGTTGTTAAGCCTGTCGAACTAATCTTTCCTATCATGACGGACTGTCTTCGTTAGAATATTCTTGACTTCTCTATTGGATACCTTGACTTGTCCACTAGTCTGTGGATGATTAGGAGTGGCTACCTTGTGAATGATGAAGTAGCGGTGAAGCAAGAATGAGGAGTACTTATTTCGAAAGTGTGTACCACCGTCCTTGATGATAGCTCATGGAAAACTAAATCGATTGAAGATATTGGATTGAAGAAACTTAACCACAACTTTGTGATCATTTGGTTTAGTTGCCACGGTTTTGACCCATTTAGACATACAGTCTACTATTACTAAAATAATACTTGTAGCCATGTGACGGTGAAAATGGTTCCATAAAGTCGATGCCCCAAATGTCAAAGAGTTCGACAATAATAATGGGGTTTAGGGGCATTACGTCTTGGGAAAAAATCGTGCCAGTTTGTTGGCAACGAAGTCAAGCTCGACAGAACTCATGAGCATCTTTGAAGAGAGTGGGCCAAAAGAAACCAAATTGAAGGACTTTAGCTGCCGTCTTCTTGCCACTGAAGTGTCCTCCACAGGCAAGAGAATGACAGAAAGTTAGAATGCTAGCCACCTCAAATTCGGGGATGCATTTACGAATCACTTGGTCGGAGCATTATTTGAAAAGTTTCGAATCTTTCCAAAAATGTCCTCGGAACTAATCCAGTACAATTAGATTCTGATAAAAGAGATGTTAAGCAATGGGCAGCCAAACTAGATATTTTTCCTAAAGTTACGCCGGCCTAACATTCTTTAATCCAAGTATCCAAATCTACTTCCTTGGTAAAGATTTCAAGAGTATACAAAGAATTCACAAAATCACTTCAACAGATTGTCGTTTCAAAATCGAGAGAAAATGAACGATGACAAAAGATTTTATCAATGGCGAATGTTCAAAACGGGTAATTAACAAAGAATTGATATCGAGTTCTACGAAAGAATAGTTAGTTCAAGGATGATGGCTTGAATTAGAGGAGAGTCAAATGCAAATACCAGTCATTATCGAGGCATGAAAACTTGAGGACAAGGGTATTTTCTAGTATTGAATTTCTGATAGGGTTACCAACAAGACTTGGTGCATAAAGGTTATCGACAAACGACACTTGACAATACCGTTGAGGACTGATAATATCATAAGGAAGGACATGCAAAGAACTTCAACCAAGTACAAAATTTGACACAAAGGCTTGGGGCAAATGAGAAAAGAACTTATAAAGATGGAGTTGTAGGGTTCTAACGGTGGCTCTCGAGGTAATATCTAAAACTTCTCCTAGTGCGTACTCCTGTCTACCACCCTCAAAATAAGATAACTCGTTGCATGAATCTCCAGTCTTCGATTTAGATGCTCTTACTCGTCTTTTGCATGTAGATTCCTTGCTTCTCTCGAACTCGGTAGCGTCGTAACGCAACTCACTATAAGAGTTAGACATAGCAGATTTTTGTTCTTATAATGTATAGTTGATAATAATAATAAATAATATAACGCACCCTATAGAGCTTCAACGCGATATAACACATGATTTTTCATAACTCAAGGCCTGAATGTTCACTAAACCTAGGCTCTGATACCAACTTTGACATCCCGTTTTTTGGGCACGTCGGGACGTACATAAGTATTCATAAAAGCGATACTCCAGCCATTCATTCATAGTTACATATGATAAGTATTACATTATTAAGAGTTCTAAACTGTTCAAAAGTACATAGTGATTACAATTTCGCAAAATATTTACAGAAAATTACAATAAGCACAGGGAGACTGAACAAAAAGAATAAAAAAGAGAATATTCAAATCTTCATCAAGCATTGTCGGGATCTACTAGCTCCTGCCACTCACCCTATTCTTCAAAATATTTTTCTTCTTCGGGGGCGACTTCCTCCAAAAACTCCTTCTCCTCACCTGAGCCAAAACCAAAAAAAAAACTCTCAAAACTCTCTAACCAATCCCACGGCACAAACTCACCACAATGCATTTCTTAAAACGCTTAAAGCATTTATAAATCAAGGAGACAGGAAAAGATATAAAAACAGTATACAAGTAAGTAATAAAGAACTAATTATGCAGGTAATGAAGTGTGCAATGTAAATGTATTTTCCCAACCCGATTATAAATAAACCACTCGAATTTCGATTGACACAATTACATTTCCATACGTTAGGCTCCCATGCACAAACGTTCCCGATCACGACGGCGTATAACGAGCGTTCGGCTCAAGACGTGGCACATCTTAGGACGTACATAACCCAAAGTCAGCCATACCCAACACAACAATCTGAATGGCACCATTACGTTCCTGTGCGTTAGGTTCCCGTACGTCAGTGTTCCCGATCACAGTGCCTATAGCGGCAGTTCGGCTCAAGACGTGACACAGTTTAGAACGTAACACAGATCAGGATGTACATGACCCATTGTCAACACCTCCATCAACCAGGATTCACTAACCAAGATAAAAAGGTCCATCTTCCCCCACATCAACCATATCGAGATACAACTTAAAAATATACAAGAGGTAACCCACAAAATGTCTCTAGTGCCACAATCACAATACACATGGTATAACAACTTATATTTCGAATTACAACTAATAATGGCATGATATGCAACTAAGTAAGGCAAATTATACAACTCAACATAGCATATGGTACAACTCATTAAAGCACTAAGTACAAGCATATGAAGCATAAGTCACAATTCTCAAGATAAGGTTCAAACTTTATAGCATGAATTTTAATCATCATATAATCACTATAAAACATTAATAATCCAATTTGAATCAATTAAAATATATACTTCAAGTCCCACAATAAAAACATGTCAACCACGCACTTAACAACTTAAGGGTTAACTTTCAAGTATCAATTTAAAAAGAACAACAGTGTTTTGGGGTACCTAAATTTTGAGTTAAGTTTTGATTTTTGGTCACCATTTAGATAAAAATATTTTTTACAACTTTTATATTTAACACTAAGGCCAAATCGTAGGACAAATAGGTGAATAATTTCATTTAAGTGAAATTGGTTCAGCACTTTACAGGAAAAAGTGTAGAAAAAGTGTTTCAGTTGGTCTCAGTTTTGGGGTATCAAATCAAGTCCTACAGGTCTAATTGTTGGATATGTTCTAGTGTAATATGTTACTTACAAACTTCGTGAATAGTGCTAAGGGTAATTATTTGAAACTTATTAGAGATAAAGGCCAATTTATAAAATGGGTTCAGTCAGCTACAAAATACACAGTAGAATCGGGTTACAATAGAGAGTTTAAAAATGATTTAAGGGACCATCCGTGGGTATCTAGGTCTGATTTTTGGAAAGCATATAGTTCAATATATTACCTACACTTTTCATGAAAACCACGTTTAGATTTGGCCACTAAAAATATAGGTTTCTGGTTATACAAAAACATGTGACAGAGGACTCTGTTACTCACAGATCCACAATAGTGATTTTAAGATGCATTTTAACCTATAAAATCTCAATATTTTGGGCTCTTTGTTGGTGGATCGAAAGATATACATGTTATTTACATTTTTTATATTTTGACCTAAGCTTTGATATCATTCTAAACTAAGATTTTTAGGTTTGCAATTCTGGGTGGTCAGAAACTGGTATATCTCGAGTTATATTCAATGAAATCAGTTCCAACCAATTTTGTATGAAATATAACATCAAAACCTAGGTCTGGACATAAAATTCACACTTAGATTATTTTTCTATTTTTAGTTATGATAATTCAAATGTTGGGGCAAAAAGTTAAAATAGCTATGAAGTGAGGCCTTTATGGGTGTTAGCCTCCTAGCTCACGGAGTGTCAACATTTGGTCCCATTTATTTACATGCATGTGTTTTATACATAAAAATCAAAGTTTCAAAATTCATGTAAGTTTTCAAATTCAAAAAAAATCACATGCAACCACACCTAACAACATACCAAACGTAAACTGCCCTATTTCAACTCTACAACGCTTTTTTAATCCATTTTCGGTTCTTGTTCTTGGTTGTGTTTTAAGGGAGGAGTTGAGAGGAGTTTTAGGGTGATATTGGACCGAAAGTTCAAAAGTTTTACTTACTTGTTTAATGTTCTAACTGTGGAAGGATGTATGAACTTAACTTTGTTGTACCACCACCTTGATCATTCTAGCTTCTTTTTCCTCTTTTTTTTCTCAAACTTGTAGAAGCACTCAAGAATACTCTAATCTGGTCTCTGTCACTCTCTTGGACAAAAACATGGAGAAGAGAAGGGTGATGTTTGGATTGGTTATATAGGCAAAGAGGTAGTGGACTTAATGATGTGTTTCGAAGCTTTAATTTGAAAATTTTTTAGATTCATTAGTTGCATGGCATGGAGAAAGAAAATGTGATTGACATTTTCAGATCATGGGGCTTGTTTGGGAGGCTCAAATGCTTATTTTGCATTAATTTGGGGTTTAAACTAAGTATTTGTACCAAATTGTGCAAGAAAACGCTTTAAAAATAAATTTGATGTATCTTTTTGGTGTCCCTACCTACTAAAACTTGTTATTTTAGTAAGTTTATAATTAATTTAGTATTTTCATAAACTATTTTAACTTTTATAGCAATTGATTAAATAGGGATAAGCTTTTAAGTCAATTAAGCTAGTTTGACAATATTTGACTTTTTTACTTATTTTAGTGTGTAAGAACATCAATAATGATTTTTTTTTTGCCTATATTATTATATTATCATGTATATTACTTGTTTAAATAATCTTGGGTCATAATAATACTTGATTTGTAAAGTTTTTTTTTCTCATTTTTTGCCTTAAAAAGGCAAAAAGTGACTTTTTGGGCACAAATCCCAAGGTGACCGGCCACTTAGGGGCTTTTTTTTTTGTCATTTTTGTTGTAATTTTTTCTTTTATTACTTAATTTTATTTAGATATTTGATTTAGGATATTCATGTATCAAATTTTAAAATTTTAATACTTTTTGCTGTACTAAGGACAAAATGATTATTTTACCTTAATTATGAGAAATTTTTATTTTTAATATAATATTTCATGTTACTTAGTAAATTTAGGATGTTAGGAGTCTTCTCTAAGTATTAGGATTTTGACTCTTTTGTATTAGATTTTTTTAGAGTTTTCGGATCGAATTAGGGTTTCGGGTTGCGTTAGAATTTTCATCATTTTAGCGACTTAAAATCTTGTTGGCTAACCATCATTAATACTACGGTTTGGGCTGAATTTTTACGTGGGTCATTACCAACCGGGTTATTACAAATAGGGTTTGAACCTAATCGTTACAAGGCGTTAGTGAGATCGGCGACACAGGGAGAAGGCGTCAGTGAGATCGGCCTAGGGAGGAGGCGTCGGAGAAGTTGGAAAAAAAAAAAGCAAAAGAAATGTCGAATACGAGAAGCACGGGTATATTTGCCCAATCAATTAATAATTTATAAAAAATATGACTTTGTGAAATATTTAAAAAGTAGTTAAGACTTAGTGGAACACAAATTCTCCAAATGGGACCTTGAATTAATTTTCCAAAAACATTTTATGTTAAAATGGACAAAGGGCCTGAATTAACAACTTAATGTTTAAAATTTGATCCCACGTTTTACACTTCTTATCAAATGACATCAATTTAGCATTACCATTAAAGATGGCCTCAGTCATCCACTAAGAATTTGCAAACAAAAAAACATACAAATTTCTTATCCTCTTTTAATTTATTTGAATTACAAACTAATTGGTTTAATTTTTAAATAGTTGCTTTTATTTGTCTTGACATCATTTATTATTTTAGGCTTCGTAATTAGGTTTTTTTTAATTTAAAGTATAAAAAGTTAAAAAATCTGGTTTGAAAAGCTTTTAATCTTGTAACCTTTTGTTTTTGACATTAAATAGTTTTATATATTTTTAAAAATATTTTAATTTTTATTATACACATTTGTTTTTTATAAGAATTATATATTTAAATTTACTCGTTAAAATTTATCAAACAAGATCCATTTTGAATATAAAATATGTCAAAATTAATTTTAAAATATAATAATTTTTTTTTGAGTTAAAGATTTTTGCCTTTTTGCTATTTTACCTTTTGGTATAAAGTCACTTTAAACTAAATTTTTTAGTTTATTGCTTTTTGACTTAAATTCCCCCTTTTGGTTCACCAAACAATTTTTTTTTTGCTTATTTAGCATAAATCTACTTTATGCAAAAACATCTAACTTAAAAGCTAATTGCCAAACGAGGCCTTAATATGGGCCATATTGTATTAGTTGCTAGAACGAAATTCAATGGAAATGTTTTTTGGTGCACGTTATATAATACACTTTTGGAGGCAAAATTTACCATATTTGATATCAGTACACATTTGATTTTTGAATAATAGCTACATAAAAGACAATAAAAATAAATATAGTTTTAGAAATAAGACCTACTAAATTTACTACTATTAATACATTTTACAATTATATTGCCTTTGTTTCACATCTCTAAAAAGTTTTTCTTGAAAAAAAAAATTACCCTTTAAACTATAACATTTGGCATATCTAAAAATCAACTCGATTCTCACAAAAATAATCTTGATAGTATTCCAAGCATAATAGCGTGAAAGAAAAAAAAAGCATATTAAATATTTTAATAATAAAATAAAATAAAATTACCCTAAACAAATTATTTTAAAAAAATTTACCGCTTATACTTTTTTAATAAAAAAAGTTAAACTTTTTTAAACATCCTCAATGCACTTTTTACTAGTTACTAGGTGCAGCAGCTCAATAATAGATTGAACTATAGTCTAATTGGGCGTGGGCTTAAAATGGATCTATTTTGATATTCGAACTATTCATTTTATTATTCTTGATATGTATATAATTTATGCAAAAATTCAAATCTATTGGATGTTGTTAAGTATATTCACCATTATTTTAAAATACAAATGTAATTTTGTACTATACTTAATATATTTGGTCAATTAAATTTTTATATAAATATTTCAAATATAAAAAACAATATAATGAATAATTAAGACCTGTTTAATATGCCTAAAAAGTTTAATTTTTAAAATGTTTAACTTTTTTAAAAAAAATAAGAATACAAAAAGCTGAGGTGTTTGGAAAAAATTTTTATAATAATTTTTTTTTTTTAATTAAAATATCTAATATACCTTCACTTTTTACTTTTAAATTGCAGTGTTTGAGATATTAGCACGACTTTTTTATTTTTGTAAAAATAGTTGATTTTTTTAATTGAGATTATTATAATAATTTTAGTTCAAAAAATATTAAGGTATTTGAAATGTGTGTAAGCTTTTTTTTTCTTAAATTAAAAGATGAAAAAAAAAGAAAAATTACACCTACAATCTTTAAGGTTTAAATTTATTATAAAAATCTTTTTCAAAATTGCTGAAGCTGAAATAACACTGATCCCCTATCAATATTGTTAAGTATTGTTAAGCAAACGTTAAAAAATAAATTTTTTATTATTTTACCTTTATTTCACATTCTTTCTTTTTCTCCATTTGCCCTATCACAGTAATCTCATAACCCGACCCTTCCCCAAAAATCGATCAACAACTAAATCCACTTGAATCAGAATCGAAATCGATTGAATCAAATAGTGAATCGAATAATCAAAATCGATTGAACCGAAAACCAGAAATCAAAATCGATTCAATTGAAAACCATAAATTGGAGAGAGACAATAGAGAAATCGGAGTGGATTTCAACCAGAAATTGCAAACCGCCTCCGATGATGCGTACTCGTTCAACCAGAAATCAATTGAATCGAAGAGTGGAGTGGATTTCAACTAGAAATCGCAAACCCCCTCCGTCACATTACTTAGATTCTCAGTCACTGAGCTTGCAGTTTGCGAGCAAAAAAGAGTAAAAATCAAATTTAGAACCCAAGATTTGTAAATCAAACAGATACATTCATACATGCATAAATAGAATTTCCTAACGCAACCATAGGTGTTTGTTTCGTGACTGTGTTTTGATGCGCAGTTCATGCAAGTAATAGAGATAGAACCACCAAGCCCTCCGAGGTACCTAATTGGAACGGCAATCATGATGATCGGCATCGTGTTGCCCGTCGGATACATGATGTTCCGCAACAAATGCGCCCCCTCCTCATCTTCCTCCTACTCCAAATAGACGTAGGGTAATTGATTTTGTCGTTAATTCCTTATTTAAAAAAAAATGCTTTTCATTAGAGTTAGTTTAATTGCCGACGTGAGTGAAAACTAAAAATGGGAACTTAATTTGGTGGTTCAGGAAAAGAGTTTTTGATATAGAGGCATAGCTTTTAAAGGAGTTAATTAGTATTTAGTTCTATTTTTAAGAATGGTAACAAAATTAGTACTACTACTTATTTTTTTTAAGTTTTAGTCGTATTTTTTAAAATTTTATTTACAAAAAAAAAATATATCCCTATTTGCATGTCTCATCTAAAAATTATTATTTCATTCATTGTTTGCAAACCCTAGTCGTTGCTCCTACTCATTGCCTCGCTGGCATTCCTCCTCTTTCTTGTCGCCGACACTATCGACCACCACTATCGACGCCACCACTAGTAGATGTGGCCGCCGCCACCCTCTTCTCCTCCGTCTAGATCCGAATTGTTGCCCCCCCACCGACGACGCCCCCTCATCCTCCATTCAGATTTGAACCACTAACAACGTCGACACTCCTCATTCGATCAACGTCAATGGATCCGCCGCTAGTGCTCCTCATCCTCCGCCAATGCTCCTCCTCTTTCGCTGCTCCTGCGGCACTGATCATCCTTCTCCTCCTAACCGTTGCCGCCCCTTCTCCTCTATCCAACCGCTCCTTCTCATCCTCTGCCGCTCCTCCACTCATCAGATTTGTTTCAAATCTCACCGCAGTACCATCGTGCTTCATCTTTCTCTTCCTCGCTGCCTTCGTCGTCGCTCTTCCTCCTACTCATCGCCACCGCTGACCACCAGATTTGGTTTGTTACATTAACCGGCGATCTATTAATGTAATAAATTTATCAAAAATTAAATTGAAATTTTTGTTAAAGTGAAATTTTTTTATAAAGTGATAAATTTCTTACTTCAGCTGAGAAATTCTATGAGAAATTCTGTTAAAGTGATAAATATCTGTTAAATTGAAATTTTTTTCCGGAGATGGAGTTGCTAGAGTCAGTGCCAGAGTAGTGGCCGGTGACGAAGGAAAAACAGTGACAGCATGGCTGAAAATAAACAGTATGTGAACAATGTTATAGGTATTTTTAAAAAAAAATATTAAATTAGGAATAAATTTATTAAAACTTATTGGATGAGACTAATACTCTTATAATTATATAAATTAGAATTGGTGCCACAATGACCCATTTTAAAGTTAGATTTCAGGTCACTGAAGTGTGATCGAGAAGAAAAAGGTGGTAAAGAAGATCGATGATAACAGAGGTGCACAGGGTAATTGTTAAATGTGTTGAGAATTGATTTTTTTTTTGTCTTGTTGGTTGTTTGGAACTTTGTTTCCTAATCTCCCATCGTTGTGGGTGTCAATTTGTTACCGTCTTCGAATGGTTTTCAGTTCTAAGGTTTGGTTTGCTCTTTGAATTTTTTTCAACAAGTAGTGTTTTGTTCATCGTTATATGAAAGATTGGTTTATTTGTTGGCTGGTGTTGGCTTGAGAGGGGAGTGCAATTAAGGGAGAGGGGAGGGATGACAGTTGCTGCATAAGAAAGGAATGGGTGGTGGTGCGAGACAGTGAAGAGGGATAGAGGTGGTGGTGACGGAGGTTGATGGTGGTGATGGAGGTCGGTGGTAGTTGGGGTGGTCGATGGTGGTGGGGTGGAGCCTGGTGATGGTAGGAGACACTAGGCAGAGATGTTGAAGGATAATAATAGAATTTTTATTATTTAATAAGGGTAAGAAAGAAATGTAATAGGATAAGTAGTGGTAAAATTGAAAGTAAAATTGTAATAGAATTTGCAAGTTTCGTCAAATTCTTTAATAGTTATTTAATGGAATGAGATATATAAAATATAAAAATAAAACAGAAGGAAGACTAATATTATTTTAGAAATTTTAGGAAAGATACTTGCATTTTTAATTAATTTCGAGAGAGATAAATATAATTTACCTAAAAACTAAATAGTTGGTCTTTTTTAAAAACTAAATTTTTTGAAAAAAAAAACTTTTTAATGAAACCAAACAGAGGCTTTGAATCATTTGAGTGTACTAATTTTAAATTCAAAATTGACCCTGAACTGATCGGGGGATCCTATGGATCGGAGTCTCTTCTTTTTACCTTTATTATCTAAAACTAAAAGCTTATGAGCTTCATTTTGCATTTTCCTTGCTATAAAATGCTTTTGGCTCTAACAGTGCTGCAGTAGAGGTTTGACTTGAACAGATTGGCGAACACAGAGACGTATAGGAACAGACATACACAAACAGCCGCGATCTCTTGTCCGAATGCTAAAGACAACGCAGAGCGAGCATGGAGAGTATATAGAAACATAGATTTGAAATTTCTCTCTCCTCTCTTTCTATTCTGATATATCAGAATCAATCAAGTATGTGACCTCCCACCTCTCTCTCTCTCTCTCTCTCTCTCTATGTATCTTCCCAATTTCTTCACTTCATGGAAGCATTAAATCATCTGGTTCCTGAATTAGGGTTTATATGTGTATTTTTTGTGTAACATGTGAAAAGTGTGTATGTGAGTGTGAAGCAGTTTGATCAATTTGATGTGTGAATTGATAACTTCAAAATGAGCTCAAGAAAGAGTCTGTATTGATCTTAGGGATTTTTTTTTTTTGCAGGTTGTTATTGTTGTTAGTTCGTTGATTCATATTGACTAATTGATGACTAGAAATTGGTCATGAATATGGTGAGAGATGAAGTTTAGGTTCAGCAGATGGGGTGTGTTTTCGGTCGAGAGGTTTCGTCAGGCACAGTTTACGAGGCTAGGGAAGAGAAGAGGGAGGTTGAGAGCGAGAGAGGTATTGAGAATTTGAGTGTTGGAACTAGGGAGGCAGTGCGGGTTGTGGAGACGAAGATCGACAGTGACAAGGGTGGTGTTAAGGTTGATGACGATAGGCCGCCACAGGGTGAGAGGAGGAGATCGAGGCCGAATCCAAGGCTGAGTAATCCCCCAAAGCATAAACACGGGGAACAAGTTGCGGCAGGGTGGCCAACTTGGCTTTCTGCACATGTTGGTGAAGCAATTGATGGTTGGCTTCCTCGACGTGCTGACACTTTCGAGAAGATTGACAAAGTTGGTCATTTTGCTTTCCTATTCATTGTTTAATTCATGTTCTTGATGTTAGTGTGTTCTAATCCATAAGTCTGATTGTTTGTTATTTAATGTTTTATGTATGTCAGATTGGGTCAGGAACATATAGCAATGTCTACAAAGCAAGAGATAATATGACAGGGAAAATTGTTGCGTTAAAGAAGGTACGCTTTGATAATTTGGAACCAGAAAGCGTGAGATTTATGTGTAGGGAGATTATTATTTTGCGGCGCCTAGATCATCCCAATATTATAAAGTTGGAGGGTTTGGTCACTTCGAGAATGTCGTGTAGTTTATATTTGGTGTTCGAGTACATGGAGCATGATCTCGCTGGACTTGCAGCTAGCCCAGAGATTAAGTTTACAGAAGCACAGGTTAGACGTAGTTCTCTACAATTAATGTATTATGTCTTGTATTTTCATTGGCAGTGCCCTACTAAGGAAGCATGCAACTTTTCATTCACCATTTCTTATTACTGCAGATAAAGTGTTATATGAATCAGTTATTATCTGGGCTTGAGCACTGTCACAACCGGGGTGTACTCCACCGTGATGTTAAAGGTTCAAATCTTCTTATTGACAATGGAGGAATTCTTAAGATTGCTGATTTTGGATTGGCTACTGTTGTTGATCCTAACCACAAGCACCCTTTGACTAGTCGCGTGGTTACACTTTGGTATCGAGCTCCAGAGCTTCTTCTTGGGGCTACTCAGTATGGTGTAGGCATAGACCTGTGGAGTGCTGGTTGCATTTTAGCTGAATTGTTGGCTGGTAAGCCTATCATGCCTGGTCGGACTGAGGTATTAATCCACTTTTATGTTCTATCATGCAAGTTTTAGCTTTATGTCATTTTAAATTTTCTTTCAATTTTTTCCTGTGTTCTTATTTTCTTCCTCATGTTTGTGGCAATGCCTTCACCTTCTCTAGAATGCTTCATGACTTCAAGATATACAATTTTTGTTTTTGATATTGTGGGATTAGTGGGACTGATGAATGGTGATGATGGGGTGTTGGTGGCTTGTGCTTAGTTGCACGAAGCGGGAGCGGGGGGAGCAAGAGCAAGAGCGGATGGGGGAAAGCGAGGCCATACAGAAGAGTTTAAGGTTGGAAGCACCTATGGGAGCGTTTATATATTTTATGTATTCTACGAAATAATTTTTATTTAATTGTAATATATAGTAAAATAAGAATAAATATTATAGATTAGTGTTAAATACATATTATTTTTTTGTATATATAAATAAATATTATGTAAATATAAAGTAATAGAATATATTTGAGTTATTTTATTCTATAATCTTTATTGACTCTTTAGAATATCTCTTATTTTCTTATTTTTATTTTGTGTTTTGAGAATCTATATATTTGAGAGATTTTATCTGAGTTGGGACCAAGGTTCTTTTTTGATAAGAGTGAGGTTCTTACAAGATTCTTATTTTGGAGCGCGGAAGCAAAGTTATGAGACAAATTTGTCACCCCGGTAGGAGGATCGTGCAACTAAGGGCTAGAGTCTAAAGTTGCATTGTCAGAGTGCATATTTTTGGGAAAGAAAAGCAGGAGAACACCTTTCCAACTTCTTCTATCTCTTGTAAAATTAAAAAATGAAAATTGGTAGGCATAGCTTTTCAATTTAGGATTGATGACTTCACAGGGGTAAAAAAGATATTGCCCTTTATTTTGTTGCTCTTAGCAGTTGAACCTCCAAGACGTACTGGGAATCAAATCTTACCAACTTGCTGCTAGTTTCCAGAATGATTTGAGAATCGTATTCTCTTCTTTCACAAGATTGCAATCCAAACCAAGCAATAACTCTCCCTGTCAACACATATCGAGTGCTAGTATTGCCTTGTCTTCTATTGTTTACTTGAAGAGTAAGAGAATAATAAGAAGGAAACGGGAGGGAGTTGGGTATCATTTTGAGGAATATTTTGCGAGATTGCCTCATTTCCTTCTTTCTTTCTTTCTTTCTTTCTTTTTTCTTTTCTGTTTTGTGTTCTGCTAGTTCATGTTTTTTCTTCTTGTTTTTACAACTCTATTATCTTTATACTTTTGCAATAAACTGTTGATATTTCTGACTCTTAAGGCTCTAAAAGCATGTTTCGAACAGGAGAATACTTCTGTAAATTCCAACTCTTCCCATTACCCTTTCCTATCATCAGCCCAAATGGCTATTATCCATAAAATATTCCAGTGAATAAAATTAGACAGTTTTGCGTGTATTCCGTGAATGATTTACAATTCAAGCTAGACTTGCTTCTACGAAATGTTGGGCTTGTGTTTTCTTAGGCAATTGAGTATCGTTAGTAATCAAGGTAGCTGTCATGGTTTCGTTCTTGTTATATTGATTAATCCAAACTTTGGACATTGGGTTCTCTCAAGTAACTTAAAGTCCTGTTTACAATGAAGTCATGTCAACTTTAAATCATTTTACCTGGATTAGATATGTGGTTTTTGTCTTGGGCCTTTTAGAATGTGTCAACCTGACAGGTTCACATATCTTTGTTGGAAGATATGTGTTGGACAGTGGTGGCGTTCAGATTATGGGGTGACAGTGGACGGAGGGATCTTGTTCTAGATTTCGAGAAAAAGCTGCACAATATTTTCTGAATATTATTCTGGTTTACAGATTGAATTGTATGGAGTGCTCATGATGAATAATTGTTGTGCTTAGCTCAGGATATAAAAGAACTCAGACAATCTAGGAAGTACATCATGTGCCACTATGTGAAGCTATAAGTATTGGGTTGATTTTACATCTAATCTTACAATCTGTTCTTAACACGGTTAATTTGATTGGATGCATAACTTTTGGCATTTATATTCTCCTTAATAAATCCAATAATACTGTTTCCATTATTATGAAATGAGAGGTGTGATATTTAGGGAAGCATGTTGATCAATTTTTATTATCATCGTGTTGGTTTCTTTTATTGGTAGTTTGGTATGTTGACTAGATTTGTTTGATTGTATAATTGCTTTTTCTTTATTTATTCTTTTTACTTTTTCTTTTTTCCCCTTTCATTTGTTATAACTTTGTCAGTTCTGTATATTGTTCGGTCACTACCTCTTATTGTATAGCATTCACGCCAATTACATATACAAGCTATGCCAGTCCCCCCATAAGGTTTCTGTAGGATACAGCTGTGTTTATGCTGTCAGCTCAGTGCTAGTGGCTGCAGTTTATAGATTCATTAGAACCTAATAAATGAACTCCACAGCAATATTCAAGCTAGAAATTGACCATAGGGCTCCCTCAACAGGGGTTTTGTGGTGTGCAATGATTTTCCATTTGTCCATGTTCAATCTAGGCTGTGAGTTGGGATTGGCTTTGGGTGGTGGTGTAGAATATGTTGAGTTGGTTAGGTTCTCAGTTGATCCCTTCACTTCTACCTTATGTGCGCCCTGGAACTTCATTTCCACACTTAGACTTGACTGACAACAACCAATTCTTTACCCCCTAAATTATTTCTATGTGTAGGTTTGAAAACTCTGCCTAAATAGTGCTTAAAGTCTTCTCTATTATAAACAAACTTGTAACGACATTAAGAGAACCGTTAGAGATGCTAAATTGGAAAGTTATGAAGATTTTTTCACTATATTAGGTAGTAAAGAGGGAGAAAATAACATCTATAAACTCGCTAAGTGAAGAGAAAAGAGAACAAGAGACTTTACTAAAGTTAAATGCATAAAAAGCGAGGATTTGAGGGTGTTAAAGTTGAGGAGATTAAGAAAATATGAAAAACCTATTTTGAGAAATTATTAAACGAAGTATAGAGAAGTATAGAAAAAAGAAGAGTGGTCTTCATATGGTTTTATCGAATTTAAAAAGACCTATGATAGAGTATCTAGAGATATTATAACGTGGGTGTTGGAGAGAAAGGGAGTAATAAAAGAGTATATTGATGTGATAAGAGACATGTATAATGGAGCTGCCACGACAATTAGATCACTTCCAAGATAAACATGTGAATTCCTGATTGCAGTAAGATTACACTAATGATCGACTTTGAGTCTTTATTGGTTTACCTTAATTATGGATGAACGAATTAAACATATTCACGATGATATTGGTACATGTTGTTCGCTGATAATATTGTCTTTGTGAATGAGGTTAGAAGTGTAGCTAACGCTAAGTTTAGAAATGCACAGAAAAACTTTAAAGTTAAAAGAGTTTCGTGCAAGTAGAAACAAAACTTTTGGAATGTAATTTTAGCAGTAATAGAAGTATTAATAATGAAGAAGTCAAGATTCAAAATCAAGAGATACTTAAGAGTGAATATTTTCGTTATCTAGGTTCGATTATTAACAAAGATGGAAAGATTACAAATGCTGTAATCCATAGAATCAAAGTTGGTAAGCTCAAGTGGAGCGGTGCTTAATACTTTTGGCGTTCAATGTGATCGATGGATACCTACAAAATTTAAAGAAAAATTTTATAGAACAGTTATAGACCAACCATTCTATATAAGACAAAATGTTGGGTTGCTAAGAAAGATTACATAAATAAAATGAGCGCTGCTGAAATGAGATGTTGAGGCGGATGTGCGGCAAGATTAGAAAAGATAAAATTAAAAATGAAAAGATTTGAGAAATGGTAGGGATCGCAACAATTGAGATCAAGTTGAGAGAAAATAGATAGAGGTAGTTTATACATATACAACGTAGCTTAGTTGATGAAGTAGTAAAAAAGTGATAAGATTATGGGTTATGGAAATAATAGAAGGAGGGATGGATCTAAATTGACATGGGATGCGTATTAAGAAAAGATTTGAATTTATTGAAACTAATTGAAGATATGACTCTTAACAAAGCAGAATGGCGTAAAAAGATTCATGTAGTCAACCCCAATTGATTCAATACTTGTGGAATGTTGCTTGGTGTGCAATGAATGGTTACTTTCACAGGAATTTAGTCTTGAGATGTAGTTGTATTTTTAAATTCTCTTTCTCCATCGCTGAAAGATCTCTTATGTTACTCTTTGTTGCATTCTTTTTTCCCTCAACCCAATGATATTCTCAGGTTTTCACATAAAGAAAGAAAATAAAAAATAAGACGAATAGCATGTGGAAACCTTCCAGTGATTGGATACAATAGACAGTTTTTTTTTAGTACTGAATTGTCTGGCGCTTGATACTAGAAAGATAATACCAGACTAGCCATGTTCTTTTTTCAGCATACATTGATAACATGGACAAGATTTTTCCACACTCAAAAAAAAATTCTGATTTGCCCTCTATTAAGGAGACAGGGACAAAAACATAATATTTTGATCAGAAGCCCTAAATCTTGAGGGTTTCATTACACCAATTATTAGGGATTTTGCTGGTATCTTGGAATTTTAATAACTACTTGCTCGGCTCGATACTTTTTGGGTGTTAACAATTTTGGGTTCTCACACTATTTTGCGATTACGAATTTTTTTAGGCTTAGTCGTATACTTACTGCTCATTCATGGCTGGTTTGCTGTCGTACCGTACCAAAATAAATATTTAAAATCCTAAAATTAACTACTATTTAGTAGAATAGTGGTTAAGTCCAGGTATCATTTCTCATGAACCATGGGACAGAATTACAATTTTACAACTTAAAATATTATCCGATTTTCTTTTATAAAAAGATTTATTTGTTTTAATATAAAAAAATCTAAAATTAAATTAAATTAAAAATAAAAGATTTGATTTAGATGAGAAAAGATTTCCTAAGGATTTGAATCCACCATAGCCAGTATTTTAATTTCATTCAGATTCTATTTCATTTATTCGATTCAATTCAATCCGATCACGACTACAAGACTGACACAGATTAGCAAGAGAATAAAGTCAAATCCAAACTCGGCATATCCTATCTTAGACGTGGCACGCATCGTCCGAGTGATCCCGGCACGACCCGTTCTATTCGAGTATAAGATATCTTACGTTTGGCTAAGAATAAGAACATATAATAGTTGCATGGTCTCGTTATTACAATCACATAAAGGAAAAACGGAAATTAGATAATCAAATTAAAAATCCGTTGATCAAACGCCAACGTCTCAACATCATATAACGAACTGAATCTGAATAGAAAAGAAATAGAAATTTAAACTACACTAAAATACCGACTAGGGGTTCATCAACCCCTAGGAAGAAGAAGATCAACCGATCATGTTTCGGCTCGAATCCATAAAGAGTTAAAGAAGAATTGGTTCCCGGGCCTCCGTCTTCGTCTTCCGTCACTTCCTAAGCCTCTAGAGTCGTCTCTAAAGGAGTCTTCAATATGATTTTTGAAGATATGGAATGAATAGAATGAATCCCCCAGGCTTTGTTTATATAGTAGTGATCCACGGCCCTTATTGTAAAGTTTTGTTCAAATTCTGACTGTCCCGTTCCGTCCGGACAGAAATCTTTCTGTTCTGGTTCTGTTCGGATGCTCTAATTTCCGTCTAGACGCAAATCATTCTGGTCAATTTCCGTCCGAACGTCCATATTTCCATCCGGATGCAATTCCGCAAAAACGCGACTGCGCTGTTGTATCAACTTCAAATGAGCATAACTCCTTTATCCGAACTCCGAATATGGTCATTCTTGTGTCCAAATTGAAGCACCTTAAGTCTACTTTCCAATGGTTTTGGCTTTATATCAAAATTCATTTTGTACAAAAAGTTATAACCAAAATAGTGAAGGTATGGTAATTTTCTTCACACATTTTTCACATATTTTTTGCCGAACTTATTTTGAAACATTATTTTCTTCACTATTGAACCTTTTTACCGAATTCCTTGAAATTTGAGCTATTACCAATCATGGTGCCGGGTCTTCGGGTCTTGAGAGGTAACCGGAACAACGTTGTTTTGATCATTTGGCTTCTGCTTCGAAATTATTGACCTTTTACAACTTTTGATCCATTTTAGCACATTTTTCCATCATTTTGCTTTTTCTGATGCTAATACTGAAACACTACTAAAACATATTAATAAACACATAAGCGAGACTTAGAGAAGCATACTTTGCAGGATTTGATTGGCACTTTTACATACCGATCACACCCCCAATTTACACTTTGCTAGTCCTCGAGTAAACCAAAAATAAAAGACAATTAAACTAATCTAACTAGAATTTATTTTCGTAGGATACACGATTGCACTTAGCATGTGCAACAAGCCTTTAAACCCCTAGGTGTCCCCTAGTGGACGAGTTATAATCTCATGAGGGTTTCTAGAGATGATACTCACGAACTTCAAACACGTGCATTTTGAAAAACATAAGTTAAAATTGTGAATTTCATACCACCAACAATCAATTTGTACAACTTCTTAGTTACTACCATCCTTACAATTAACTTCCCACAGACCTGGACTCAATGTGTGTGAAGACTCAGCTACGTGTCTTGGTATCATGCCTCTGAACATTTAAAGTTTGAACTTTTGTCAAAACTATGTCTCGACTTCAATTCTCACTTGATATCACTTACAATTAAACACTCAGAAACAGGTTTATGTATATGTGCACTCGTGGTATGCGGCAGAATTTATGTTAAGCAAATCAAATATATTCCGCATACTTTTGACACAAAAAGACGCTTTATTCAAACAATGTCTCTTAATCTCATGACTAGAATGCCAATTATTGAGAATATATGAAGTGCTTCATTCGTCATTTTTAATAAATTATTTTCACACATTAAACCATATCATTCTTGGGATCAAATAAGTCTTTATTTTTTGTTGTAGCGTTGGATAGGAAAATTTGTATTTAGGCTAGGGTTGAGTGTATATAATGTCCTAGAACATTCTAATTGCTAAATATCACTCAATTCTCCAATTTATTTAATTATTGCTCACATTCACCATTTCCAAAACCAACTTTTGATTTTATACTCCGCAGAATTCCATATTTTGCCATTTACTCAATCATCTCTTTTTTTTTTTTTCAACTCAATTGTCCTTATTTTTTTCTTTGCTTTTTTTTTTTCATTCATTTTTTTTTCATCCGTTTCTCTTTTTTTCTCTTTTTTTTTAAAAAACTTTCACCCTTTTGCTTGTGGACTTTATTGTACTCAAATAGCCACTTAACCTGTTCACATGACATATTCAGATATAACAGGGGAACAAGAAAAAGGCTTAAAATGAGGGAAGGTCAATTGAATACAAAAAATATGAACAGGCTCAAATATAGAAACATGGCCTAAAATCTTTTCCCAAGTTTGACATAGTTTTTTGTATGGTCCTTATTTATAGAAAATTTTAAATGAGTATTATAATAATGTTCTCAACTCGTAACCAAAATGAATTAATAACGAGATTAATCAATGACTAATGTATGCTAAAAAAAAATGTAATATGAGTAAATGTAAAAAAAATTCTCAGAAAAGAAAGATAGTCCTAAAAGCTCACTAAGGGTTAAGTCTTCACTTTTTTGTTTTTCAGCTAAGTGTGCAGTGCATAAAAACTAAGTGTACAAGTCTATAGTCTATTTTTTATAAAAATTTTAGCAACTCAAAAATCACACACCTTAATTTATCCGGGGGACACGATTCATAATTCCAAATTAAATTTCTTAAAACCACAATTTTTTTTAAAAAAAAAATAAAAACTAAACTGATAAAGTGAAACTCCTACCCCCAATTTGAATTATCCAATGTTCTCATTTGATGAAAACAGGCATAGGATGCAAAAATAAAAGGGTCTAAGATTTCACTCAACCTGAAAAGTTAAAAAAAAAAAAAACGGTTATCCTGAAAAATGTTAGTGCCAAGTATCCACAAAAAATATCGAAGTAGTTAAGAACATAAGGACTAATATTCACAGGATAATAAAAAGATTTTTTTTTTGATTTTTGGTTTTTTTTTAACACTTAAAGAAAACAATGAATTCCTGGGTTCTCTCCTAGAAGGGTTAAGTTTAACATCTTCAGCCAGATGTGATGACAGGTTAGAACTTTAACCTTTTCCTGTAGCTGGAAGGGTGGCAGCTGGTCCTATAAGTGTAGATTGAAGAGTAGCCGATGGTGGCTGCCATGTAGTGCTCAATGATGCACCGTATGTGAGAAGAGGTGATGCACAAGAAAAAAGGTGTGGTGGCTCAAATCCAACATTCCAAGGAGAAATGTTTTTGTGAGGCGTTTCCTTACACAACTCAATGGCTCCTACAGGTTCCCGAGGTGGGTTTTGGAGAGGTGTCTCAGTAGTCAATGTCTCAATCATGTTTATTGGAAAACAATCTTCCTTGTTCGAGGGCTGGTGGAAGGTGTTAAAAATATTTAACTTCATGTGCATGTTCCCAAAGGATACATCTATTACCCAAATCCTACAATTAATACAGGCATTGGTCGTAGCCAAAAAGGGTCGATCCAAGATGAGATAAATTTGCTTTTTTGGGTTATGTACCAGCTCCATATCAAGAACGACAAAGTCGATTGGGAACAAGAACTTATCAACCTTGACAAGGACGTCCTCGATTATACCCTGTGGTATCATGACAGATCTATCGGCCAGCTGAAGGGTGATTGGCGTGGGCTTCAAATCTTCTAAACCAAGTCCGTCATATACTGAGTTAGGGAGTATATTGACACTAGGCCCCAAATCAAGGAGTGCTCTATCGATTGAATGATTTCCAATGACACACGAGATGGTAGGATCACCAGGGTCCTTGAGCTTAGGGGGAGTGTTGTGCGTGAAAATGGAGCTCACTTGCTTAGTAAGACGAACCTTTTTAGGGATATGTGTCCGATCCTTACGCTTTTGGGTACAAAGGTCCTTAAAAAACTTGGCATAGGACGGGACTTACTTTATAACATCCAAAAGAGGGAGGTTGACCTTAACTTGTTGAAACACCTCCATAATATTTTCCATGGTTGTTCCCTTCTTTGAAAAAGAGGAAGGTGAGTTAAGACGAGATGGGAAGCGCAAGTCCCAGAGGGGCTACTGGCGAGGTCGAAAGAGAAAAGGGAGAAGGGACAGGTATAACAGTAGATGCTGGGGATGTAGAGGGTATAACAAGTGGGTCGGCGTTGGAGCCATCAGACGGCTCCGGGTCTCTAGGGAGTGCAGGTGCTACTGACTTTTCAGGATGGGTCTCTACTTTCCGTCCATTCCTGAGGGTCAACACTACATTTACTTGTTCATGGTGGGTATTCTCAACTTGTCGATTCTCGGCTACATACTGACCCAAGATGAGAGAAATTTGCTTTTTTGGGTTATGTACCAGCTCCATATCAAGAACGACAAACTCGATTGGGAACAAGAACCTATCAACCTTGACAAGGACGTCCTCGATTATACCATGTGGCATCATGACAGATCTATCGGCCAGCTGAAGGGTGATTGGCGTGGGCTTCAAATCTCCCAAACCAAGTTCGTCACATACTGAGTAAGGGAGTATATTGACACTAGCCCCCAAATCAAGGAGTGCTCTATCAATTGAATGATTTCCAATGACACACGAGATGGTAGGAGCACCATGGTCCTTGAGCTTAGGGGGAGTGTTGTGCGTGAAAATGGAGCTCACTTGCTTAGTAAGACGAACTTTCTTAGGGATATGTGTCAGATCCTTACGCTTTTGGGTACAAAGGTACTTAAGAAACTTGGCATGGGACGGGACTTGCTTTATAGCATCCAAAAGAGGGAGGTTGACCTTAACTTGTTGAAACACTTCCATAATATTTTCCATGGTTGCTCCCTTCTTTGAAATAGGGGAAGGTGAGTTAAGATGAGATGGGAAGTGCAAGTCCTGGAGGGGCTACTGGCGAGGTCAAAAGAGAAAAGGGAGAAGGGACTGGTACAACAGTAGATACTGAGGATGTAGAGGGTATAACAAGTGGGTCGGTGTTGGAGCCATCAGACAGGTCTACTGACTTTTCAGGATGGGTCTCTACTTTATGTCCATTCCTGAGGGTCAACACTACATTTACTTGTTTATGGTGGGTATTCTCAACTTGTCGATTCTCGGCTACATACTGACCTTGAGGATTACTCACCGATGACTTGGTAATTTGCCCTCCTCTCGGCGATTGAGGGTAGCGGCTAGCTGCTCGACTTGGGTCTCTAGTTTGGCAATGGGCTGAGAGTGTAAGTGCAGAAGCTGAGTGCTCGCCTTTAGTCCTTGCAGGGATACTTGCTCCTCAGAAGCTGAGTTTCGAGGAGGGGCTAGAGGGGCTAGTTGTGGAACAGGAGGTGCATAGGCTGGAGGATTATCAGTGTTGGGATATGCAGGCCTAGGCAGTGGTGCTGGCATGTTACCCTGATTGGGTTGCTGCCGCCAAGAGAAATTGGGATGTTTTCTCCATCCTGAGTTATATATGTTCGAGAATGGGTCATTACTCGCTTGGGAGAAACCTTGTGCTGCATTAACTTGTGCTTACACGAATTCAGGGTATTGAGCAGCAGCTGGGCAATTAGTGACAAAGTGGGCTGGGCTGGCAGACGATACACATGCGTCCTGAAAGGCAGCAGGAGGGGCAGAAGGTACAGAATTAAGACCACCATATAGGAGTTGGTCCAACTTTTGGGTCAGTGACACCGCTTGTTTGGATAGATCGTGAGGTTAAGTGACCTCGTAAATGCCTCGGGTTTTTTGAGAGGATGGAGCAATGGATCTGTCAGTACGGGATGCTGAGACTTGATGTTGGGAGTTTTCACTCAAATTCTCAAAAAGGCTTCAAGCCTCGTTCTCGTTTTTCAACATAAAGGTACCACCACAAGAGGCATCAACAATTTGACGGTGTTGAGGTGTCAACCCGTCATAAAAACATTGGATTAACTGCCACTTCGGTACTTGGTGATGAGGACAGGTTCTAATGAGATCTTTAAGGCGTTTTAAAGTTTCGTGAAAGGTTTCATTGTCGAGTTGGGTAAAACTCGTAATGGCGCGTTGAATCTGGTTGGTCTTGCCTATTAGGAAATACTTTTTGAGGAATTCCTGTTGCAATGAGCCTAAGATGTGATTGTGTTCGGTTCTAAGGAATTAAGCCAATGCTTGGCTTTATCTTTAAGGTAGAACGGGAACAATTTCATTTTAAGGGCTTTATATGAGAAGTTACTGATTTTGACCGTTGAGCATATTTCAAGGAATTCATCTATGTACTTATAAGGGTCCTCATTACTAAGTACACAAAAAGATGGTAACATTTGAATTATATTGGACTTAATTTCATATTGCGTTGCCCAAATCGTGGGAGGCTGAATGCAAAAGGGTGACACATATTCTGACGGAGTATCATATTCTATTAGTGATTTGGTTTGTTGGTCTGGTTGGTTGTTTTATGTCATTTGTG
>JAOTRH010000024.1:10047529-10077577 GCA_034768845.1 Heliamphora exappendiculata | reverse complement strand
GAAATACTGCAGTAGCCCTTAGACCCTCAAACCAGCAGTCGGTGAAAGACCCTCAAACCGCGAATCACACAGTCACCGAAAAAGTTGCCGGTCACTGAAAAGTCACCGGAACAGTTGCCGGCTGCCGGAAAGGTCGCCGAAAAAGAAAAAAGTCGCTGGAAAAGCGGCAGAGGGTGATATCGGTGCTAAGCAAGAACAAACAACGCTAGAAAGTGAGAGAACAAGGGCTGTCGACGCTGGAAAGAGTGAGAGCAGAGGCTGCCAGTGCTGGAAAAAGGGAAAAACAAGGTTGCCAGTGCTGGGGAAGGCTGTCGGCGGGCTGTGAAGGGTCGTCGGGGTTTGTGGCTTGGGTTTCGGTGGTCGGCGGGGTTCGTGGCTAGGGTTTCGGTGGTCGACGTGGCTGTAGAAGGGTCGTAGTGGTTCGTGGATAGGGTTTCGGTGGTCAGCGTGGCTGTAGAAGGGGGGCTAGGGTTTCGTGGCTAGTTTTTGGGTTTGTTGTTAGGGTTTCAGTGGTCTATTGTTGTTAGGGTTTCCCAAGGAAGGTGGCAGGTTTCTGGGTCTGTTGCTGGCAGTGGCGTGGCTGGTGGTGAGACCCTAGCCCCTGAAACAAACTCTGTTTCCCTGCTCAAAGGTTACTCCCGTGTCCTCGGTATTTTTCTATCTCTCCCTACATCTCTACCCCCTTTAATTCTCTCCACACCAATATGAGACCCTAGCTATCCTATTTATAGGAGACTACCAAAATAGAAGCTGCTAAAACAACAATAGGCAGCTGCTAAATCAACAATAGAAAAGCTGCTAAATCAATAATAGGAAAGCTGCTAAATCTGATATTGAGATTCGAGTCAATCCCAACAATCTCCACCTTGACTCGAATCTTTCAGCCATCTTAAAGAACTGCCGGCAATCCTCGACCTGTACACCTTTCTCCTTTTGATCTGCCTGTAGCCTTCTGGTAAAGCGAATGATATTCACCTTGATTCTTCAAACCACTCAGAAGATAATCAGCATCGCTGTCGATTCTGCCGTCGTCGTCGATCTGCCTTTTTTTTTCTTCTCTTGTGCAAATTAATTTTTAATTTATATTGAATCGAAAATAAAAAATAATACCTTGCTCCGAACACCCACCACGGCTTTGAATCGTCTACCGTCAGCTCTGATACCATGTTAACCGTAATGGAAAGTCATACCCAAAAGGATAGGTGAGTACTCTTATTTGTAATAAAAAGCTAAGCCACACTATTACATCTCTATACTCACACACACAGAATAATAGTAAAGATACTACTAAGATACATATAAATCTAACATCTGGTAGCTGAAATTTTTAAAAAAATTTCAAAACATCTATTATATCTGAGAAACAAAAGATGTTACATGTTATTGGAAGACAATCTCCTAGTGAAAAAGTTGAGATTAATTGCTGTTAAAGTAGCATATTTTACAAGATTTGAAGCACTATGTTGCTCAAGTAAGATTATCTACATTTGCTCAACTAAGAAATTAAGAAAGTAACGTAAGTTTATCTACATTTGCTATGATTTGATAAAATTGTCTTTGCACTCGCAAAAAGGAGTTTCTATGCCAACAAAGTGTATATGTATTGGTACACTTAATAGCTAGGGTACGATATGAGTATGGCAATATGGAAAAATCTAAACTATTGGATTGGTACAGTCTTAATTTCTTTTTGGGTAAATTACACTAACTTGTCTTGACGTTCAGAGAAAATACATCAAACACCACACTTTTGGCCTAAGTAGCATGGACAAGACACGCGACACGACACGACACAGACATGCCGGCACGGTAATTTTAAAAAAATACAGGACACGACATGCTTAGGACACGTTAAAATTTTATATTTGTATATATTTATTATGTATCAAATATGTAAATAATTTATTCAGTGATAACTGAACATATACAACATATCGTTAATAAAATTAAAAGGTACTATATTTGATCTTATAAATGCACTCAAATATATTTAGTGTCCATAATTTGCGTTTCAAAAAATGCAAAATATTGTTATTATAAAGAAATTCATCACATAGGATGTGCTCGAAGAGTTCAAAAAGTATCCATCAAGTAATGAGGAAATGTATGACATTATAACTTATAATCTTTTAATTAAGATATACTTAAAAAGTGTTGGACACGACTTTAAGAGTGTCCGAGAAGTGTTGTGCCCGACACGGGTGTCCGACACGACACGCCTTGTTCGTAGAAGTGTCCGTGATTCTTAGCTTTTGGCATAATTACATTGACTTTCTTGGGATTTGAATTCACATAACAAGTAACACATTTTGTTACTTGTCTGTTATTTATGTGGTGATTGGAAATGGTGGGGGGGCTGGGGGCTGGGGGCTTGGGTATTGGGCCGCAGTGGTTGGGGGACTAGTGTTGGCTAGGGACTGGTAATTGGCGACTGGCGGTGGGTAGGGATTGGCGATTGGTGGTGCCTGCGATGGGACTGGCTGGGGCTAGTGGCGACAGATGGGCGATCATGTGGTGGCAGTGGTTGGGCAATCATGTGGTAGCAGTGGTTGATGCTTGGGCAATCAGGTAGTGGTATTGTTGATGGTTGGGTGGTTGATCGTTGGATCAGGTCATGGCGATTAGATGGTGGACGATCATGTGGTGGCAGTGGTTGATGGTTTGGCGATAAGTGCTAGTTGTGACTGATGGTGTGAAGCGGCGCGGTGATGGCCCTTGGCAACTTGTGACGGTTTTGGGGAGGTTGCTTGTGCTTTTGTGGTGGTGTTGCTGGTGGGTCTTTATTGCCAATGGTTGCTCTATGCTCCGACTTTGTGTAGGGATTAGTGAGGGAGAGGAGTGAAAGCTGAGTTAGTATGATTAATCTTCAATTTGTCCTAAAATTTTAAGGGTAAATTGGTAAATGCAACTATATTATTAATGGCGTTAACATAAAAGGGAGGCTGATGTACTTATGCTAAAAGTATGATGCTTGCTGTATTTTTGCTATATCTCGAGGAGGTTAATGTAATTTACCCTTCTTAATTTTTTTTAGTATTGTACTTTGTATATAACAAATATAAAACTATTTTTAGCAATAAGTAGCAACATTCAAGAAGTATTGGCAGTGAAAAGAACAAAGAGGAGAAGAAAAAGGAAAATACGAAATGGATGATTGGTCACAAAACTGTTGTAATTAGTTGATAATATAGAGTATAAAGTACCTCAACAATGCAATTGGTCAGTGTTTTTCTCCATAGATGGACAACCACCTTCAGTCCTCGGTGGAGGCACGCTTCCTGTGGTTGTCATCGTTGACCATTCACATTGCTATGCCTCTTGTTATGATGTGTGTGATGGAGAGGATGTGGGGGCTTTTGTTCGCTTTTTGTGTAGTGAGGTGGGAGAGTTGTGCAGGCTTACTCCCCACAAGAGTACTCTATCTAGTCTCCAAACTTATTTTTTGTCTGTTCATACTCTTTCGAGTTTGGTGGCTAGGAAGCTGGAGAAGGTGCAGAGGGATTTTTTAGGGGGTGAGTTGGGAATAGCTTGAACTTCCACTTGGTGAATTGGAGTGCAATTTGTTCTTCAATGGAGGAAATCTGCCTCGGTGTCAGGGAGTTGGTCAATTTTAGGTCTATTTTTGAAGAAATGGCTGTGGTGATTTGCATTTGAGAGGGATTGTTGTTGGAGGAAAGTTATCCAGTGTAAGTACGAGTCTGATCCCGAGTTAGATTTTGGGTAAATGTATGGTGTGAGGATACGACTCTGCGCGAATCTTTCTAGACATATTTGCCTTGGCTACTGATAAAGATGTGCTTGTAGCGGATTATACTCAGTGGGGTCGAGTGTTTACGTTTGGGATATTGGGCTAAGAGAAAAGGTGCAGGATTGGAATTTGGATTAGATGTGGTTCTTCTAGGATTGTTGTACAACTCCAGAGGATTGGATGGAGGGATGGACATAGTCTTACAGAGTGAGACCTGTGGTAGGCGGTTTACTGTCAAGTGTTTTTTTAGGTGCTTGGAAGGGTGAAGCAGAGCCTCTTTTCCTTGGGGATGAGTTTGGAAGGTGAAAGCCCTCTCGAAGGTGGTGTTTTTTGTCTGATGTGTCGTGCATGGTGTTGTTTGCATAAGGATGGGGATTATGTGGCTCACATTCTGATTCATTGTAGTTGCGAGGGAATTTGGGGGTTGTTTTGTTATTTTTTTGTGTAGATAAGGAGGTGGGTGGGGTTTTGTTGGGTTGGAATGGAGTGTGTGCGCTCAAGAAACAGGAGGAGGGCGTGGCCTTTGGTCCCTCTATGTTTAATGTGGTTGATATAGTGAGAGCGTAGAATTTTATTAGGGTTGATACTCCTTTATACATTTGGAAAGTTTTCCTCCTAAGTAACTTGCATAGTTGGCTTTCTGAGAGGGACACGATTTTTTTTTTATTTGATACGGTTGATTTTATAGATTCTCTTTTAGTGGGATGACTTCTTTTGTCGAGGTTTTTGAAAAAGTAGAGACTGCTTTTTTGTTCTCCCGTTTTGTATACGAATGGAATCTCTTTATGCGCATTTGTATAATCTCACTAGTCAAAAACCGAGGTTTTAGTTTAGCATAGTGTTTTTTAATGTTTGGGTTTTAAATCACTTTCTAAACCTCAAACTCATTGTTTATAAAGAGACAAGAAGTTACTTTATTTTGGAATCCTTTTAGTTTCTAAAATTTCAAACAAACCGCACACACATCCATTTATGTATCATTTGAATAACCAAAATGTACTGAAGCTGTACCCAAAACATACCGAAGCCATACTTAAAGAAATTAAATTCAGAAGTACCCAGTACTTTTTTGGGTGTACCTGGAGCCGTATTTCTACTGGATGTCTCCTATACCTATACTGTCATACGTCAATACTTTTGTTTACATACTTCATATATATGTATTTATAGACATACATATAAAGAGGAAGGGGTGAGTCTCAGAAGTAAAAGTTTTAATCTTAAATTGGGGCAGTGAGCAACTGAAAAGTACAATTTACTGGAAATCGATTTGGTTACCAAATCATCAGAAGTCTCGGATTATTTGGCGGGGACATGTGACTCAGCATCAGAGTGAATCATGCAAACTAGGGTAGAGAAGAAAGGAAAGGAAAGATTCATGCTGGAGCCTTTATCCAGGAAATTTGATAGAACAAAGAAAAAGGCCCTCTCCAAACGCACATTCACAAACCTGCTTACTACCTGGAGAGCAGGACTGTCATATCTATACAGTTGGTACAGCTTTCAAGAATTATGATCTTTCGAGGATTGTGATCTTAATTTTCTACGAACTGCTGGACTTTGAGCATTTTTTTATGCACTTTAAGTTCTCTCTTTTTGCATAAGATTTCTATTTCAATTTTTCAATAATGTATATCAAGCTATCCAACAAAACTTATTGCAAGTTTGAACTGCACATTAATTGAATCTGACATTTCTACTTTCTGGTAGATGTTTCTTATTGTTAACTGCAAGAAATAAACAATTGGATGTTCAAACTGGATTTGAACTGATGAGATAATGGAGTGTGCGCTAACTTGCTGTTAATTGTAAAAAGTTAACTTTAGTAGTCTGAATAAATTTCTCTTTTTGATTTTCTAAAAGTTTCTTGTACTTGATAGTATACTAACTTTGTCAATGAAGTTCCACCAACAGAATTGAAAAGAAAATTTTATAAGATAACTATTAGACTAGAAAAGTTATTAGGACAAATTGTTGAGTTTAAGAAATATCATATAAACAAAATGAATGTTGTTAAAATGAAAATGTTGAGGTGCATATGTGGTAAGATTAGAAATAATAAAATCGTAAATGGAAACATTTGTGAAATGATAGGGGCCACACCAATTGAAAATGAGCTATTAGAAAATATACTAAAAGTGATTTGGATACATATAACGTAGAATGCAATGGTAAAAAAATGTTATAAGATTACTGTCAATAAAAATACTAAGGAGAGGTGAAAACCTAAATGGACATGGGATGTTGTAGTAAGAAATTTTTGAACTTATTGAATCTAACTAAAGGAACGTATTGACCCTGAAATAGCAACATAGTGAAAAATGATTCATGAAGCCGACCACAATTGATAGGGACACAAAGATTAGTTCGGTTTGGTGATTGGTTGATTAAGTTTTGTCTTGTTCACAAATAGTTTTGAGTTATCTGTATCCTTTTGATAATTGTCCTTGTATTTTTCCATATGTTTTCATTTTTTATTTGTATGTTTGTATGCAGTTTTTCACTACAGAACCATATGCTTGTGATCCTTCTACTCTTCCACAATATCCTCCAACCAAAGAGATGGATGCCAAACGACGTGACACTGAGGCTCGCAGGTGAGTATTATCTTTTAACTCTTTATTGTATGAAGTTCGGATGTGTCTATCCCCAGCATTTCAACCTAAAAGTGTCTCACTTTAGTAGGAATTTGGATCACCAAGACCCCTGGTAATTTGTTTGCATGTTTAGGTTTCTGTTTATGTTACTTCAGTTAAGACTTATGACACATTGAATGAGTCCACCTACTTTTGTAGAATTAATCAGTGGTCAATTGTTTGAGTTTAGATGAATATGTACTTTTGTTTCTTTAGTTACTCTCTCCATCCTGTCCTTGGTAAGCAAGGCACTCTAGTGGCCTGGAGTACATTTTCCTACTGAAAGACCTATACTATATTTATGAATTGAATTTGTTAAGTCACTAATTGTCCTAAAAGTTTAAGCTGTTAGGAAATAGGCCCAACAATGTATATTCAGCTATTCAACACTCTCTCTTACGTGTGACACTGTCTCGCACGTGAGGAGGCGAACAAACTGAATAGGTGCACCAACACACAAAATGCACAATAGCAAATATAATAGGGAAAAACATTATGAGACTTGAACTTAAGACCTCATAAAACTAGAGCTCTGATACCATATTAAGTCACCAATTGTCCCAACAATGTATATCAAGCTATCCAACATAACTTTTATCAAGTTGAGTATGGAGGTGATTAATTAAGATACAGCACATGGAAATATATACCCTGGGCGTAGCTGTTAGATTTTCTAACCAGACTTTTGCTTTAAAACATGTATGGAATCAATTGCAATCTCAATTGGTGAACTTTTTTATAGTTTCAGCTTCTGGTAGATTCTTTTTCACCTATTCTGATATATATTCCGTGAATCAGAACTTTGATCTTTGAAGTGTTAAGAAGTCAAATTTTGAATTGAGCTTGCTGGGAAGTAAAACTACCCTTAATGATATATTAATGTGCAACTGGGATGAAAACAGTAATTCCATTGGGGGCAATTATGTACAAGGAGATGGGAATGTTATAGAGTGGTCCAGAGGGCTAGGGACAATTTACAATGTTCTTCGGACATGATTAATGGAAAACTCTCTTGGAATACAAAAGGAGGAGAATTATAAACGCCAATATATGAATTTGAAAAAACTTCAAGGGAAAAATTGAGGTTGTGTGTCTGCTTTTTTCTTAACTCATATTTAACATTAACCATGGCTGTTTCTTTACCCTTGATTTAATAGAATACTATACAAATTAGGAGGCACGATTATGGATGTGATTCCTTACGTGTATGTAAATACAGGTAAACGTAGAAAAATAAGATACAGAGTATGGCTAGAATACATTTATAAATATAATATAATTTTATATTTTTGTAATGAATAAGCTCAAGAATTGGTGAGAAACCGTTCTATTTTTCTTATACAAAATACTAGTAGTCAATATTAGTTATTAGTTTAGGATCCTTGTTTTTTTTCTTTTCAGCATACCCGATAAAAGTTTCATTTCAATTACAAGTTTAAAATGTTTATACCAAAATAATAGAACACTTTACAGATAGCTCTGGTTTTTTATTTTTGCACTCAAGTCATTGCAAAAATTTTGTACACAAGTTTATTACTTGTTCGGTCATTGAATTCCAGAATTACTATTATGTGAAAAAATGGTGTGAATATAGGACACACATATGACACAATAGGGATGTTAATTTGTATAGCTTAAAAATGGGACAATACTATGTTTATTTCTTGATACGTAAAAGTCGGCGACACTAGGTTAATATCACTATTTTCTTTTTCTTTGATAAGTAAAGTATTGGAAAACTATTTCTTGTATTTATTTCCAAGAATTGTATTCTAATTCTATGCAAGAAATACCACATTCCCAATTTCAACACAGTTCCAACACATAGCCTAGCATATTCGAAAAGATTCCGATAATAAAAAATTAGGGAAAGTTGATTGTCAAATTTGGAACTGATTTATGAAGTATCTGTACGTATCTGAGCAATATCGATATCCAATACAGGTTCGATAACTTTTTAGAAGCATCAATGCGTCATAGAGTGCCTCAGGGGTTCCTGTATTTTCTATTCCCAACCAATAAAATTATATTGTGTGATTGACCCATTTAGTTTTGTTTTTAAACAATTGTTTATCAATCCTAAGGTTGAGGTTGGAGATAGTGGCGGAGCCAATACACGCCCAAAGGGGGCACGTGACCCCTCTCACTTTTTTATATGTATATTATTATATATAAAAAAATAAAATTATGTATCTAGACTCATAAAAATTTGTTTAGTGTCCCTCTTAAATATAGAACTGTTGTATTATTTTAATTTTTTATAAAAATATTTGCAACCACGGGTCTTAAAATAACAAATTTTAGAAGATGACATTTTTAAAACTTTTACTAGATTAGGACATTTATTCAATTTTTTACTTCTATAAATTTTATTCATATGCTACTAGTGAGAGAACATTTAATACACAATATAATTTTATTTGTTATTGGACTATCATATAAATATCATGATATTCTTAAAAAAATTACAAAAATTGTTAAAACATTCAAATGTTGCAAAGCTTTCAAATGAGGAAATTTTAAAATCAAGATAACAAGTCAATTAAAAACGGTTGAGCTGACACTATAATATTTTATTTAGTTTAATATGTTTTCAATAATGGCTAGCTTCTACTTGAATATATAAGTTTTACTTTTCCAAAATAAATAAATAAATAAGTTTCTGCCTTAATTGTCACAAAATTTTGTGGAAGCATACATTGCAAATTTTTTATATTTATTAATAGTTGTTTAAGTTTTAGCAATATTCTATTATTATTTGATATAAAAAAATCAATATTTTAAGTTAATTAATGCCTCCTCTAAACTAGATTCCTAACTCCGCCTTGGAGGAATCAAATAAGGAGTTTCATTGAATATTGAATAGTAAGTTCTCGACCTGGATAAATGCCGCGCCCAATTTTGACCCGCCGCACTGTTCTCTTTTTGGAGTTCACCGGGTGAGTAATAAGTTCTGGATAGGGATAAATGTCGCACCCTATTCTAACCCGCCGCACTGTTCTCTTTTCGGAAGAGTACACCGGGTGAATAATAAGTTCTCGGCATGGATAAATATCGAACCCATTTCTGACCCACCGCACCGTTCTCTTTTTGAATGAGTACACTGGATATGAAATATTTAGCTTAAAATGTAACAATTTAAAAATTTGAGCTATTGTTGTGGCTCATGCCTATTTTGAAAAATATGAAGTTGATGCACAGTATTTGGCAAAAGCCAATAAAGGCATATCAAGACTCCTAAAAAGAGTTCTAATTTTAAAATGCCTGGTTTTTTATGATAATCCGCATGTTTTGATTTGCAAAATCAAGAGATGGTTTGCGAATTTACTATTATGTGTGGGGAAGGTGTTAAGAACCCCACACCATCTGTTTGAAACTGGATTTCCTAATTTAATGTCATATTGAATAATTCTACATGTTAGAAAACGACTTTCCAAAATGATTTTTGAAAAGGACTGAATCGTGATATGCATGCCTATGTGTCCCCCCTAAGAATCATGTTCATTCTTAGTTTAGAAATGTTTTTTATTTTGAAATTGTAATGGCAGAATGGGATTCTAAAATATTTGGGTAGCATACTACCTAAAATTAAAACAAGCTAAATTTACAATGAAAATGTTGTATTCTTAGGCAGCATAACCAAATAAGACCATATCAAACCAAACTAAGCCTTTATCCTAATCAATTAGGATTGGCTATATGAATCCTTTTATGCCATTCAGCTCTGCTAAAGACCATTTCTTCAGTTAGTTTTAATAGGTTCATATATTTTTTTAATACGACATCCGATATCAATTTAGGTCTACCCCTTCCCCTGGTGTTTTCATTACTCAATATTTGTCGCTTTTTCTTACTACCGCATCTTCTGCTCTTTCTAGTTGAGGCTTTCTTTCCCTTATTAGTAAAACGGGCATACATGTGTCCAAACCACCTTAATCTATTTTCTCTCAATATGTCCTCAATTGGTATAACCTTTACCATTCTACGAATCTTATCATTTCTAATTTTATTTTTTCTAATATTACCACACATCCACCTTAATATTTTCATTTATGTGACACTCATTTTATTTATGTGATCTTTCTTAATAGCTCAACATTCTATCCTATATAAAATCGCAGGTCTAATACATGTCCTATAATTTTTTTTAATCTTGTAGGTATCAGTCAATCACATAAAACTCTAGAAGCACTCGTCCACTTGAACTAACCAATTTTCATTCTATGGGTTACATCATTTGCAACCTCTCCATCTTTGTTAATAATTGTACAAAATATTCATTCTTAGGTATCTCTTGATTTTGAATATTTACTTTTTCACCATTAATACTCCGATTACTACTAAAATTATATTTTATATATTCAGTTTTGTTTCTACTTAATCGAAGTTCTTTTGACTTTAAAACTTCTCTCCACATTTTTAACTTAGCGTTAACTCCACTTTTAGTCTCATCCACTAAGACAAATATCATCTGCAAACATGCCACTTTCACTAAGAAATATTAACTCACTGGCTTTCATAAATAAGTCACTGGTTGGATCCTGCAATGGACATCATCCTGAATATGTCTTGTTAATTCATCCATAACTAAGGCAAAGAGATAAGGACTCAAAACCGATCCTTGGTGTAATCCTACTGTAATCGGGAATTTACTTGTTTTCCCTATAGGATCTAATTGTCGTAGCGGCTCCGTCATATAAGTCTCTTATCACATTAATGTATCCCTTTGTCACTCCCTTTCTTTCCATCGCCCACCATATGAATCTCTAGGTACTCTATCATAGGCCTTTTCTAAATTTATAAAAATCATATGAAGATCTCCCTTCTTTTCTTTATACTTCTATATTAATCTCCATAATAGGTGGATTGCTTCCATAGTTGATCTGTCAAAGCATAAAACCAAACTAATTCTATAATACTATTGTTGCAAGCCTTAAATGATGTTCAATTACTTTTTCCCATTGCTTCATTGTATGACTCATCAATTTAATACCTCTATAGTTATAATTTTGAATAACTCCTTTATTTTTATATTAGGTACTGGAATACTCTTTCTTCACTTTTTGAGCATTTTCTTAGTCATTAATTTTATTAAATAACTTTGTTAACCAAGACATTCTCACTTTTCCTAGGCATTTCTACACCTCCACAAGGATACCATTTGGTCCTAAAGCCATTTTTGCTTTCATTCTCTTCGTTGCACTTTTCAGTTCAAATTTTCTTATTTTGCGATAGAGCTTAAATTCTCTAGTTTCATCTAAATTATCAGCTCTCTTTCCTCCAGATATTTTTACACATTTTTCATTTAATAATTTCAAAATAGGTTTTCTTTCCTTAATCTTCTCATTCTTCACTAACACCCTTGAACTCTCACTTTTTATGCATTTAACTTGAATAAGATATCTTGATTTTCGTTCCCTCCACTTAACGAGTTTATAGATATTTTTTTCTCCCTCTTTACTATCTAATCTAGTATAAAAAAAATTATCATAAGCCTTTAATTTAGTATTTCTAACTGTTCTCTTAACGCTCTTACAAGTTTATTTATAACTCTTAAAATTGTCTGTATTTTCATCCTTTTGCCACATTTTAAAACATTTATTCTTTACTTTTATTATGGCTTGGAACTCATCATTTCATCACCGAATTTTCTTAGTTATAGTACATTTTTCTTTTGACTCTCTGAGAATTTCTTTCGATATTCTTTTAATATATTCTACCATTATACTCTACATAGTATTAGTATCTTCTTCTAAATCCCATCTTATGTCTTTACACATTTTGTCCTTAAAAATATCTAATTTCTCATTTTTTTGTTTTCACCATCTAGTTCGTGAGATTCTAAGATTGCTTCTCGCTTTATGTTGCCCCTTAATATGAATATATAGTACCATAAGTCTATGTTTTGATGTTAAGATCTCTCTAAGAATAACCTTACAATCTTTACATATTTAGCGGTCTATGTTCTTAGTAAAGAAATAATCTATTTAAATTTTATTAGACTCACTCTTAAAGGTTGTTCTTATCTCTTTTTAAAGAAAGTGTTGGTTAATATAAGATCAAATTCTAGGATCTTCTCTCTGGCCTTATTTCGATCATCATGACCAAGTCCCCCGTGAATTTCTCATATCATTGTCTCTTGTTTCCATAAAATGAAAAAAAAAAACAATATTGTTGTAAAAGTTCATTAAATGCAAGAGTTTTTAATAAGTAAAGAAAATGTTAACTTAAAGATACCAAATACCTAATTTGTTAGGAACTACTATATGTAATTTATCTCTTGGATCATGTATATATCTCTCTACAAGCATTTTCCTTCATTACAATTTCCATTGCTGACAACTATTGCATTTGCATTTTTAGGCAAATGAAAAGATAACATTCAATCCTTTTTCTATTCCGACAACTTAGTTGAGACCGTATTAAGGAAAATCCAATGGAACAAAGCCTTTGGTGAAGAAAAAAGAATATCTTGAGTCCATTATAATGGTGGTGAATGCCTTCAATTACCTCATTAACACCTTGCTAATGGAAACCTTGTGGGGAAAAAAATCTTAAATGAAGAAAAAAGAGTCCAATTTGTAAATCTTCTTTTTTTCCTCAACTGCATGACAAGTCATTGAGTTGATGCATTTCACTGTTATGTACTAGTTTCTTAAATGCTATCGTTGGTAATACTGTTGTAAATAAATCTGTCAAATTGTTAGTTGAACGTATCTGTTGAACATCAATGTCACTAGGGGTGCAAACAAATCTAGTTGTTCATGAACTGCTCGAGCTCGACTTGGTTTTGCCTCGTTCGAGTTCGCTTCGTTTCATAAACGGAATGTTCATGAACTCAACATTAGGCACATTTGTTAAACAGGCTTTTAACTCGTATAAGCTTTGCTTGACTTGAATGGGCTCATGAATAGTCGTTTAATAACTTAGCTCGGCTCAATACATGCTTATTAAGCTCGTTTAAGGGTAGGTAGGAATACTCTTATAAAATCTGGGGCTTCTATCAAATTTGATCCCTTATAAAAAGCTCGAGTTCGAGCTTACTCATTTATGTTATTCGAGCCAAGATCGAACATAATCATTTTTAAATGAAACGAGCTTGAACAAGATTAACCAGTTTTAGTTCAAGCCAAGCTCAAACCAAACCAAACTAAGTGTTTGCTCCAATCAATTGGATCGGCTACATGAAGCCCATCATAAAAAAATTTCAAGTTCTTGAAAGATTGACTTGATTAGCCTCGGCTTGTTTGCACCTCTAAATGTCACCGCTCTTCTAAGTCTCATGCACATAGTACATGTTGCATTGTTTTCATGAACAAAATATTAAATGTTGGGTTTTTTAGTAATGTTAGTGGAATCGAAAAAGGAAGTGGTTTTCTTATTGTTTTTGATCTGCCCAAAACACGCAAACTTAGTTTCCATTTACTACTCAAGCAACACTTACATTTCTAGGCCACTTGCTTTTGACTTGCAAACCAAACCTAGGCCACTTGCTTTTGACTTGCATGGACAGAATAAAAAACAATGTTGACATTTTCAAATTTGGAAGTCTACACCTAGGTTTAAAATCTTAAAATATCTAAAAATAACATTATCCCCATAAGATTTTTACCTTTATTAGGATTACTGTTCACTGGTTGTTGGGATTATTTTTCACTACCGTTGGAAACGGCTTTGTAAAGAACAAGCTATCCTTCTTTTGTTCTCTCATTCCTGCTACAATGACTTTCTTGATTTTTCCACGATGTCTCCATCCTTATCTCATAGTTGTTGGAATAGCTCTTCGGATATTCAAGATATTTCTTCATCATTTTGGATGGGTAGTAGATTTCTGTCTATGCAAGAATTTTAGCACCAGTATTAGTATTGTTTCTGTTGATGCTCTGGATGTTGTTTGGGTTCGTGTTGTTATGGATCAGTTTGATGTTTTAGGGAGAGTCGTTTTACAAAGTACTCTTAACTAATTTTGTACCGCCTTGTGACTAAACAAAATAACCTTCTTGTGACTAAACAAAATAACGAACTCTTTGTGAAAAATCATCAATCTCGCCCAACCAGTTATAATCATTCCTTGAAGTGAATAAAATCTCATTTTATAACCTTAGGCGATGCCATAATTGCGGGCATGTGACGTGGTAGGAGTAATTACCAGTATCACAAAGGTTTTAATCAGAAAAATAAAGCATGAATACTAAACCGTTCCACCAAAAGTGAAATAATCCTAAAATATCAAAAGAAAAAGGAAGGATTGCTGAATAAACCTTCTAAAAAGTATGAAAATGTCTTCTATGGATGTGGAATGAAAGAAAAAGAAAAAGAAATAGAAATGTACATTGAGGACTATGACAATCCGATTAATATAACCCGTCTTAATGTTTTTGATTTATTTGAAGATCTTAACCAAAAGATCTTAACCAAAAAATTAATCATTTAATTGGTGATGGAAATTTCCATAACAATTAGTATTGCTATCTTATTTTTAAATGTCAATGTAATGTCAATAGATGTTTATACTTTAATCACGATCTTTTGTTGTTTATTCCATATATATATTTTGCTTATGTGAAAAATCATAAACCTTGATGCATTATTCAATTCAAAGGAACTTGATAGAGATATTTGTCTAGCAGGTAGTGCGAAAACGCATAGTTTCTTTTGGGATAAAAAATACTCTATAGATTTAGTAATGATAAAAGCTATTTTCAATACAATATCAGGCTCTACAAAATTAAATGTAGGCTCTAGAAAAGAAAATATTATAACTAAAAGGTACAAAATTTTATATCGGTGGTACTTTATATTTTACTAGATCCAGAAGAAATTTGTTGAGTTTTAAAGAGATATATATACCGTAATGGTTATCATATTGAAACCATAAGTGAAGGTAAAGAATAATGTTTTTATATTACTTTTATTATTTTTGGTCGAAAGCTACTATTGGAAAACTTATGAAAGTAACAATAAATTCAAGAGTTTTTAGTAAGTAAAGAGAATGCTAAACTTTAAACATCCAAAATAACTAGTTTCTTTGAGAGCTTTTTCCTTCTTAGAATTGCTTTTCCAGGCGACAATTGCGCCTATATTTATAGGGAATTTCTATGATGCCCCAATGTGGTTTTGGGGCATGGTGCCCTAATTAATTTGGACCATTGGATTAGTTTTAGAGAGGATCTAGGCCATTGATTAAAAGAATTTAAAAAAAAACAAAAACAGTAGGTGGTTTTGTTCAAACCAAGGTGGAATAAACAAATAAATCAAGGTGGAATTAACCAATCCACCATATCTGCGAAAACTTTGGTCATAGGTCAAGTGCGTTTCTACCACTCAAAGTGATCATTTCTACCACAATATGTGACCCTTGCATGTCATGTGGTAAGTCTTAGGTCTTAGGTCAAGTGTATTTCTACCACTCAAAGTGACAACTTCTACCACTTAACATGACAACTTCTACCACTAGATTTGACCCTTGGATGAAATGTGGCAAGTCTTTGGTCAAGTGTGTTTCTACCATATAAAATGACCACTTCTACCACTATACGTGACAACTTCTACCACTAGATGTGACCCTTGCATGCCATGTGGTAAGTATTTGGTCTTAGATCAAGTGTATTTCTACCACATAAAAAGACCACTTCTACCACTAGATGTGACCTTTGGATGAAATGTGATAAGTCTTTGGTCTTTGGTCAAGTGTGTTTCTACAACTCAAAGTGACAACTTCTACCACTGGACATGACAACTTCTACCACTAGATGTGATCCTTGCATGCCATGTGGTAAGTCTTATGTCTTAGATCAATTGTGTTTCTAATACTCAAAGTGACAATTTCTACCACTGAACATGGTAATTTCTACCACTAGATGTGACCTTTGGATGCCATATTCTAAAACTTTGCTTATATGTCAATTGTGTTTCTACCACCATATGTGACAACTTCTACCACTAAGTATGACAACTTCTACCACTAGATGTGACCCTTGAAAGCCCTGTGCTAAGTTTTAGCTCTTATGTCAAGGGTGTTTCTACTACTATATGTGACCACTTCTACCACCCAACATAACAATTTCTACCACTGAATGTGACCAATGGGTGCCATGTGGTAAGTCTTAGGTCTTAGGTCAAGGGTCTTTCTACCACTCCATGTGACTACTTCTACCACTACACATGACTACTTCTACCACAAGATGGTGACCTTTGGATGCCATGTGGTAAGACTTAGGTCATATGTTAAGTGTGGTTCTACCACCATATATGACAACTTCTACCACTAAATATGACAACTTCTACCATTAGATGTGACTCTTGGATGCCATGTGGTAAGTTTTAGCTCATGTCAAGGGTGTTTCTACCACCATATGTGACCACTTCTACCACTCAACATAAAAATTTCTACTACTAGATATGACCCTTGCATGCCATGTGCTAATACTTTGGTCATAGGTCAAGTGTGTTTCTACCACCATATGTGACTGCTTCTACCACTAAGTATGACAACTTCTACCACTAGATGTGACCCTTGGATGCCATGTGCTAAGTTTTAGCACTTATGTCAAGGGTGTTTCTACCACCATATGTGACCACTTCTACCACTAAACATGAACATTTCTACCACTGAATGTGACCCTTTCATGCCATGTGGTTACACTTAGGTCCTAAGTCAAGTGTGTTTCTACTACCATATGTGACCACTTCTACCACTTAACATGACTTCTACCACTCAACATGACCCTTGCATGCCATGTGCTAACACTTTGGTCATAGGTCAAGTGTGTTTCTACCATCATATATGACCACTTCTACGACTCAACATGACAACTTCTACCACTAGATGTGACCCTTGGATGCCATCTGCTAAAACTTTGGTCATAGGTCAAGTGTGTTTCTACCACCATATGTGACCACTTCTACTACTAAGTATGACAACTTCTACCACTCGATATGACCCTTGCATGCCATGTACTAACACTTTGGTTATATGTCAAGTATGTTTCTACCATCATATGTGACCACTTGTACCACTCAACATGACAACTTCTACCACTATATGTGACCCTTGGATGCTATCTGCTAAAACTTTGGTCATATGTCAAGTGTGTTTTTACCACCGTATGTGACCACTTCTACCACTAAGTATGATAACTTCTACCACTCGATATGACCCTTGCATGCCATGTACTAGTACTTTGGTCATAGGTCAAGTATGCTTTTACCACTCAACATGACAACTTCTACCACTAGATGTGACTTTTGGATGCTATGTGCTAAGTTTTAGCTCTTATGTCAGGGATGTTTCTACCACCATATGTGACAACTTCTAACACTCAACATGACAATTTCTACCACTAGATATGACTTTTGCATGCCATGTGCTAACACTTTGGTCATAGGTCAACTGTGTTTCTGCCACCATATGTGATCACTTCTACCACTCAACATGACAACTTCTACCACTAGATGTGACCCTTGCATGACATGTGGTAAGTCTTAGGTCTTAGGTTAAGGGTGTTTCTTCCACTAGAAGTGGCCACTTATACCACTGAACATGACAACTTCTACAACTAGATGTAACCGTTGCATGCCATGTGGTAAGTGTTAGGTCTTAGGTCAAGGGTGTTTCTACCACTCAAAGTAACCACTTCTACCACAACTTCTACCACTAGATGTGACCCTTGCATGGCATGTGGTAAATCTTAGGTCTTAGGCTAAGGGTGTTTCTACCACTCAAAGTGACCACTTCTATCACTGAACATGACAACTTTTACCACTAGATGTGATCATTGCATGACATGCGGTAAGTCTTAGGTATTAGGTCAAGGGTGTTTTTACCACTCAAAGTGACCACTTCTACCATTAAACATGACTACTTCTACCACTAGATGTGACCCTTGGAAACAATGTGGTAAGTCAAATGTTTTAGGCCAAGAGTGTTTTTACCACCATAAGTGATCACTTCTACCATTGTATATGATAACTTTTACAACTTTATATGACCATTGGATGCCATGTATTACCTTAAAGGTATTAGGCCAAGAGTGTTTCTACGAAGATATGTGACCACTTCTACCACCGGACATGACCACTTTTACCACTCCATGTGACCATTAGATGCCATGTGGTCTGACAAAGGTTTTAGGCCAAGAGTGTTTCTACCACTCAATGTGACAACTTCTACCACTGCATGTGACCTTTGGATGCCTTGTGGTAAGTCTTAGGTCTTAAGTCAAGGGTGTTTCTGCCACTGGACATGACCACTTCTACCACTTTATGTGATCATTGAATGTCATGTATTAACTTAAAGGTTTAAGGCGAATAGTGTTTCTACTACCATATGTGACCACTTCTACCATTGGACATGACTATTTTTACCATTCCATGTGACCATTGGATGCCATGTGGTATGACAAAGGTGTTAGGCCAAGAGTGTTTCTACCACTCAATGTGACAACTTCTATCACTGTACATGACAATTTCTTCCACTGCATGTGACCCTTGGATGCCTTGTGGTAAGTCTTAGGTCTTAAGTCAAGGGTGTTTCTACCACTTAAATTGACCACTTCTACCACTCCATGTGACCATAGGATGCCAAGTGGTAAATGAAAAGTGTAAGGACAAGTGTATTTCTACCACTCAATGTGACCATATTACCACTGTACATGACCACTTCTATCACTCTATGCGATCATTGAAAATAATGAATTAAATCAAAAGTGTAAGTACAAATGTGCTTCTAGCACTCAATGCGACCATATTACCACTGCACATGACCACTTCTATCACTCTATGTGATCATTGAAAGTAATGAATTAAATCAAAAGTGTAAGTACAAATGTGTTTCTAGCACTCAATGTGACCACATTATCACTGCACATGACCGCTTCTACCACTCCATGTGATCATTGAAAGTAATGAATTAAATCAAAAGTGTAAGTACAAATGTGTTTCTAGCACTCAATGTAACCAAAATTACCACTGGACATGACCACTTTTACCACTCGATGTGATTTTTCAATGAAAGTTAATTAAAGGTGTAAGGACAAGGGTATTTCTACCACTCAATGTGATCAGCATTACTACTGGATATGAACACTTTTACTACTGAATATGATCATTGGATGCCATGTATTAAAACAAAAGTGTAAGGACAAGTATATTTCTACCACTCAATGTGATCATAATTACCACGGGACATGAACACTTTTACCACTTGATGTAATCATTGGGTGCCATGTAGTAAATCAAAGGTATTAGGACATTTGTGTTTCTACCACTCCTTCTGACCATAATTACTACTCGAGATGAAGACTTTTACCACTCGATGTAATCATTGGATGCCATGTGGTAAATTAAATGTGTCATGACAACCGTATTTCTACCACTCAATGTGATCATCATTACTACCAAAGATGAAGACTTTTACCACTCGATGTAATCATTGAATGCCATGTGGTAAACCAAAGGTGTAAGAACAAAGGTGTTTTTATCACTCAATTGATCATAATTACCACTGAACATGAATACTTTTACAACTAGATGTGATCATTGTATGCCGTGTGGTAAATAAAATGTGTAAAATTACCCGATCATATTATGGGAAAAATTATCTATTATCATGGTAGTCATATTGAATTGAACGGTTTGAGTGGGTCAGACCAATTTATGAACACGCTCAACAACTAGTAATAAACTCATGGTATGAATGGCTAAATAATTCTTTTTCCTAATATTAATAAATTTTAAGAAATATTAATTTTCTATCAAAATTTTAAACGGATTTAATCATAAGAGTTACAAGGTATCAAATGCTAAGATTTAAATTTCAATTGGAGCTAGTTTAATTTTTTTATAATTTTTTAAAATATTATTGTGACAAAAAATGCGGAGTTAGTGATTTTTTTCTTCTTGTCTTATATTTCATTAAATTTTCCTTGACCTACTTTGTGTAAAATCTTTAAAATTCTTAAATTATAATAATAAATTTTGTGTTTAAGTTTGAGATTTAGTGATTTTTTATTAGTGTGGTTGATCAAAATATTCATATCAAAGGTCGTGTATAATTTAAAAATAAGAATTAAATAGCTAGATATATCGATTTAGTATGAACTTTATGTTAACTTTATATGAAATTTGTGTGCTATCACGTGGATCAATTTAATAGCATAAAAATATTAATATTTAAATTATACATGGTGTAAATCTAGATAAAATTTAGGCAATAATAGTTTAATGTTGTTTGTCATATATGCATTGAAAAAAGAATTTTGGAGTGTTTGGCAAAACTACTCATAATAGCTTTTAACTTCAAGTTATTAATTTTAACTATAAGTTATAATTATTTTTAGATACCTACAACTTATGTTACAAACGATAACTTTTTTTTTTTCTGTTTCAGCTGTAATTTATAATTTTTACCAAACACTCTCAACTTCTGCTATAAACTATAAGTATTTTTTTCTGTTTCAGCTATAATTTATAATTTTTAAGAAACACTCACAACTTATATTACAATCTACAATTTATAAGTTATTAGTTTTATTAATATCAAATACCACCATTATGCCAATCTCATGCAATGCACAATTACGTAAGAAAAATGTAGAACTAATCTAAAAGAAATTAATCATATTTACCATCCTATTAAGCAAAGTCAGTAAATTATTTCAAAGTGCATTAAAAAATAAATAATGTGCGCAATTTAAAATAATTAGTATAGACGTATTCTAAATATCTTGAGCGGAGGTGCATTAAAAATAAAGTAAATTGATATAAAATATGTATTTTTTAATGTAAATATTTTTTTAAGCAAATCGATGGGATATTTCAAATCAATAATTTCATATGTTTTCTTTGAAAATAAAATAATTCTATATAAGTTTAAGCACCCAACTACAGTGCCACCCAAAAGATCGCGCTGAACCCGCCCTCGACATGGCGCCCAACAGGCCTTGTTGGGCGCCAACTCCAGAGACTGCATTGAAACGGCACTGGATACGCGCCCAACGTTGGTGCCCAACAGGCCTTGTTGGGCGCCAGCTCCAGAGACTACATTGATGTGAGAAAATCAGTCCTGGATTTCACCACCTAACCCTAGTTTCTTGACTGCATTCTCCTTCTCAATTCGGTTTATTTGCTTCTTTATTCACTGGTTTTGGTTTTGAATTGACGCATTGAATGAGTTTATTAGGGTTTAAATTGGTGGTCTTCCATGGCGACTCTTGTTTAGGAGAGTTGGACACTATCCCCGTCGTCAAGGACCAGAATTTTCAGCAATTCAAAATGGAAAGTCTGCTAAATCTATCTCAAAATAAAAATTTGTAATTCGTTTTTATTCATGGATAAATGAAAAATATTCCATTGACAGCAGTGGCATTTCAATTATCAGGGCGAAATTGACAACGGCGGTGTCGGGAACATCGCGGTTTTACATTGCCTTTTTGCGTGGGGACGCTTGCGGAGGTGATGGTAGGGGAGGGGAGAAGTTGCAGAGAAGGTGGAGGAGCGTCCATAGAAGGATAGAGAGAAAAAGGAGAGAGGAGGGAAACATGAGAGAGAAAGAGTGAAATGCGCAAGAAGGGAGGGTAACGTGAGAGAGAGTGAGAATCAGTTGATTGAAGAGGAAGAAGGGAGGGTAACGTGAGGGAGAGCGAGAATCAGTTGATTGAAGGAGAAGAAACACACCAGAGAGAGAGTGAGAAATTAGTTTGTTAAAAAAATGGAGGGTTAGGATTAGAATTTAAAATCTAACTGCCTAAAATGATTTGGGAGCATCATGCCCCAATACCGCTTTCGGGTATGGCATCACGACCCATATTTATAGGTAAATGAAAAGATAACATTCAATCCTTTTCATATGCCAACAACCTACCTATATGTGTCATATATCTAGATTTTTTAGTCCTGCATCATTAAGTTTACAACAAACAGACTATAATGAAAATTTTGTATACTACTCAGTAGAAATATGGATATAGTTTTTGGAAAACTTTACAACTTTTGAAAGATGTTACGGAAAATTGGGTAGAACCGTGGCTAGGCAAAAGTATTTGGAGCACTCCGGGTAGAATAGCATATTCCCTTCAAGCTAGGAGGAGAAAAGTTATGATTGCCGGCAGGGCTTCTGCATAGGGAATTCTTTCTCTAGAGAGAAAGTAAAGTAAGAAGAGAGAAACTAGAAAGCTGTTGAGAGGGGGGTTTGGTGGGTTTTGGCCCAAACGACTTTCGATTTACATGAAGTTTGAGGTGTAATCTAAAACCATCTACTGGAATGTTTTTAAGTCATATCGCTCAAGACTTGAGTTATTTGCAGTGATAGTGAGATTTTTGGTCAGAATATAAGGCTGTGGGGCGTTCGTATCTAACCAGAATACTGAAAATAGTGTGTGGGTGCGAAGAAGGTAGTGCTATGGTGCCTACAATATGCATATGATATGTCATGATATATTTGAGGCTCTAAGATAAGGTACTTTATCTTGGGGACTATATGATATATTATCATGCCGACTCTACCGGATGACTTCTGGAATTGATGAGTTTTGGAGTTGATTTGTGAGTTGAAAGAGTATTTAATGGTCTTATTCATGTCTTGGATTTGTTGATTGATCCTAAATGTATTTGTAGTGTGAGGCTTGGAGGTGATGTTAACAATTAATCTTGTCTTCTTTTCATTTGTTTTTGTTTGTTTGTGAAATGACTGAAATTTCCTCCTTAATTCTCTATTGGTTGATAATTTTTTGTTTCGGTATATTATCTAGAATTGGTTCTATAAAATTATCGAGGTTTAATCCTCGCTTTAGGGGGATATCTCTTGTTTGTGCACATGAAGAATATGTAAAATGTATAATTTAAATTAACATTGGTGTAAGGGCACTGGTCCAAACAAAAATGGTTGAAAATTATATTGTTTGGAAGAGATTAAAATAACCTGAAATCTCGGGAGCTAATCCAAAATTTATCAATGCTCTGATCTTGTTGATTATATTTCTCTTCTGTGTATGCAACTTCCACTTTTTGGATCTATTTATTTAACCCTCTTTTATGTTCCTTCCTGACGTTCATGTATTCTGATATACCGTTTATGCAGGCTAAGGGCTTCTAATAAAGCACAGGGCGATGGCACTAAGAAATCACGACCACGTGATCGAACTGTTCGAGCAATTCCTGCTCCAGAAGCCAATGCTGAGATTCAATCTAACCTTGATGTATGTCAACACACAACTTTGTTCAACTATTTATCCACTTTGTTAGTGACATGTAGCCATTATATTGCAAGCCAGCTGGATTAATATGCATTCAAGGAAAAACATTTGTACAATTGCTTAATGTCATGAAGTTAGAAAATTGGGGAAGTTGTTTCGATAGGTTGAAGACTAGTCATGGTTGTAAAATATGTTTCATGGCTTTGTGATTCTTACCTAGAAATGCTATTTAGCAAAATAAAAAAACAAACAAAAAACAGAATGTAAATAAAAATACCAAGAAATATTAAAGTTTAAAACAAGTTGTTATCCTGTGATAAAGTTGATACATAATGACTGGAGCATAGTTCTGGGGAGCAGAATCTGCCTTGGTGATATAGTAGTGTGAGGACTGAGGAAGAATAAATATAAATATAAACAATGGAAGCTTGTAGAAAAATAACTATGGAGGCAAATTTGGGGTAAATTACTTGTTTTCCATCTATTTATTTCCGTTTTCGTTGGGTCCTTAAAGAAGATTTCTCTATCTGGTCCAATTCTTTATTCTGTCCAAATTGTTGGCAGAAATTGCCACGCGACAACAATTTCAATGCCTGGCAACGTGTGGCAGGTTAATACATTATTATACAAACTAAAGCGATAACTAAACCCTCCCAAAACCCTGTCCAAAAAGAAAATGTTTCCTCAATTTGGATAAAACACACAAGAAGTAGTAATATTTGATTCAGTAGAATCAGAATCAATGCTGAAAGCAATAACCAACCTAAAAATGAACATGACATCAAATTTTTTTATCATGCCAATAGATATTAATATTAGTGCTCTATCTGTTGGTAAGGACATTGGATGGTTTTGTTTGTGGTTCTAGGAGACCTTGAAAACTAGATATCCAAGCTGGTATAGGTTTCTTAATCAAGGGAGTAAACATCTCGGACACATCTCCAGGGGCTTAATGGGCATACCCAGTGCACAAAGGCTCTCATTTACTGGTGATTCTAAATGCACACGCCTTTGTTCTTTAGACACCCACTTGTACAAGTTTTAATGCATCATGTACAAGTATCTTAATGCATAAAGTGGGTATCCAAAAAATAGAAAAGAAAGGCTGAAGTGGCCAAGTGTGTTGGAGTTGGGGTCCCCAACCCACAACCTAGGGACCAAGAGATTGCCACGGTTTTAACTTGTCAATGGCTGACGACCAGCCTGTGGAGCTCAGCCATGAAGAGCAGCACACTTTTCACTTCAAAATGAGGAACAGTAGAGTAACATGGAATTAGAGTTGTCGGTTTGCGAATCATTATGGTAGAGGTAAGTACTTACCACTTTACGAACCAGGGCAATTCCTTATTTACACTTCAGGGTCTGGTACTTCACCTAGGGAATCCATTGAAAAACATTATTCACATAGGGAATCCATTAAAAAAACATTATCTTAACTGGCCCAAGGAAAAAGATAAGAGAATAAACACATTCACTTTGGAAGGAGGAATGGCAAGTGAAGTATGTGCATTTAGAATCACCCCTCGATTACAGGGTTTGTAGGTTGCCTTTCCTACCTTTTTTTTGGAGAGTTTGATCTGCGCTACTCAAACCCACGACGCAACATTAGGGGTGAATAACACTTGCCTTTGTCCTCGGTTATGACCTCTAGATTGCTTCTTATGCAACTAATTTCATAACATGAGGGTTGCCTTGTTGGGGAGTTTGTTTTTAAAATGTCCATGGGTGGTAACAAATTCCTAATGGTAAAATATTTAGATCACATAACACTCCCAAACTAAAGCTAAAAGGCAATACCGTGATCATAACTATATCTTGCTCATTTTGGAATGAGGTTAAGCTTTCCCTTTGGAGTGATTGATTCACTCGACTATGAACGTGCATAATCTCATTTAAACATGCTTTTAATTGAATTTTTCGTTGCTTTTACTTTTTATATCTATTTATATTGTATTTTTTGTTGCTCGGAAGCAGCGACGGCGTCTAATCACCCATGGAAATGCAAAAAGCAAGAGTGAGAAGTTTCCTCCACCTCACCAGGACGGAGCACTTGGCGTCCCCTTGGGTGCTTCACATCACATCCACCCTGCAATGGTTCCTTCCGATGTCTCCTTCAGTACCACCTCACTCTCGTATTCCAAAGAACCAATTCAAAATTGGTCAGGTCCTTTGGTTGAACCCGTTGCTTCCGGTGCTCCAAGGGGAAAGAAGCATCCTGCAGGTGATGGACGAGGACCAACTAAATCTTTTACCGGAAAAAAAGACAAAAGTAGCAACTCTCGGTTTAAAGGGAAGTCGAGTGTGGCTTGAAGTTTTGTTGCAGAGAATTACATCAGGGTGCTCGCAGATGTTGCACAATTCCAAGCGAATAGCAAACCTATTCAATTCCAGTAATACTACATACCCATAAAACTTATGCATAATTTTACTCATTTTGAATAGTTCAGAGTTACATAAAGTGGGGCCCACTCTATACACTGTTAAATCTGGACTATTCATTTCAAAATTGTGGGTAAAATTGTGTGTTTGGTTTATGGGTACTTGGCATTTCTGATTCAATTCCTATGGATTTAATCAGCCCGAAAAGCAGTTTAAGCTTGTTCAGTTGTAAAATTGATCTCTCTCTCTCTCTCTCTCATATAAATATTTTTTTCCTGCTCTAATTGTTGGGATGTGAGAGACTTCCCTTACTGTGTATACTTTATTTTTTTACCCTCTTAGAACATTGCGTTGGAACTTGGAACCTGATTCTATTTTGGTCACTGAAGAGCTTTAATAAAAGATTAGGATCTCAATTCTTGTGTTTTGAGTTATGGTTGAACATTATTGACGTTTGGGAAAATTATTAGGTACTCCCGGAGTGGCTTTGCATACGTGATACAGCAAAAGAAAATGTATGATGTATACTAAGTGAGTCGTTCTTTGTCTCCCATTTATTCAACAAAGGTGAGCCAGCGTTTTTCCCCGTGGAGTGTTTTTCACTACAACCGCATGGACAATGTCATATGGTGTTTAATAATTACTCTTACAATTTAATCTCTCTTCCTACTCTTTTGAATGGTTGTGTAGATTTGTTCAGGTGATTAATTTAAGCAACTTTTGCTTTAATGAGATTTAAGCTAAATTTTTGAACCATTTTAGATCCATATGCCACAATTAATGACCTTCCTTGTTTCTGATCCATCCTACTTTCGATTTTTTCACCAGAATGCAGTCACCCCATTTCCATCTGTTGTGCTCCTCCTTTGCATTAATATTTTGAGAGATGAAAATTCCATTTTCTGCCTGCAAATTTACTGTGATATTGTGTGTTATCTTTATGTGCAATTGTGGTTTACTGTGATATTATGTGTTGCCATTTTATTTGTATTTGTGATTTGGGAAATTTGGCTTGGAATGTCATATTTTGTAACTGAAGGTTACCATAAAAAAACCATAAAATGAAAATCTAATAGTAAATCTCTGGAGTCAATTAATAACCGGCAAATAGGCCCGGTGTCATAAGGTGACACTTAATGGCACAGCCAAATTTGTCCCCGTGAAGCATTCGACCCTGGGCAACTCGTGACACCTCGCCTTGGGGCTAGGTCTATGAAGCCATGGCTTTAAACCCCAGATTTTGGGCTAATTTTTAGGGATCCCAAGTATTTTGGACTCTTTGTACAGAATTATATATCATTTTTTTTGCATAGAAGGATAAATAAAGTATAAAGTGACTCCATTTTAAAAATTCATTTTAGGTCATATAAAACTTAGGGTCGCTTACGTAGGTGTCATTTTTAGTACTTTCTGCAACTTACCAGTACTTCTGTTATTACTACAACTCTATACGTGCTATTCGCTATTCTCAACACTATTTTGAAATATAAAAGAATAAAAATAAAAGAAATATAAAGAAAGAAAAAAAGAACTTATGTTATGATCAGAATCGGGTCCCTTTCCTTGTTGCTGCATTTGCCTTTTGAAGTGGTGGAAGCACCTTTATTGGGTTGTCACCAGGTTGGTTTTGCCTCGGTTTCAAAGTTACGCGTCCATCTTAAATCTCGAATTACTAAGTAAGTGATATTTTTTATAAATAAATAAGTTCGGTGCATTTTAAATGCGTCGTCTTTGTCTCTTTCCTACACAATAAAAGTAGATTGAATTAATATTGTTCCATTTAAAATATTTGTTATTACATTATTAAATTAAAGTACCTCATAAGTAATACTACTTAGCGCGCCAGAACTACCGGATAGTGACTCCTATCTTTTTCCACATTCATCATTTGAATTCATTTTGCTGCTTCTTCATGGAGGCCTCAGAGGTGACTTCAGAATATACTTTCCATGATCTCAAGTGTCTTTATTTATTCACGTGCATTAAACTTGCCACCTTGAGTCTTCTGCGTTGAGGTTTATTTTTGTTTTTCTTCTTTCATTGAGGTTTTCTCATTTCAGAATAGAGATTTTTCTCTCCTGATTTTATATAAAATTTACAATGTATTTAAAGTTTTTAAACTTTTTATTTAAAAAAAAAACCTTCCCACCTAACCGCATGAGATTTATCGATTGGAGCTGGCTTCTCTCCAGTTTTTAAAAGGATTGGACTGGCTCATTTTGAGTCCAAAATAAACTCACTTTGATGATTCGAGTTTTTTATTTTATTTTTTAATATACAAATTATTGAAAAAAAAAATCAAGTTAATTAGATATTATTAAGTATATGAATAAATCATACTTAATTATGTTAAAAAAGAAAGGTAATGCCAATTTTTTGTCTATTTTTTTTTCACGAATGTTATTTATTCATATATTTAATTATATTCAATCAATTTAATTTTTTATATAAATAATTTATACATTAAAAATAATAAAATAAATAACTTAAAATTTTAAAATAAATTTATTTTAGACCCAAAATATGCTCGAGTGAACCGATCAGATCCTCTAAAAAACTAGAGAGAAGCATATTTCTTTATCTATTTGTCTCCCCACGTTTGCATGCCCGAACGTATCAAGTACCCAGCATAAATGCTCCATTGGGTTCTCATGTATGTATAATAAAGGTATTTGTTAAAGTTTATTTTTTAACTTTTCGTTTATATATAGCAAGTTAAAATTTTTTAAATAGGCGTGCTTATAACTTGTAATTTTTCATGTTAATCAATGAACACTATCCAAAAGATTAAGTCTAGAGAGAGTGAATAGGCCAATTAAAAATAATTAATTTTTTTTATTTTAAATACAAGCCCTATTTGGCCATATTATTTATTTGCTTATTTGGCTTATTTAGCCTTAAATAAGTAATTTCGTTTGAATAGCCAAATAAACAAGATTTAAGCCAATAAACAAATAAGCCAAATAAATCAAATTCAAGCCAAGATTTATCCCAAACGTACTTGCTTATTTCACTAATAAATAAATAAGCTATTTAAGTCACTTAAAAGCCAAATATTCCAATTCAACTTACTTATTTATGTTTTTGCTTATTTCATAATAAGCAAATAAACCATTTGTCCAAACGGGGCCAATTTTTAGATTCTCCTCCAATGTGGATGTGCAAAAACCTAGATGACAAAAAAAAAAAAAACAAAACAAAGAATGCCAACAGTAAGCAAGAAAGGGAGCCAAGAGATTTAATATGGAAATCTTAAGATATATTCTCAGGAAGAAAATCACGACACCAATACACAAGTAATCCTCTATGAATCAAAAAGTTACAAGAAATAATAGAGAAAGAAATTACAACCGTTACTCCAATGTAGACCAAACTCTGCTTCTTGACTAAGCTCTTCGAGCTCTTTCTTGATTTCATAACATCCATGAGCTCGTTGTCTCGATCTTCGTTGGTTAACAACTTTAAATCAAGTTGTCCAAGTGTATTATGGATGAAATCTTTAATGTATAAATGAGAAAAATGTGTTTTTATGAAATACACAACTTAAAAAGTAGGAATACTCTTAAAAAAAGGAGTATTGAAGGAATGAGTAAATGGAATGCACTTTGAAAACTTTGGTAGCCTCCTTGAATGTTCAGAAAACACTCATTAAACCTTAATGGACGAAACATTATGGTTTATATATCAAAAGGGGTTGATTTATGATTGGACTAGAAAATGAGTCTGTGCGCTCAAGTGCCGAGCGAGCGCTCTGGAGCTCATTGACTCAGGGCACAAGAGGGATCAAGCACCTTTCGAGCACGTTCAAGCGCTTGAGCACTCAACGAGTGCTCTGCGAACGCTGCTCTCTATAACAGTTGGGTCACTAAGACGCTCAAATACCTGGCGAGTGATCTGCAAGCGCTTAAGCGCTCTGTGAGCTCCGAACGAGCCTACATGCTATTTAACCTAAAGAAATGCAAGCAAATGAGAAATGAGCTATGCAACATATGTATGAAAAAGACCCTGTTGGAATATGTGAATTTCATTGGCCATAGAAATCCAGATTTCAATAGCTGGATCAATTACAATTGGATTGGCCATTCAATTGCAA
>JAOTRH010000024.1:9994607-10047429 GCA_034768845.1 Heliamphora exappendiculata | reverse complement strand
TAGAAGTCACTTGACTTATGACCAAAGTGGTACCAAATGGCATCCAAGTGTCATATGTAGTGGTAGAAACACTATTGGCCTTACACCATTGACTTATCACTTGGCATCCTATGGTCACATTTCATTGTAGAAGTGGTCATATTTAGTGGTAGAGGTTGTCACTTTGACTGGTAGAAACACTCTTGGCCTTGGACACTTAACTTATCACTTGGCATCCTATGGTCAAATTTCATAGTAGAAGTGGTCATGTCCAGTGGTAGAAGTGGTCACTTTTATAGTAAAAGAGTTTATATATAGTTGTAAAAATTGTCATAATATCCAATGGTAGAAATACGCTTAAAGCTTTGTTTCTCGTCATGGCATTTTCGTAAACTTTTGTAGTAAAAGTGTTGATATATAGTTGTAAAAATTGTCATAACGTCCAATGGTAGAAAACATGTTAGGTAAACACGTTTCGAATGTAAATATATAAAAGCATTATTGCTAACAACGTTTTTAGTGTAAAAATATATTGTCGTAGAAATTCACTTAGCCTAGGGCCAAAGTGTTTGCACATGGAATGGTTGGGTCGCATTTTGTGGTAGAAGCTATGATGTCGAGTGGTAGAAGCGGTCATATATTATGGTAGAAATACACTTGACCTACTACAAAAGTGTTTGCACATGGAATGCTTGGATCACATTTTATGGTAGAAGCTATCATGTCGAGTGGTAAAAGTTGTCATATATTGTGGTAGAAATTCACTTGACCTACTATCAAAGTGTTAGCACAGGGCATTGTAGGGTCACAATTTGTGGTAGAAGCTATCATATTCACTGGTTGAAGTTAAAACATATTATGGTAGAAATTCACTTGACCAATGGCCAAAGTGTTTGCACATGTAATGGTTTGGTCACATTTTGTGGTAGAAATGATCATATTTAGTTGTAGAAGTTATCACATATTATGGTAGAAATTCACTTGACATACTAGCAAATTGTAAGGACAAGGCATTGTAGGGTCACATATTGTGGTAGAAACTATTTTGTTGAGGGGTAGAAGTAGTCATATATTGTGGTAGAAATTTACTTCACCTAGGGCCAAAGTGTTTGCACATGAAATGGTTGGGTCATATTTTGTGGTAGAAGTTATCATGTGAAGTGATAGACGTGGTCATATATTGTGGTAGAAATTGACTTTATCTAGGACCAAAGTGTTTGCACATGAAATGCTTGGGTCACATTTTGTGGTAGAAGTTATCATATATTGTGGTGAAAGTATTTTTGTAAAGAAAACGTCTTTAATAAACACGCTTTCTTTACAAAAATATTTTTACACTAAAAACGCGTTTCCAAAATCGTTTTCTTTGAAAATGAAACAAACCCAAAAATATACGAAAATGTGTGTTAAAAGCTATCAGCGACGGTTTTTCAATCGTTTAAACTTTCTAGTTCGCAAAAACTATTAGAGATGGAAACATACCGTCGCAAAAACTATTACCGACAAAAACATTTCACAATTGGAGGAAAGAGTCTGCTGTTGTTGGCGCTCAACCTGCGCTTGAGCGCGCATTGGGCGTGATTTACAGAGAGGTTTTGGGGTGCCAGACTCTTATTTGCTCTTGCGACGGCATTTCAATCGTCACAACTTCTTGTGTTGCAAAAACTATTAGCGATGGCAAAATTCTGCCGCAAAAACTATTCGCGATGGGAAAATACTGTCGCAAAATATATATTTCAAATTGTCAACTCTAAAAACATGTTTATTAAACACGCTTTCTTTACAAAAATATTTTTACACTAAAAATGTGTTTTTTAAAATCGTTTTATTTGAAAATGAAACAAACCCAGAAACACACGAAAGTGTGTTTACTTGGCATCCTATGGTGGTTGAAGTGGTCATATATAGTGGTAGAAACTCATTTGACCTATGACCAAAGTGGTAACACATGGAATTCAAGTGTCACATTTTGTGGTAGAATTGGTCATACATAGTGGTATAAGTGGTCATATTAGGTAGTAGAAGTCATTGGACCTATGACCAAAGTGGTATCACGTGGCATCCAAGTGTCACATTTTGTGGTAGAAGCTATCATTTCGAGTGGTAGAAGTTGTCATATATTGTGGTAGAATTACACTTACCTACTCCCAAAGTGTTTCCATATGGAATGCTTTCGTCACATTTTGTGGTAGAAATGATCATGTTGAGTGGTAGAACTTGTCATATATTGTGGTAGAAATTGACTTCACCTAGTGCCAAAGTGTTTGCAAATGGAATGGTTGGGTCACATTTTGTGGTAGAAGGTATCATTTCGAGTGGTAGAAGTTGTCATATATTGTGGCAGAATTACACTTTACCTACTCCCAAAGTGTTTCCACATGGAATGCTTTTGTCACATTTTGTGGTAGAAATGATCATGTTGAGTGGTAGAAATGGTCATAGATTGTGGTAGAAATTGACTTCACCTAGTGCCAAAGTGTTTGCACATGAAATGGTTGGGTCACATTTTGTGGTAGAAGCTATCATTTCGAATGGTAGAAATTGTCATATATTGTGGTAGAATTACACTTTAGCTACTCCCAAAATGTTTGAACATGGAATGCTTTTGTCACATTTTGTAGTAGAAATGATCATGTTGAGTGGTAGAGCTTGTCATATATTGTGGTAGAAATTGACTTCACCTAGTGCCAAAGTGTTTGCACATGGAATGGTTGGGTCACATTTTGTGGTAGAAATGATAATGCTGAGTGGTAGAAGTGCTTGTGTTAAGTTGTAAGTTTTGTCACATTGAGTGGTGGAAACACAATTGTTCTTCCACCTTAGTTTTACCACATTGCTTTCTAGGATACCCATTATTGCATGGTATGATCACACCACATGGAGTTAGTAAGTGAACATGTTCTTTTGTGGGTATGGTAACATTTAATGGGTGAATTATTATATGTAATTTTTATTTTATTTATAAGCTTTCTTTTAGTTTAGCCATTAGTCACATATAGTGGTAAAAACTATGAGATTAAATGGTAGAAATGTTCATATAGAGTGGTAAAAATGGTCATATGTATTGTTAGAAGTTGTATGTCTTTAGTTTTGGCGGCAAAAATATAAAATCCAGTGGTCATATGTAGTGGTAGGAATTATGATATTCAATGGTAGAATTGTTCATATGTACTGGTAGAAATTAGATGTATTATGTTTTTGGCGGGAAAAATTATAAACCATCTTGAGTTTTGTGAAAACCATTCCAATATTATTAAATATGTAATCAAGGGTCCATATTGTTTTGAGTAGTCATCCAATGGTCCAAATTAATTGGGGCACGATGCCCCAAAATCACATTTGGGTATCATAGAAAATCTTGAAAACATATGGAGCATATATTTAAAATTAAGGGTAAATTACACTTACCTCCTCTGAAGTTTCTGACAAAAATAGAAACTTTTCTTGTAGTGTAAAAAATAACACTAATTTCCCTTTAAGTTTAATTTTAACATCAAATGGACCCAAAACTACCCTCACAACCCCAAAATCACCCTCAAAACCACCATATCCCCAAAAAGCCACCACCAAAACCATCCCACATCCTAAAACCACCCCCAAAATCACTTTCACCCCTCAAAACCGCCCCCCCAAAACCAACCCCACACCTCAAAACCACATCTCCAGACCCTCACCGCCGCCGCCTGCCTCCCTCATTGCCGACCCCCACACGCCTCCGCTGCCGACCCTGCCACCGTCGTCTCTCTTTCTACTCTCTCTCTCTGCTCTCTGCCCTCTCTCTCTCTCTCTCTCTCCTCTCTGCCGTTTCTCTTTCTCGGTTAGGAGTCGGCAGCGGTAAGGGAGGCGATCGGCGCTGGCGGTGTGGGAGACGTTTTTGGGGTCTGCTCTATACATATATATATATATATATCGGTAGAGAGAGAGAGAGAGAGAGAGAGAGAGACCGCCACCGACCGCCTCCCTCATTGTCGCCGACCGTCGACCTCCACACTGCCGCCATCACCGATGCCTACACCGAGAGAGAGAAACGACAGAGAGGAGAGAGAGATGGCAGATGGAGAGAGAGAGAGAGAGGGCAGAGAGTAGAGAGAGAGAGCAGAAAGAGGGGCGGCGGTCGGCGGTAAGGGTTTGGGGAGGTGGTTTTGAGGGGTAGGGGTGGTTTTGGGAGATGAGGTGGTTTTGGGGTTGTGATTGTGGTTTTGGGTCTATTTGATGTTAAAATTAAACATGAGAAGAAGTTATTGTCATTTTTGAAACCGCATGAGAGGTTTCTGTTTTTATTAGAAATCTCAGATGAGGTCAGTGTAATTTACCCTAAAATTAATTATCCACAGTAAAATGACGTGCTAATCAAAAAGTTCATATATATTAATAATAAATAAATTGATTTATAACTAGTTATATTGATTTTTCATATTCTGAAAATGATACATGATGAATACTTAAACTTAAAATCACATAACATTAAAAATCACTTGTGAAAAATGACACTTAGCAATTAAAATAATATTTATGTATTTAACAATTCACATATTTTACAAATATAAATATGCGTTATGTATTCAGCATATTAAATATCAAAATTTCTACATACAAAATTATCGTTCATATAAACTCAATCAGCTTATGAAATATTACGATTTAACAATTAAGATAATATTTACGATTGTGGATTGAAGATTCAGAATATTTTACAAATATATGGATAAATATTCAGCATATATATATATACATATACATATTTACACATTCAACAAAATAAAATATCAAAATTTTCACCCAAAAAATTATGCGTAAATTCGAGATAAGTCCTATTTTAGAAAGATGCTTAGGGATTAATCCTTATCAAAATTATTATATTCCATAAAATCCTTTTTAAAAATTTTGGATATAAAATGGACCCTTATACCCTCTATCAATTTTAATTAAGGTTATACGGTAAAAAGATATTTTTTTTGAGTTTCAGGAAATCTTTTTCAAATTTATTGATCATTATTCCCTTTTCAACTTACTATTTCCATTTTTCATGAAAACTTATCTTTTTCAATTACTGTTTTCCTTTTCAAGTTACTGTTTCCATTATGTTAATAAAATGATGCTTGGTTAGTGAACATGTGATATCATTATATCATTATCATCAACTTATAGTTACAGTATCATTTTCTGTAATTTACTGTGTCATCATTTGTATTTCATATAAGCTGTAGTTAATGATTCATTTTCTGCAATTTAATGTATCATGGTTAGTGAGATCATGTAGAAAGCGATGCATAGTTAGTGAACATGTAGTATCATTGTATTATTATTATCACCTTGTACTTAATGTCACATTTTCTGCAATTTACTGTATCATTTTTTGCAATTAATATGTTTGCAAAAAAAAAAGTTTTCATTGCAGAAATTAACAACCCGCTATTAGAATTCGGAATGAAAAGAAAAAAAATTAAACTTGAAAATGCATTAAACTGCAAAATAATGGATTAAAATGCAAAATAAACTTAAACATGGCATTAGAACATTCATCGAAAATGAAAGCTTTCAATAGAATACTTGATTTTTTGGCGCAAAAAGAAATTGGTTTATCCAATATTGAAGTTTCATAGTGAAAATAGAACCTCAATATTCAGAATTACTTATTTGTGTTGAGAAGTGCGAAAATGGTTCAGTAAGAGTATTTTTGATAAATCAGTTCAAATTAAGACCTATTATTAATTTAATTTTAGAATCTAATAATAAGAGAAACTTTAAAATAGAACTTAACCGGCGGCGAGCAAGAGCAGCAGCGGTGAGCAACAATCGACGATGAGAGTGAGGGGCAGTAAACGGTGGCAAAAGCGAGCGGCGCCGACGAAGGAGAGAGAGATGAACTGTTCTCTGTTCAGGCCTGTTCGCAAGAAAAAGCACTGAGATGGAACTTTGGATCCCCTATCCCCACTCCCTGTCCTAATTCCCTATACCAACCTTATTCCCTATACCAACCTTATTCCCTTATCAATCATGGTCAATCACTCAATCAGTGTATTTAATATCACGTATATATGTTGTTGGGTTTTTCTTTTGTGTGTTACTGTGATATGTGAAAACGATTAGGGCTTTTTATTTATTTTAGTTTTTATTTTGTGATGAAGAGTCGCAGTGTTATACTTTCGTGCTTTTGTAAATGTCTAATTTGTTAGATACTTTTGTAAAAGTAAGCCTTATTGGGTATGATAACTCATTGTGCTTGATGGTGACATTTTTTATATAAAAAATAAAGTTTACTTAGAGTTGCATTTCTACTGTATTCAATTTCTAAATTCGACACTCTGTATGAATTTTTTTTCTCAAAAAATATGTGGGAAATAATTAATGTAATTTCAAGTGTGATGTAATAAATCCCAAAGCTAATAACAAGATGGGTAATACTAGTGATATGCCTCATTATTAATTCTAATGATATTGTTAATTCTTTTATCTTTGTCAAACAAATATTTGAAGTTCGACCATAAGACTTCAAATATTTGGATGAGTTAAGAATTTGTTAGAAAGATCTTCTAGATCATGATATTTAGAAAGTTGGTCCATCAATAGATCTACAAACTACTTGTGCCTTTACTTCAACTTCTTTTTGGGGGTAATAATTATTTACTTCAACTTCAAGGAACCACAAATTAAGTTTTAGGATAATTATAGTTACATCCTTTTAAAGTATTGAGTGAATTTTAGTTTGATTACTAAATGGAGTTGGACTCAAAAGTTGGCCAAAATAATTGGATAGGCCTGATCCAAAACCAGACAGACCAGGCCTAGATGTTGGAGGCTAACAAGGACACTGAACTGAGATAAAAATCCAGCGACCGACCTCAAAAGCATTGATCGAGAAAACGTGTTTAGGGTATTGATCGAGAAAACGTGTTTAGGGTATCGAACATTAATGATGTCAGTGCTGAATTACAGAACATTAATGATGTCAGTGCTGAATTACAAAACATTTATGAAGAATGCATCACCAAGATAGGAGTATTAACGAGTAGCGTGATTGTACAGTTCTGCATTAATGATAACTAGCATGACTCTAATATTTCCTACAAAACATTGTCTCAGAGTGGTGAGGATCCGAAAAGAGACAAGAATGAACGGTATCTTTTTGTCAAAGCAGAGCCTTGGGGGAATGATACCCTGCCGCCAAATGCTGTTTATCAATGATGTTGTGGTACTCTTTTCGAAAACATGATAATTGTTAATTTGTTTTTTCCAATTCATGATTCAAAATTATAAATTAAAATGTATGCTTTATCATCCATTGGACTCTTAGGCCACATCATCCATTTACATTTTGTTAGGTAAGCACGTCCGGAATTAGATAACTTTTGGGTTGAAAAGGACTCCTCACATGCATGGATGGACTTTGGATTTTAGTTTAGGGGTGGCAAACATATATGTTAATAATTATTTTTTTAAAAAAGTACGAAATATAACATAAATTTCTATTTGATGTAAAAGTAGAAAAAATATCAAAATATATATAAATAAGCATGCTTTTTTATTCAATACGATTGCAAAAAAATAGCAACTTTAAATTAATTAATCTATTTAAAATGAAACATTTTGAATTGTACTTAGCACTCGTTCATGTAATTAAAAATATTTATAAAAGAATCAATACTAAAATCTCTACCAATATCATTCTCAATGAAAGTGATTAAGCAACTTACTAAAAAATCATAATTCATTCTAAAATCTCCAACAATGTATTTCTCAATAAAAATAATTAAGTAATTTACTAGAAAATTATCAACTTTTTTATTGCACAACCATTTTACAATTTTTATAACTAAAAATGAACATTTTATTATAGCTGTTAAAACTGATTAAGTTAATATAAGATAAATCACTATACTAATAAGAGGATAAATTGTTCATTTTTTTAACCAACGCCTCACATAATTCAAATATTGTTGACAAATCAATTATCAATCAATAAACTAACAAAAAAAATCAAAATCGATATACATTCTACTTAATATAGCATAAAAATAAAAATATATTTCTTAAATTAAAGTCAATCACCCAAATCATATAAAAATAAGAATTTTCAAACATATAAAGAAAAATACATATCAAGAAAAATAAGAAATTACTTGTTCTTAATTGTTCTATATTTTTGAGATAGCTAGGGATTAGTGCGGTTGGAATATGATAAAATGCAATTGTATGGAGGATAAGACTGGAACCGTAATAAATTATAATGAAAGTTTTAAAACTTTTTTGACTTTAGATTGATTTATTTAAGTTATAATTAATCACATGTAGCACTAAGGCTAATTATTCAAACAAATTTAAAAAAAATTATATGGTTTTATTTAACAAACTTATGAATACATTAATATAAATGGTGACTAATTATTATTTTTTTTAGGAAAAAATTATGGATGACAAACTTATAAAATTTAGAGAAAATTAAATAATAATACAATATAGTAAGAGTATTTTTTAAAATTATAGAGGTTGCAACCACCACCACTTGTCTCTCTTGGTCTATCCTTGCTCATATGATCTCTATTTAAGATATTGAAAATAGATATTGAGTTGGTTTAATCTTTGTTTAAATAACTATTTAGCTATTAACTTGTGGCACTAAAATCTTAGAATATTAATATTATTTTTGGTACTGGAAATATGTCACTTGGTCAACGAGCGAGTCACAAGTTCGAATAGTAAAATGTTAAAATTTTTAACTACCCGTTTGGTAATGTTTGCATATCTTTATTTTTGGTTTATAAAATAAAAAAACATATCTTCATTTATTTTTATAAAAAACATAAACAAAATATATTTAGCAAATAGATGCTTCAAAAGTGGCAATCAAAGGTTGTGACTAAATGTAGCAATTTAATGTGGTTGTCGAAAATAGTAACTAGAAGTGGTAGCTATAGGTGGTGGCCGAAAGTTGTGATATTTGGCACATAAATATGTGAAAAGTGGTAATCGAAGGCGGTAATTGACAATGATCGAAGGAGGTAGTGAAATATGGTAACTTGATGTGATGGTTAGATGTGTTTGTCGATAATGATAACAAATAATAGCAATAATAGTAAGAGAGAGTGGTTAAAGGCAATGGTCGAAAGCTATTGAGGTGATAGAGAATATATTGAAATAAGAAATTATTTACAAAATAAGTAAAATTACTTTTTTCTTAAAAGAATTTAGTAAAATTAGATTTTAAAAAAAAAAAAAAATAAATAAAATATAAAATGGTTGACACGCTGAAGTTCTGCTCTGATAAGTTAAATTTTTTCCGCCACACAAAAGGGGTGAGGAGAATCAAATTCCGAGGACTTATTAGGACATGGAACCAACTTGGGTCACAAGCATGTGTTATTAAGGCTCGACGTTGAATTCTATTCGTAATATAAACAAATTAGATTTTTTTGATAAACTGTTGATATGGGACTGAAATTATTTACGAAACAAGTGAACATTTTTTTTAATTGTAAAAAACTGACTAGAATTTGATAATTATTTATATTTTTTTAAAATAAAAAATAATTATTAAATATATTTGTATTTATAAAATTTGAACATAAGACGATTAATTAAGCAGAGCTTAGTGATTATAAGCTTATAAGAGTTCCTCACCGATTAAACAAATTATCGGAACAAAGTGTCGCACTCAACTATATTGGGGAGATTAACAGATCAAATCACAATCCAACCTTCAGCAACTTTAATACTCGATACCAATGCTCGGCGCAGAGTGGAGTTAATATTATGCAATATAAGCAAAAGTGCATCTTTCTTGTACAATCGATTGGGAGAGAAGTTGACTGCCGCAACTTGCGAGGGCATTGCAAGTGAGAGGGAATAACAGTCAGTCCCTCCGCAAGTTGCGGCAGTCAACTTCTCTCCCAATCGCGAAGCCATTCACGCCGGCTCGTTGCCGACAAATCCTCCAGTGCACCGCCTCACCGAAACATCTTTTGGCCCTTCTTCACCTGCTGCCTTGCATATGGGTTTTGACAGCAGCAACGAATTCCGAGCTTGTAAGTCCTCTCCCTTACCTCTCTCTCTCTTCTACTTCTACTTCTTCTTCTTCTTCCTTGTATGTGAATGATTTAAGTAAACCCTAACCCTTGCCAAATAAGTTGCAAGTAGTTTATTTGTCTATTAGCAGTTGGCCATGCATGTTCAAATGTAAAGTAACTATAATTTTAAAATTAAATAATTAAAAAAATTTTTGATAGATATTTTATAAAAAGAGACTGTGGCGGCTTCCGAAAGTTTTTGTTAATGGAGTTATTTAGAAATTATAAGATAATAATTTTTATAATAAATAATAATTAATTATTTATAATCAATATAACATAATTAAATTAAAATTTTTAATTAATAAGTAGAATATTTTTTGAATATAATTATACTATTATTTTGACAAGAAAAAGTATACATAAACTTCTGCGATTGGATTCGATGAAATTTTATATTTTAAGATTTGTATATAATAAATTAGTTATTAATTATATCAAAAATATTATTTTTAATATATGTAACAAAACAATTATTGAATCAGACTATATAAATAAGTAACTTTGTATTTAATTCTGTAAAATGATTTTTAAGCTCTTAAAATTACATATCTATAATTATGTAGAATAGTTCAATAGTAGTGATATAATTAAGCTTTCATATGACAAAAGGCTTAAAGCTCATTTTTTTGCTTTTTGCCTTAAAACAAAAAGCCAAAAAGTCTAGCTCATGAACCAAAAAGCTTTAAGCCTTTTAGTTTTTTTTACATAAAATAATTTTATATATTTTTTAAAAATATTATAACTTTTATTATACACATTCGCTTTTTATAAAAATTATATTTTTAAAATCTATTCGTTAAAATTTATCAAACAAGATCTATATTGAATATAAAATTATATACAAATAATACTTAAAAATTTATAAACTTTTTTGACTTAAATTTTTTTTAGCTTAAAACCACTTTAAGCTATGCTTTTAGGCTATTGTCTTTTGGTTTAAAATTATCCATTTATTGCACCAAACAAAATTTTAACTTATTTGACTTAAAGCGACTTTAATCAAAAATTCTGATTTAAAGCCAAGTTGTTAAATAAGGCATAAATTTATAATTTGTGAAACTTTCTATTGTGGCCTTTTAAGAACTAGGAATATACCATCAGTGTTTGAAATATAAATACTAAGAGAAATAATTTAGTGCGATGTGTTTGAGATAAATTATAGTATTTTTATATTATCATAGGGTTAACTATAATTTTTTAATGGGATCAACTATAATTTTCTAATGCGGTCAATTGTACCCTAATTAAAAATAATACCACCATAATAATTATACTTTTTTTAATGGGGTCAATTAACCCCACATTGCATAAGGTGGAGTCGTCCCTGGAATGAGGGCGAGAGAATAAGCGATTACATGTGGTTGTTGAGAGAGAGAGAGGGAGAGAGTGTGAGGGAAATTTAGGAATTCTAAAAATTTCACATGACTTCAAAATGAGAAAACACCAATTGGTGTTCTCTCTTTATAAGATAGTATAAATATTATAGATATTTTTGATTTTGACATCGAGAAACTTATGCCTATGGTATTTGAAGGAGCCCCTGTGATAAAGCCACCTCATTCTTTTAACTTGCCTACTCGCTTTCTTCTCAATCGACGAATGCAGATTATCATAGATAAAGAAACGCCTGGTTCACATAAGGGCTCGGAGAAAGCCCTGGATGCCGATGGTGACGCTAGTAGGGCGAAGACCCTAATGGTGTGGTCGTGTGCAACCGAATGGGGCATTCTATTCCCCCCCCAACCATGTGTGTCGGGACGTAGAAGAAGCCTGTGATGACAGTTGTATGCAAGAGCGCACCTTATGATGCCCACGATAGTCCTATTATGCCTTTTTTGTACCACAAAAAGAACAATGAAAATAAAATAACCGAAAAAAAACAAATGTATGTTCATATTTTGCCTTTGATGGATCGAGTGCTTTTAGGAATCAACAGACTTTAGAAATTGGATAGACATTGTAATAGAGAAAGGGGTTGTAGTAAATATTCATAATTGTCTGTATATCGTGTCTTTGAGATTCAAAAGGGAATGAAATCCCTGCTCACTTCGATGTTTCCCATTTCCCATATCTTTATGTATTCTTTTCTGTTTTTAGCGATTGTAATAGTTCTAGGGGTTTCTTCTTGTTTTTTTGTTGGGTTTGATTGTAATCTTCTTTTTCTAAAGCTACAATCCCTGATCCTAGGAAAATGAATCTCCTTTTTATTACAAAGAGTCGGGTGGGAAGTAGGGCTCTTTTTGCCCATAAAGTTAGTTCTTGTTGATGGCGAAAGCGCACTCATTGTAGGGAACATGATGGCGTCGTCAGGAGCTTCCGACGCGTCAAGTTCGGAGGTGCGCGTAAACCAAGGGCAAGGGCCACTCCTACCCGCTCTGCAGCCACAACCTCCTGCGGCTGAACTGGATCTTGATGGTTGTCGCGGTGAATTATAGAGTGAACTATTACCTAACAGTTTCGTGTAGCCTGATGGGGAAATAGTGCAAGGTATCTCTAAGCTGCACCCGAGGTAATTTTCGTGATGAGTTATAGAGCGAACTATTGCCCAACGGCTTTTCGTAGCCTGTTGGGGAAATAGTGCGGGATTTCTAGAAGCTGCACCCGACGTCGGTATGGTATTTGAGTAATGAGTTATAAAAAATAACATAAACTTTGAAAGAATATGCTATGAAAATAAAAGAAGACAAAAGTTGAATGGTTATGAATAAATATGGATTAATAATCTCCTGGAAATAATGTTGGCTTAAGTGAAAATGAGAACAACACAAATGGTGAATTGAAAGAAAGTTGAATGTGAAATGTAAGCATATGGACTAAGTGGAATGTTGACACGATCTAAATGAAATGGAATGTGGCTAATGAATTGAATGGAAAGGAGAATAGAAGTTACAAAGTGTAACATGATGTAGGTGGACTTAAACAATGTATGAAATTTGTGGGGCACTTAGATATTTTATACGAGGGCTGGGAAATAAAAGTATAAGTTATTATGTTAAAATGAAAATAGATTAGTTGTTTCATATGATCGGGTTACAAGTGGAAATTATCGAGTATGTATCTATGAAAAAATTGTTTGTTTTGACTTAGATGCATTCCCAGGCTCACACCTCACGTATCATGCATAATATCATGTTTAGTATTTATCCTACGAGTTTTGGCTCATGATTGTGGATTACACATTTTTTTATAGATTTTAATGAAAAGAAAAAAGGTGCATAAGCATTCTTGGATTTGACAAAGTTTTGAAGAATGAAATTTTGTGTTAGGTTGGACTTATGTATACATATTTGTAACTTGTAAATACGTTGACAAACGTTTGAGTGAATGCAAGAAACATATATATGTATTGATAATCCATGCATGTGCTTTCAGGATTTATGTTCTATAATTTTTAAGGAAAAGAGGAATATTTGGTAGAGGAATGTAATTATTATGGAGATTATTAGTTCTTAAGTAGAGTTTATCTGTTATTGGATGTTGAAATCTAGGCTATACCCGAGTATATTGTGTTGTTGAGTTTGACATGTTATATATAATGAGATTATCCGAAAAATAGAAGAAATTTTGCCGAAATTTTTGAGAATTACACTTGGAATTTTTTTTTTGAAGTTTTGAGAAATAACATCTTTTGAAATAACTTATATTCAAAGGTTTTTCTTTAAAGGAGGTTCTCACTACAAATTGAAATATATAAAAAAAGGTTTTTCCATTGTTTGTGTTCTAAAATGGGTTGTCATGTGGGGTTCACATGCCCTAGTTAGGGATGTGACACGTGGGGTTCACATGCCTTGGAGTCGGGGGCGTGACAGAATGGTAACAGAACTCTAGATTCGAATACCTATGAGCCGTGAGTAGTGATGGCCTTCTTATGTGAATTGTTTGTTCATGTAGGCACCACTACACAACATGAATTGTATGCTTGTATGAGTCTGTAAATGAATTATTTTACGTGTGCAACGTGTTTATGTGAGCATGAAGGTTGAGTTTTGGGATGATAGAGCTTGTCTTTAAGCGTCCGGTCAACTATTTTGGAGTTTGAAATAAAAAAACGTTTGGCCGACGTTCTTTCTATGAGAAATTCAAATTAGTTACTCGGATTGGTATGTCAATCCTAAGGTTTTTCCTTGGCACGCGAATATGTGTTTATGTGGGATAATTTGAATGTGGTTAATACGTTTAAATATTGTTTAAGTTTGCTTTCATGCGGGGAAGGATAACGTGATATAATTTTGAATTGCGTATCGACGATCTTGTTTATCTTACATAGTAATGTTACCCCGAAAAGGAAGAGGTATAGGTGCAGGTATGATGTCAGAGAGGTTGAATATAGTGCGTGCGTTAGATGAGGCTACAAGGGGAGGTGTTAGGAATACCGAGGTTATGATCATTTCGACTGTGAGAGAGTCCCAAAGTTTGAATCCTTTGACGTTTGTGGGAGAACCAGATACTCGAAAGTTTAGAGAGAACAAGCCACAAAGTGGAGTGAGGAGCACACGGTCTGAGGGGGCATCCTCCTAAGAAATGGAGACAGGGCAGTATTAGTTCTTTTTCGCAAGGGTGTTACCAGCTGCAGCGTTCGGCGCCCACACCATCAGTTGCTTCTTTAGCACGATCCGAGCGTAGGGGATTTGTTTGCTTCACTTGTAGACAACCTGGGTATCGTTCGAGGAAATGTCCGCGGAAGGGACAGTCACAGGGTTAATCTCAGGGTCAGTCCCAAGGGAGGGAGCTACCCTCGTGCTTTTGATGTGGTTAGGTGGGACACCTTTGTAGAGATTGCCTTCAGGGACGGGACGTACAGGGTGCTTCTAGTGCATAGCCGACTCAGCAGCAAACTTACGCTCAGATTTAGCAGGGGGCAGAGACACCGATATCTCAGGTTACAGAGGATGCTGTATTGGCACAGTCACTGAGACAGCCAGAAGGGAGAGATGCAGTGCAGACTCTGGGAACCCAGGGAAGGATATATGTCTTCTCTAAACTAAATAACGTTTCATATATATATGTTTAATGCTATAAATCTATATATATGGATTATCTGTTCCATCGTCATATTCGATTCTATTTCCAGAGTTTCTAACTCTTCCTCTCTCACTATCATCAAATTCAGAGATAAAAATGCTTTTGGGTTTACAATAAGATTTCTTGTTGATTTCTTAATCGCGGTAGATTTGTGGAGATTAGGGTTTATGGTGTGAGGGGGATGAAAGGGTTTCTGTGCTGCCGAAATCAACTCTGATTTCGGCGATGAATGGTCGACGCTAGGTAGGTTGCTGTTGGAGTTCTCCTCGGGTGGAATGGTGAACCGAGAAGGAGTAAAGACTTATCTTCCGCCGCCGGCATATAATTTTCGACAATGGCCGATGGTTTTGATGTTGAGGCTACTTCGGCAAATGCAGTGGCGGCAAGGATTACTTGTCCTGAAAATTATATGTTTTTATGTCCAAATGCATTGAAAATTGTTAGGCATGTATTGATTTTCTGTCCAAATGCATTGAAAATTGTTAGGCATGTATTGAAATTTTCATACCTCGAGATCCTTAGAAGATTTAATTTTTGAATACATTGGGACAAAGTGACACAACTTTTGGGAGGAGAGAAATCGTTAAATATGTATCGATATTCTTGTACCTTGAAATTTTCACATGATTCAACGGTATTTACTACATTGGGACAAAGTGACACATAATTTTTGGGATGGAGAATCCATGCTCGATAGATATCTAGTGTTTCAATACATTGCAAATAGTTAGACATATATCAAGATTCTCGTACTTTCTCATGATTAAGAGGTTTTCAGTAAATTGTGAGAAAATGACATGTAATTTTTAGAACAGAGAATCTATGATTGATAGATATCTAGTGAGAAGACTGGTTGAAGGGAATGTTGGCGTTTTGGGTTTGCAATCAAATTTGGAGAATGGATATTCTCAAACCAACACAAAAATATTTCTAAGCATAGTTGCATGAAGTTGATGTAATTTTAGACGTAAAACCAGACATTTGCAAGCCAAATTAGAAAGATTTTAAAAATGGTGAAATGAGATGGAATGAAGTATAGTCCTCATGGAAATGTGGTATTGTAAGTGTTTAATATAATGTCTATGTTATTTGTTAATTGTTACTAAGAAAATTAATATTCTTTGTTAAGTGGGTAATTGTTGGTAGAAACAATTCTGACATAAAAGTATTGTACACCTGTAGTGACTTCTAATAGAAAATCTCAAAAAAAAAAAGAGAAACTCAATCTTATTTTTTCCTCTCATTTTTTCCCCCTTGTCACGTTCATTTAAAAAATGAGCAGATTCCTTACTGGTAAAAATTTGATAATTGCTTCATTTTGTGACCATTTGAGCATAACAAGCAATTTTCTTTTTCTTTCCCTCTTTATTTTGGGCAAGTAAAGAGAAATACAATTGCATGACTTTGAGTCAATTTTAATTAGTATCAATTGGTAGGAATTAAAATCTAGGTGTTGTGTTAGAATCTCATGCTATTGTTGATTCTGGCTGGAAAATATTAATATATGCAAAATATTAGACAAACAGAATTGTTATGTTGAATTCCCATTTAGAATGATCTGGAAGTTCCAATTTTGGAATTATAAGGCACCCTCATTGCCTTTTTTTTTTTTTTTTAGTGGCAGGCCTTACACGTCATTGCTTTTGAATTATATATATATATATATATATATATATATAAAATAAGAATCTCTTTCCCAAACCTAAAACTCCAGAGCACATTTATCCAAACCTATGCTGGACAATTTTGCCCTTTGCTCTCTTCTGAGTTACTTTCTGGTAGGGATATTTATGTCAAATGTATAACCGAGCCATGTGGTGTGGACCTTGGTAACGATGTTTTCTCATTGTTGCAACGTTATTCTCTCTCTAAAACCCTCCCTCTCCCTCTGCAGATGGAACTCTCTTTCACCCAAGAGACTCCTCAACAAGACTCCGCAATACCATCCGGCGAAGCACCAAGTCGATTCCTTCTAGATGCTGTAGTTTGCTAGGGTTTGGCTGGTTTTTGGCAAAGATGAGCCGTTGCTGGTCCCGCGGTATGCCTTCTTTCTTCTTGATTTTCACCTTCACATTATCGATGGTACCAAATGACTCGAATTCTAGAGGTTATGGTCTTTCCCGTTAGAGCTTTCATGAATATCTGCATCTTCACAGGTCGATGGGGGCAGAAACTAGGGTTAGGGTTTCAGATACAGCGTTGTCAGGGTTTTCATCAAAATCAGCTATTTGAATGAATTTTTTTAACAGTTTCAATTTGTAATTTAAAAGATTTAATGAGTTAAAAATTGTTCATTTGATTTTGTTCGATGTTTCTATGTGTTTGTTCTTAATTTCTTTCGTTCCTTGTGATTGCGATCAACTAGGTTAAATTTTGTGGATTTTTATGTTCGCATCGTTTGTATTTTCCTGACCTATGTTTGCCTTTTCCTCACCTCTGTTTCTTGTTCTCTACTTTGAACACCTTCACAAGGATTTCGGCTACCTTCTCTTTCTCTGTTTCTTTCTTTCTTTGCTTCTTTTTCTTTGTCTCTTTCTTTCTTTGCTTCTTTGTTTTTTCATTTCTTATTCTCTGTCGATGGTATGATATTGTGATCCACAGCCACGCTCAATGGTTCAGTGCTGCATCACAATATTCTATACTCTTCTTGGAAATATGCATTCTTTAGATAACCAAACATAGCACTTACCCTTTTTATCTCTTCTTCTGCAACATGAGTCATATAAGTGGGAAGTTCCTCCTCTAAAACCAAAACATTTAGGGAAGAAAAATTCCAATTACTTAGCCAATAAAAAAAATATTGAACTCAAATAAAGTATTGAGCTCAATAATTACGTAGCCAATATTTATAGTCCCTATCGTGCACAAATTTTTATAGTTATTGTACGAAAATAATAATTGTTTCAATAAGAAATGACTCTCCTTTTTAAAATAAAAAAATAAAACAACTTCATATTGTACCTTTCAAATAGAGCCTAGCAACCAATGTTCTTGGTAACCCACATAATTCAAACGTTAAAGCTTCATAATTAGAATAGTTACAAATAATCATGTTACCATTTTCGTAAAAGAGTCTTGTTGAATCTCAGCATCACAACGTTAAAAGAGAATATGTTTGGATTCTATATTCAATTTGTTCATTATTATATGTTTAATAATACAAAAAATACAAAATAAAATTTATTTTCTATTGTATTTTTTATTTAGTATGCGCCTGTATTATGATGTCATCTTATGGCTTTAGGTATTTTTGGAAGCAAGGTAAGAAGTACAAAGAATTCAAATGTATGTGTGTTTCTACACACTTGAATAGAAGCTGACTTTGGATTCTTGCCTTTCTTCTATTTTAGGAAAGTGGGGAAGAAGGCACTGATACTGAATTTTTTTGAATTTCGATACATAATGTGTTTGTGACATCTTTCTTATTCTTATGCCGTTCTTTGAATTGATTGTAATTTTTACATGATAAATTTGTGCTACACTGATAGTTATGAAGTGGACCAATGCTTCTCCCCTTCCCCCCTCTATTTCTCATATCTGGCTTTTCTTATTGGTTTGTATCATAAGAAAGTGCCTGCGCATGTGAGTGTTATGTTTGAAATGCAAACATGAATTTGAAAATGCAATCAGATACTATGACATATAACAATTAATTTGCCAGTAAGGTACAAATGTCTTAGATTGGAAGGACCGCATAGCCATTTCCTCTAATTGCTTGGTGTATTTGAAGTTCATTTCTCGATTTGAAGTTCTTACTAAGAGTTTCAGAGGATTATAGTCGAGGGTAACATGTTATTAGTGTAGTGATTTGATCCATGTGGAGGGTGGTAAAAGAAATAAAGGAAGGGCATGGAGAATATGGCTGGGAGTTGGGACGATAAGAAAGGACATAACTACTACCTTCGCAGAGAAATATAATTATAAATTTATGATGAGCAGTTAGCTAATAGTGCATGTCATTATTTTTCAATTTACATGTACCTAAATTCTATCTTTTTGAGTTTGTGTTTTCCCCTTTTTTGTGCTTGCTTAGTTTTCCATCATAAATGAGCTTTTCAATTATAAAGAATAATAATGTATATGTTCAGTATGATGCTTAGGATTCAAATGTGTTTTGACATAAAAAAAAAAGGTTATAAAACAACACTATAAGAGTAGCTTAATAAGGAAAAATATGTGTAGTTGGATGGATTTTTGGTGTAGGTTAACAAGATCTCTAGATATTAGTGGTGCACTGGTGCTTAAAGGTGCTTATAAATGAGCTTTTCAATTATTAAGAATAATAATGTACAAGTAATACGCAGAAAATATGTAAATTATAAAAAAATTCTCTTAGTATGTTGTTTAGGACTCAAGTGTGTTTTAACCAAAAATCTGACAAAAATAAACTATAAGAGTAGCTTAATCAAGAAAAATTAGTGTGCAGCAAAATGTTTAGGTAGCTCAATAAAGAAAAAAGAGGTGTACTTTGATGGATTTTTGGTCTGGGATACAAAGGTGTATATATATATATATAACAAAAGAGGGGGGAAAACATCCACTTCTCTTCTTACATTAGGACTGAAGTATGTTTTAACAGGGAAAAAAAAAATCCTGAAACAGAACTATAAGAGTAACTCCATAAAGAAAAATAAGTGTATGTGCTGTCGTATATGTGTAGTATGGTTATGATTCTTCTTTGTGTTCGTTTACTATGATGAATTGATACAGCATCTCTTATGGAACAAAACAAAAAAGGGAGAAAAACACCCAACTACAGGAGCACAACTTACAAATATAGAGGATTACTTCACATCTATCTAAAAGGATTTGGAAGAGAGAGTGTGTTACTGGCTTGAAGTTCACAACATTTATGTACGAACCCAAAAATGAAGAAAAATTGAAAATGTGCCACATATACTCACGCACCATAGTATCCTACAAGCAATGACATAGTAGCTTCGAATAATATTCAACCAACCAAATGAAGTCAATACACTTGCTTGAATAAAAAGAAGATTATGAATACTATTTGCCTTATGAGCAAGAGCTCTATAGTTAAAATTATGACTTCTATGATTGCTCAACCAACTTCACATCCATTCCAATTTGTCGAGAGTGATTGGTATAGGGATGACACAAGCTATTCCAAAAATTGACTACAAACGTCAGGAAGGAAAACATTGCTTGGCATTTTAATTTTTTGGGTTTACCATGTATTGCATTATCGTGTCACTTCCTAGCCATTAAATTTTTTTTACTAGAAATGTCAGCAAGGAGAGAATTGGTTGACATTTTTATTTGTTGTGTTTGGCATGTATTGGACTGTTGTGTCACTTTCTGTTCATCCAAGTTTTATTGTGTCATTTGTTGTTCATCTGAGATGCCAAAAGCAGCAATTGCTATGTTATTTTCGAAGTTCGGAAATAAATAATTCAATTTTTCTCTCTCTCTTTCTCTTTCTCCCTGTGTGTGTGTGTTGTTGGGAAACTTTTTGATGGTAAAGATTTCTAAATTGGTTAATTCATGCTCTGCTTTGGATTGCAGTTGGGACCTTTTTCATCAGTTACTTTGCTAGCTAAACGTGTTCTATCCCTTTAAAACTTGAAATATGAATTTAGAAGCACATTGTCTATACTTCTAAGAAATTGTTGTTAATTTTCATGGGACACTTTGAATATGCTGCCTGTTTAACAACAAAAGATATAATTGTACCTCAGTCTTGTGAGTCGACCTAAGTCCGGCCTTTTAACATGAATAACAGAGGAATGTAATAATTTTTAAAAAGGGATGAAAAGCCATAGAAAAATTCAACTAAAAAAAGCTATGGTGTCGTATAATCTAATAATCTATGATTGTTTGCGCTTTAATCTTGTAAGGTTTGTATAATTTTGAATTAGTTTTTTCATTGCTTTTAGCTTTTTATAAAAAATAATGATAGACCTTATTGATGATTTAATTTTTGGTGGTTTATAATGATTGCTCAACCAATGTAAAATTGTAAGATTTGAATACTAATTCTTTTTCTATGATTATTTCTAATAGTTATTATTACTGTTCAAATGCAAAAAAAAAAAAAAAAAATCCTATTCACAAATTATGATTGAATAATTTGTAACTTTGGTGTTTAGAAATGAATAAATTTAATATTCCTGTTTTCTTTCCCTCAAAATATTGTAGCCTAATGTTTGGACCAATATAATTATTCTTCATGTGACTGAATAATTATTATTTTCTCTTTCTTTCCTCAAACTATTATTGTCTAATGTTTGGACCAATATAATTGTTTCTTCAACTGCCAACACAAACACTTATATTTTAGTGTAGTCATCTATTTCTTCGAATCTTTCGTTACCTAAAAATCCTAACTGTTCAATTTTTGCTGCATCTAATATTACTGTTGTATATATTAATATTATGGGCACCCACTAACGTGCATAGCACGTAGGGGTCTATTGAGTATATATACATATGTGTGTGTGTTTTTATATTTACATTTATTGTCAGATCCTCCAACACGAAGAAAAGAACAAGAAGCATGTTGGGAACATCATATTCACTTCGTGATGCAAATGTTTTGAATTTCGATAATATGGAATACTAGCTAAGCATTATAGTAGGGTGTTTGTCTTTTATTTTATTTTTTATGGATATTTATGTTTCTTTAGTATTTTTTGCAAATGAAATGAATGTAGATGATGATGATGTGGGTTTGGAGTTTTTGCTTATGCCAACTTATTATGACCATTCCTGCTTTTCTAATTGAAGCCTAATTTACTTTTCTTGTGGAATAGGAATCTTTTGAAGCTTTAGACTGCTGATATGGTGCAGATTCATTAATCGTACAAAGGGCTTGAAAGTATGAAAATCATTAGCTGTACTGGATTTATAAAACCCAATTTTCTGGTTGTACGATATGAGTTACCCGCTCTTACATTCCATCAACCCCAGTTGACAACTTCATCAGCTCTATGGGTATCAATCAACCGCAAAAAGAGAACTCGACTCATGACAAAATTTCAGTGTTCTATCGCCAGTGGGACATTTGCATCTAGTTCTATAGCTTCATCATTATCGAAGGCAGAAACAGTTTATTTAGGTCGGAAAGAAGGAAGCTCCTCGTCGTTGTATAGTCGTCCTAGTTTGTCAGAGATGAAGAATGAGAGGATGGCAAATCGCGCTCATGTTTATGAGTTCCTGAGAGGGATTGGTATTGTACCTGATGAACTTGATGGGTTGGAGCTTCCTGTGACAGTCGAGGTTATGAGGGAACGTGTGGACTTCCTTCATAAATTAGGACTTACAATTGATGATATTAACAATTATCCACTTGTTCTTGGCTGCAGTGTGAAGAAAAACATGATTCCTGTTCTTGATTATCTTGGTAAGTTGGGCGTTAGAAAATCTACTTTTACAGATTTCTTGCGACGATATCCACAAGTCCTCCATGCTAGTGTAGTTATAGACCTTGACCCTGTCGTTAAGTATCTTCAGGGGATGGACATCAACCCCAATGATATTCCTCGGGTTCTTGAGAAGTATCCAGAAGTATTGGGATTCAAGCTGGAGGGCACTATGAGCACATCAGTGGCTTATTTGGTTGGAATTGGGGTGGCAAGAAGAGAAATTGGTGGGGTTTTAACTAGGTACCCAGAGATACTGGGAATGCGAGTTGGGCGAGTAATCAAACCCTTCGTGGAATATCTTGAAAGTTTGGGAATACCAAGATTGGCTGTGGCTAGACTGATAGAGAAGCGGCCTCACATTCTTGGATTTGGACTGGAAGAAAGGGTGAAACCAAATGTTACATCCCTTCTTGATTTTAATGTTAGACAAACTTCACTTGCTTCTGTGATTGCACAATATCCCGAAATTATTGGAATTGACCTGAACCCAAAGCTTCTCAGCCAGTGTAGCTTTCTCAGTTCGATTATTGATTTGGGTCCAGAAGATTTTGGAAGAGTTGTTGAGAAGATGCCACAGGTTGTTAGCCTTACCAATACATCAATAGTGAAGCATGTAGATTTTCTCAAGGACTCTGGATTTTCCTTGCAACAAGTGAGAAAGATGGTGGAAGGGTGCCCTCAGCTCCTTGCTTTGAATCTTGATATAATGAAGCTCAGTTTCGATTACTTCCAAACTGAGATGGAGAGGGATTTAGATGACTTGGTTACTTTTCCAGCCTTCTTTACTTACGGCCTGGAGTCTACTATAAAACCAAGGCATAAGATGGTTGTGAAGAAGGGGTTGAAATGTTCTCTCGCATGGCTTCTTAACTGTTCAAACGAGAAATTTGCCGAACGGATGAACTACGACTTTATTGACTTGGAAGAGGCAGAGATGGATTCATCGTTTGACATGAATACTCTGATGGATTCATCGTTTGACATGAATACTCTGATGGAGCCCAGAAGTGATGAATCAGCTTCTGATTTTGACGACAGCGATGAAGATTATGTATAGATTGTGAATTGGTTTAAGGCGAACTACTTTGAGTTGTTTTGAAAGAAGCTCCTGAAAGAAATGTTCTTAGTGGATTCAAATGCAATGGCTCAGACTTCAGTACTAACACATGGATTCTCATCATTATAAACCAATGATTCCTAAGAAATAGGAAGGATTTCAATACAGGCATATCTCCGGAAAAAAAACAAGTTGCCTGAATGAATGCCATTTGCTGTTGATTTTTTGAAGTTGGTAGTTGCTTCTATTCTTGAGGATTTTGGAAGCACTACTTACAACTTCCTGAATTTACTGATATGAGCGATGGCAGGCATAATTTTTTTGAAAATCCTGTATAGAGCATTTATTGTTTATATTAAGGGTACACAAAAATATATTTACTAAGCGACGACAAACAATCTCAGCATAAAAAAATACCATTCTTCGATTTCATTCTCTTTTTTCCTCTTACTAAATAGAGTCAAATTCAATCATTGGTAGATGGATTAAAACGAAAAATATGTAAAGGGTGGTTCACTATAGCTGACCGCTTTAGAATTTTGTAAAAGTATAATTGATATTATATTGTAGAGTAATGGAGAGTTAATAACAACATAGAGAATTTTGTAAAAGTATAATCGATATTATATTGTAGAGTAATGGAGAGTTAATAATAACATAGAGATCTAAACGAATGAAGTAATTTTAAGTGTATTTTAAATGTATTTTTATGGGATTTAACTTATTCCCGGGTTCTTTTGAGATTGAACCGGTGTTGTTGGGCCATTTATAAGTGCAAGATTGGTCAACTTTTTGTGGTCTAATTAGATAAGATTTCAGAGTTAATACTTTATCAAATGCTATCTGTACAGTTATATATACAAGTATTGAACTACTATCTATGTTTAAATTTATCTTTAAAGAGATGGCAAAACATAATAAAGTTGAAACTTACTAAATTTCTTAAAAATTATTAAACAAGAAGAAACTCTTATAAAAATGAGAAGACACTAAGTAGGATGAGAGAAAATAAGACAATCAAGTTTAAAAGAATATAGAGTACATCTCTCTAGAAAAAGTTTACATTTCAAGAACTTGGTGCCTTGATTAAATGGTCCTCCTTTATATAGGCACCTCAAGATATAATGAATGTTTAGGTCTAGTTAAATGTATTCCATTTAATCCAGCCGCCAACTATAACAGTTATACAGTATTTTTTTTTCTTCTCTTTCTTTTATAGAAGTTAATGAAAATCTTCATTTATTTATTTTTTATTGTTTTGGGCCAAAAAAATTATTCCATTAAAATCTTAATATTTTCGTGATTAAATCTTGATTGTAGGTATTAGAGAGTGATTAAATTGGTTTATTGGAATTATAGGGTTTTTACATCACTTTTTATCATATTTGAACGTTAAAAGTTCTTTTTAGGGTTTCTAAGCTTTTCTCCTACAGACCATCAAAGGTAGGGATTTTTGTTTATCTTGACTTACAAATGAGATATATGATTATAGTTAATATTTTTATTGTTGTTTAATCGGTGTTTTTGCATGAAATTAAATTACTTAGATTTTAATTATTATTATTTTTATGCCATAATTACTTTAAATATCTACAACTATGTGAAATTTTATATTTATCATTTTTATTGAAATATGTAGCTGAATGTAAAAAGTTTAAATTGGACATATGCTCGTTACAAATATCTTGAATCGGTGAAAGCGTTAAATTTATTTTTTTAAAAAAGTATAAAACACTTATTAAAAATTGAAAAGATTCTTCAGAATGAAATTAATAAATTTGTGGTTGACATCTAAGTAGTAAATTAGACGGTTTGGTTTACGAGTTCTATGCTTTCTGTGCAGGTGAGTTTTTATGCTCGGGAGATTTCTACCTCGAAAATAGACATCATAACCCACTAGTGCAATAGAGTACCTAATTGAGTTGGGTGACATGTGCACTACTATTATGACATACATGCTTATTGGTAATTGATGGGTTGTCTACTCTCTTCGGTGTGTCATAATTCTCGTGAGTAGTTAACTTTGGATTGATTGAAAGTTTAATGAAATAAAACTCAATATTGTTAAAGGTTTTGTGGATCTAATAAAATAAGACTTTACATACTTTTATTTTATTTTTATTTCAGTTGGCATATATTACATTTACATTATTTCATACTTATTTTGGTTAGTTATTGATAAATATTAACCCCTTTGATTTGTTCATGTATTTGAACATTCTAAGTTTTACAATACCTCATAATTAATTGTACTCTTAGAGTTTTTTTGAGAACTATTTGAATATGAATTATGTAGTAATAGTAGTTGTTCGATGATTGCTTGTTCTATTTCTTTTGGTGAAGATTATAAGGCAAATTTTATTTTTATTGGCTCGTAGCGGTAATTTAAATTCATATACTTGAATATTTTATTTTAAAATTTTTGTATGCTGGTTTAATATTACTGATTTAAACTGGAGATTTAACTATACGCATGAAAAATTAGGATGAAAGTCTATAAGGTAAAATTGAGTTATGTTTTGTTGTGAGATCTAGACAGAGTCTGTGTATATTATTTTACTTATTTTATTGAAGGTCATTTTGTTAGAAGTTACCATTGCATTATCTAAAAAATAGTTAAAACTCTACCAAAATCTTTAAAAAATTAAATACTTAAAATATTTTCTAAAGATTTGGGGCGTCACAATATATATGCCTCATTTCTTCAAAAATATACTAAACACACCGTTTAGATTTTTTATACATCAAACCGCTTTCACATAGTTTCTAATCACAAAAGTTGAGTTGTCTCTCTTGGCAATTCCATGATATGTATAACTTAAAACTGATCCTCCTTGACATATAAGTATTTAATCTTACTTCGTTCAAAATTTTAAATGTAATAACTCATTGAGAATTTCAATGTATCAATATTATATATCAACTAATCATTAATAGGTATTCATCTCCTTGAGCATATTATTAAGGTCTTTTTCTGTATAGCAAACATATTTCAATTTTTTTGTGAGATTTATCATTTCTTATTCTAGGAACCTATCAAATAGTGAGATTTATCATTTCTTCAAGTGGAAGGCAAACGAATCAAATGGAATACCTATCAATTTACTACTAGTCACCTATCAATTTTTTTGTGAGATTTATCATTTCTTCAAGTGGAAGGCAAACGAATCAAATGGAATACCTAACTCTTCATACTTCCATTATGTGCTTCCACCTTTAAGAGCTAAGCTACTAGAATAACATCTTGACAATGGCTTGCCCTCCATCTTCTAGCTCTGGGAGAGCTTCTTTGAGCTCGGCAACCCATTTGGAAGTGAGAGAATAGTTTTATAGCATTCTAGTCATTAACCCTTTTTTATCTCCTTCATTCCAAACATTGAAATTTAACTTTGAAATACAAGCTTCATGAAATCCAGTGCTGCTAGATTTTTAATGTTAGCCTCTATATCATTGTAATGAAGCATCTATATCTCACATGAAGATACATCCCTGTTTGGATTTAGGAATTGATACCTAACAGTACTTTTACACATCCATGTCAATTAGCTGCACCCTCTTTCACTCCTTCCTTCTTATTTATTGCTTGGACAAATATTAGATTTTGCCAACCTCAAAACTATTGTCACAACTTTTAAGTTATGTTTGAATCACAGATATGGAAAGGAATTTATAGGATGAAACTAAAATGTAATGGTACAAATAAATGGATAATAAAGTGAAAAAGCTAGATATATGTATTTGTTTTCCTTTCATTTTCTTCATTCCTTACATATAGTAGATCCCTCTACAATTTTATAATCCAAACACAGCCTTCCTTCGATAGATGGCTCATTTATTCATCCAGTTTCTTCACTAAAAATGTTCAAATTTTGATGGCTGGTGGCACATGGAAATAGTAGTAAACATGGGAACCATTGGAGGGGGAAAAAACAAACAACAAAGGAGCAGCTACTCTCTCTCCTGCCTTCGATTTATCATACATATCTTTTTTCATTGCCTACCGAGAAAAATATAGTAAAAAATTAAAAATAAGCAAAAATATCCTCCAATTAGAGCGAATGACAGTGTAATCCCTACATCATCTGAAAAATAAGGCCAACATATTCTATATTATTTGTCACATGTTGTTTTGACTGCATCCCTTAAGCTACAATCATTCATATTAAAAAACAAAAAAAAAGAGAGAAAAGATATGAGACCACAATTTCCCATGAAGAAATATTTCTTGAATATAAAACCTCATTACAAAACTTGTTGCATAACCATGCATTTAACATTGATTCACATTTCCTAATACCTTACGAATTGTCGTGAATCATCTTCACCACGTTGTCTCCCATAAGGACTGCTCTCGCTGAATCCATGCTTGCTTCGTTCAACCTTCCGTGATTTCCTCCTGAACTTAGATGCACTACTGTCTATGTTTAGATTTATCTTTGGAGGGCAAGTGAAGCTGAATGAAATAGCAACATCCTGCCAAAATCCAAAAATTCATTATCCACATAGTGTTTCACAATTGTTTAGTTGAGTCAAAGAATCTCATAGAAGAAAGTTTTAACATTTCCAAAATGGTGACCATTGTTTCTAACATCTATAATTCATGAAATATTCACAAATAAGATATACTGAGAATCCTCAGCTATGTTTCTTAGTCCACATAATTCAAATGCCACAACAAAAATTCTTCTAGAAATATCAAAAACAAGTTGGAAAGACTAGTTGTCACCAATGTCTTTCCAGAAGTTTCCATGATATTAAGCTAAATATTTCTCAATGCTAAACTTAAGTATAGCCTCATTTAATCATGAATAGAATTACTGCAACATATGCTACAACAATGACAATAGAGATGAAATTTACTGCTCAGAAAGAGGTACCTGCAGATTGAGGCGGTGGACGTTAAAGATGTCCTTCATTGAATGTGAATTATACGCCAAAATATAAGATCTATATGCCTCCTTAGCAGACTTGTTCAAATAATAGTTACTGCCCACCAACTTTTCCTGTATAAATCAAAGAGTCCAATTTAAATACATGTAGTTAGTCATTACTTGAAAAAAGGTTCAACCAAGGAATAAATAATACATAAAAAATGCTGAATTTAGCATAGTACCAGCAGAGATTGCACATTGATCAACTTCTTTAAGTCAAATTCATACTCCTTGACCGGCACTTTTGCTTTCTAAAGGATGAAAAATTAAAAGAGGAAAGAATATTGGTCAAATGCCACAGCCAAGAAAGCAAATAAACAGGTACCTATTTGATCTTCTCTGTCTCTCTTCTTTTCATAAGCCTTTGTAGTCTTATCATCTTATGCAAAAATGAACTAAATTTCATTAATTTTCAATTATGCTATGAAAGCAGGAAAAGTTTTATCCTTTAAAGAACCATTTGGTGCTGGGCAAGTTTTTTTTTTCCTCTTCCTCTACCTTGCAAATTCTCTCATATTTCCAGTTTTCTACCTGTTCTCTATAACAAATATATAAAGAAGAATGAATTTCTTTTCTTTACTTTTCCTTTACCTAGATCCATCCAGAAACCAAATGAAGCCTCGGTCTCTTAGGCGCAATTTCCTCATCAAACATTGAGGAAAACAATGTCACACCATTATTTAGATCCTTCGGTTTTTTTTATTATTCTCACATTTATGTGATAGACAGAAAAATATGTCAAACCTTAAGATACTGCAGAAACTGCATTTCTTCTGGTATCAAGAAAAGCAAGGCATTTCCTTTTGCGCCTTCACCACGGGCTGTACGACCAACTCTATGAATATATTCCTGAAAGCAATTATCCAAATTAGTACAAACAACGAGAAAGTAAGAGAATGGGGATATTTAATAAATACAAACTAAAGTTAACCAAGAAGAAAAATCTAATCACCTTGGGCTCATCCGGGGGATCATACTGCAAAATCCAGTCCTACAAGTATAGAAAAGCACGGAAAAATATCAACAAGAATTATCAAGGATTTATTACGGACAGCCTACTGCCATACTATATCCAAACCATAAAAAAAAACACATACTACTGCAGGAATATCAAGGCCGCGAGCAGCAACATCAGTACATAACAAGATACCCTTCTCTGCTTTACAGAAGTCAAAAAAAGTGGATGTACGTTTTTGCTGCTTTTGCTTTCCATGGATATCAAAGCAATCCACGCGAATGTGTCTGAGAAGTTCAGAATGGAATTTGACTGAGTTACATGAAGAAAAGAAAATCATCACTTTCTTTGAGAGATTCCTTCTCAAGAAAGAATACAAAAGAATAAATCTCTTTGCACTTGGCACAACACAGTAGCCTTGTTGCAGCCCTTCATTAGTGACCTACAATACCAGATATGTTTGTGAGGTTCCGGAGGTAGGAATTGAAGTGTGTCACAACTAAAATATTGATTATATTCCAACCATTAATTTACCTTCTTCCGACCATCATCCACATCAATATAGACAGGAGTTGTCTGAAATGATAACCGAGCAAGATCCTCAACCTGAAATTTTGTACATATTTTTGTTAACATAAATAATTTAGCATTTCAATGTGGGCAACATTTTAATGTTCAACTAACAAATATACGAAAATCTTGTTAGAATTTGGTTCACTATGAAGTTTCTATAAAGAAAACAATTCAGAGATATTGATAAAAAATATGTAGTTGAATACAACATCAATGGTTAAAAGTTTAGTAAATAAAGGAGCAACTTTTGTGAGGCTTGAATAGAAATACCTTCTTAGTTTGGGTAGCCGAGAAAAGAGCTGTTTGCCTCTTCTGCGCATTAGATAACATTTTGATTAATTCACATGCAATGCAAGAAACCAAATATAAACTTGTAAACATTCCAACAGTGACAAAAAGAGAGCCTGAAGTAAATCAGCATACTGCAGGACCAAACTAGTGCACACATTGTAAATCACACTGAGGCTTCAGGGGTGAAACACAACCACGAAATCCCATGCAAATGAATCATCAAGGCACTGCCTAAAGTAACAATGTCTCAAACATTAGATTGGCCATGCCAGGTCAATCCCTTTGGGAAATCATATCAGCTCATATGTTTCTAACCATATAACTTTAAGGTAATATGCCAAGTTATCTTTGTCAGGAGAGAAAAAGTCCAATATTCTATTAGATCCAACTATCCAAGTCACATGCTGAACCAACTAATCAATGTAAGTTCCCTCAGAAAACTATAAACTTAATCAACTTAATTCAGAGCACAGTCATACAGGGAAGTTCATTCACACCGTTATCAGAGAGTCTGTCTATCTTGTTGGTGCACTGCATGTCAATTTTCACCATTCAGCTTCTGTGGTAAATACAGTTTGAGGAGTTCCAAAATATATTATCCCCCCTCCCCCCCCCCCCCCTTTTTTTTTGGAGTTTTGAATACCCCAAGCAACTCTAATAAGTGGGTTTGGGGCATTCAAAGCTGATGTTACTCAATAAAACTATGTTAAGAAAATGACTGTTGAATAGACTGTAGACGGAGGTATGCTGTGGAGGGTGATGGTGGAAAGGAAGTACAACACTGGTTTGGGGCAATGGAGTTTGTGTAAGAAGTTGCATTGAATGAGGAAAACGAATTACACCCAAGTATGAGGAATTGACTACGCATGTTAATTTTTCTGTACCAGGGTTGGGGGCTGCTCTGTTCTACTGCAATTCCCTTCACTCACTTCAATACAAGTATATTTGTATGCATTTATAACAAAATAAAGTATGGAATAGTTAGCTAAGTCATTAATCACGCTTTCAGAAATCAATAGAATATCGGTCAGATCTAAAATAAATCCGAATTAACAAAAGAGATTTCCTGTGGTTTTTTAATTTCTTATTAAATATGTTCCCATATATAGTGTCATTTTTCCCCACCCTTGGAAAGAGCACATGCGGGTGCTCAGTTCCATCTATTTCTTTACTCTCCATAAATTGTATGTTTGTAACAATCGGGGCAGAACTTTTTGTAACAATCGGGGCAGAATTTTCTCAACTCCAATTGATTAGGAATAGTTTGTTGACACTTTTTTGAGTAATACATCTGAAAATGCCCTTTCAAGCCTTGTTAACAAAATTTCAACTATAGGTGCCTAATGATTTATAATGCACTAGAATGCTAAACCAATTTCATATCATGTCAGCCCAGGATTTATAGCGTCTTTACGCCACACTGTACCACATTATAGTCAACAATATAAATGACCGAAAAATCATTCACCTTTGGTAGAATCTTAATGATCTGCCTCATTTCTTCTTCAAAGTTTGCTTCCAATATCCTGTCAGCTTCATCAATCACAAGGCACTGCAAGTCCAAGAATTTATAGAAGCTTAAATACAATGTCTTTGCAGCTTGAAAGATACACGCACACACACACACATAAAATGTATGCATATACCCATACATATAAATTCGTCTTCAGGGATTGGCATGACAAAGCTTAAACTCTACGCAATGGGTGCCACACAAACCATAGACAACAACTAAAAGCAAAGAAGAATCAACACAAAAGAAATGGGAAAAGTCTTATGAGAGAGCCAAAAAATAGTAACTAATAGATTGTCACATAATCACATTAAGAGGCATTCAGCATCCTGTTGACACAGCACTCATCCAGATATCTAAAAGAACAGTTCTCAGCCTTCACACTCCAATTTCATACCTTTTCTTTGTGAAGTACTATTATGATTAAATAGGAAGATAAATCACCAAACATGTTTACTCAATTTTAGTATCACAAAGAAGACATTTTAGCATGATCGAACTGTTACTAATGGGCATCACAATTAAATTGCAAATTCTTTAGTTTAAGACGATTAAAAGACCAGTAACCTCCTCAAATCTTTAGTTTAGAACAATCGTCCTCCATCTCATTTTCAGGTATATTTATTCTTTTTAAGGTCCCAAATCTCATGCTGTAGAAACTATTTTATAATTGAATTTCTTCAATACAACTTTAATAGCTTGGATTGATCATACATTTGATGACCTCTAGCAAATGTAGAATAGCCACAACCTTTTCCAGCCAGTCACGAAGTATGATTCCAGACCTACCAAACTAATTATGTAAATCCATTATACCAATAGTTATCTACTTTCATAACCTACATTCCCCAAAAACCACCACAAGGAGCAACTATTTTGCAAAAAACAAAGTATAGTGTTTTTCTCTTCTTCTACAAGCTCCAACAGAAGTCCTACCAACAATGACATCAAGGAATGCAATTTACAAAGAAATTAAATATTCTCATTGTTCTCTAGTTATAGTAAAAGAATTCTAGAATTACTAGCTTAAACCTGAAGAGGGATAGCCTAATGTATGTATATTAATCAATGTATACAAGAAAGGAAAACAAAAATAAAAGGCCAAAATAAAAGAGTCAAGAACAATTAAGAAAACACAATTCTAAATAATCAAATCTAAGAGAATCAATTCCAACACTCTCCCTCAAGTTGGTGTGAAGATATTAATCAAGCCTAACTTGACAATTGATTACTGAAGTAGTGATAACCCTACTGATTTAGTGAATATGTATGCGGATCTGTTCAGATGATGGAACAAAGGAAGGAGTGATAATGCCTGCTCGAACCTTCTCCCAAATAAAGTAAATGTCTACTTCTATAGGCTTGGTTCTCTTATGAAGAACTGAGTCTGAAACAAGCATAGTAGCTGATTTATTGTTACAAAATAAATGGGACAATTTTATCTCCACAAACTCTAACTCATCAAGGATAGACCTAAGCCAAATAATTTCACAAGTACCCTGAGCTATGTTTCAATGCCATAATGGATACGGGTCTTACGGTCAGGGTTTCAAATCGTATATCGGCCAGTCCAAACCAACATAACGGTAGCAATCACGTGTAAAGCATATTTGGAGTATTTGCCATTGTGTAATGGAAATTGAAAACAACACTTCTAAATCTTTTTCAAGCATTAGTAAATGTTATAAGGTCATGAGTCAATAATATAACCTTAATTATAATAAATAGAATGTTTGGTTTTTAATCAACAATTTGACACCTAAAATATGTTTTGTAAACTAATATACAATTTTATGTTGCTTTTACAAAATGTTATTAACATAATATTACTCCGGACTAAAACAAAAAATAGATATTATGAAATGAATATCATAGTAGTTAATATTATAAAATAGCAAAAAATAAAAAGTATCACGTTGAGTCAAGATTGATAAAAAAAAAAACTAGAAAAAGCTGCTTGATAGAGTTTTTATTTTTGTGTGAGTTCTTGTTGTGTAATGATGCCCATAACAATTGTATCGACCAATTCAAGTTGATACAGTAGTGAAACACGGTTAGGAATCTATCCCATTAGCTAAGACATCATGTCAGTTTTCTTATCACCCCCTCATGTCATTAACACATTAATCCCAGCGCATAACAATACCTTCAGATTGCATGGACACGCCTACGTAAACACATACTTTGATAGATGATATGGAGTTAATCATATTGGTTTCGAATGCATTAATCGACTTCAAGCTCAACACTTGCCAAGCCTAGTAAGCCGATACTTGGGTTACAAATCATTTCCATGCCCATTCCTTTAAGTTGCCAACTTGCTAGTGAAAGCATACATAGGTAGCGTTTGGGGTTACTGAAACTAGTAGCTTATAGATTGTAACTTATAGCAGAAGTTGTGAGTGTTTGATAAATACTATAACTTGTAGTTGAAATAGAAGAAAAAATAGTTAAAACTTGTAACAGGAGTTGTGAGTGTTTGAAAAAAATTATAACTTATAGTTAAAATTAGTAACAGGAAGCTAAAAGCTAGACCAAGAAACTTGGACAAACACCTCTACATATCTAAGAAGAATAGGGATCTCAATGCTTGCAAAGGAAATAGTTTTGCCTTCGTATGGTTGTGTACATGTTTGTGCGTTTTGGCAGTTTTAATGGCATTTGCAACTATCATGGAATCCCTATACAACTAGGATATACAAATCTCCCAAGAAATCCATATAATAATCCAAACTAAAGGGACACTATCCGCAAAGCAAAAAAATCAGTGCTTCTTTTAAAGACGAGATGAAGCATTCAAAACCATCAAAAGATTTACAATTTCTCGTCCTCCAAAACCACCACATAATACATAGAGGCACCAAATTCCAAGCCCTCAGGTTACTTCTCCTAGGGCATCCAATATTCCAACACTTGAAAAGCTACTTCACTGATCTAGTCATCACCCAATAAACGAAAGGAGGATAGAAACGAACCCCCAGATCCACGGCAATGTAACAACAAATGATTAACTGATTTCCCTGCTATTTTACACGACCAACACCAATCCACCAAAATTTAACCCCTTGTTCTCGAGTTTTCAGTAGTTAGGATGACTTCTTTAGTGACAATCCAAGCAACAAATGACACTTTAGGAGGAGACTTAGCACACCAACTCTCCCTGCCCAAAATAGCTACGGTAACTAACCCTAGGTCCCATCTCGACCTGAAGATCGAAACAAAAAATACCCCAATCTAGCTTTCATCGACGCTGGGATTTTTCTTCGTAGTAGTCAAACCATTATGCGAGCCCACAAAAAATGTTTTCTCACCAGCGTATCATCATTAACCACCACAAAACCCTCCCGAAATCTCTAATTGCCTTAAACGCCCTAGGATCCCACAAATTGACAGGTAATACCATAACTCTCACCCAACAATCTAGAGGCTCTCAACCCGGTCAGTAGCACCCACCGATTGGTGACCACCAATCTAAGAAGGCGTTGTTGACCACCAAATGCCCAATCCCCTTACAAAATACAACATGCTTTCTTTTGCAAAGGGAAGATAAAAAGATAAAAAGCCCTCCCCATAAAGTACCACCACGTCGATTGGAACATGCCACCAGGGTAACATCCACTCCTTCACAAAGGAACGGGTTGAGATAGGATTTAACTCGCCTCGTGCCAACTGCCCAACCAAGCACCGGCCAATATAATCTACCATCCCATTCATGGAGTTAAAAGTTCACCTCCACGTCATATCAAATCCTCTTCTATTTTCCATCACCAAGACTACCACTCCCCGTGAATCAAAGTACAACACCACCCTAGCAAAATCATCCCACCCATTCGTAAAGAACCTCTCTCCTCCTAACATCCACGATCAAGATCTCCAAAAAGTTTCCAATATGGTCTGACTTACTTGGATATTGTTGGCCACCAAACGCCAAATCCCCTTACAAAATACTTCATGCTTTCTTTTGCAAAGGGAAGATAAAAAGATAAAAAGCCCCTCCCCATTAAGTACCACCACGTAGATTGGAACATGTCACCAGGGTAACATCCACTCCTTCACAAAGGAAGGGGCTGAGATAGGATTTAACTCGCCTCGTCCCATCCGCCCAACCAAGCATCGACCAATATAATCTACCATCCCATTCGTGGAGTTAAAGTTCACCTCCACCTCATATCAGCCCTCTTCTATTTTACATCACCAAGACCACCACTCCCCGTGAATCAAAGTACAACACCACCCTAGCAAAGCCATCCCACCCATTTGTAAAGAACTTCCTCCTCCTAACATCGACGATCGAGATCTTCAAAAAGTTTTCAACATGGTCCCATGAATATAGCTCCATGAGCAAAAGCTCATGTCATGATGAAGTGATGAACCCTGCGATGTATTAGTGATGCGTATATAACGCAACTTGAGTAGTAAAGTCTTGTGCTATGAATGTGTAAGCAGGTAAAGAGTGCATGTGTTGAGCTACCAAAAAAGTAATAACCCCTAAAGAAGCTAGAGCAAGACCTAATTGAAAATGAATTGAATTGTTGCTTGTGTCATAAAGACCCTTATGGCCACGTCCCAATTGTCCCCCGGGAGGAATGTGTGCATCTAAAAGATTTTTCATACTATGCCCAATTCCAAAGTTAGCTCTATACATATGACCCGCTATCGAGAAAAGAATTGCAATAGCTAAATGATGATAAGCAATATCAGTCAGACATAAATGTGTACGGCGGTGAATTTGTTCCCGAATCCCGGGCTTTGCACATACCGCCCGTCACACCATGAGAGCTGGCTATGCTCAAAGTTGTTACCTTAACTGCAAGGAGGAAGATTCATAGTAGAGTCTTTTTCAATGTAATAAAGTTACGTAGTGTCTTTTTTTTTTTTATAAAGGGGTATTTCCATGGGTTTGCCTTGGTATCATATTCATACCGTTGTGTTGAATGATCTTAGCCAATTGCTTTCTATCCATATAATGCATACAGCTTTGGTTGTTTGTTAGACTTGGGCGTTTGCTTATCTTCCTATCTTGCAAAAATGAAAACTAACTTAGGTAAGTGCTTTAGAAACATATGTATAAAGCGAATATATTTTATTTAGTTCCTTCATGCCTACTACAACTAGTTATTTCGGTTTTTTACTACCAATGACAATTGCCTTATGAAGACTTGCTTTCGCTACAACTCCAGTGGGTTCCCTTAACCAAGCCACTGCATATGAGTCGCCAGCACATTCTTCAACAGATACGCGATCAAAGCCCCAAACTCCTCCCATTGCCTGGGAGCTTACAATTTTTTTATATTGGATGGTTTGGTGTTTTGATGATCCCTACCTTGTTAACCGCAACTTCTGTATTTATTATCGCCCTCATTGCTGCTCCTCCAGTAGATATTGATGGTATTCGTGAACCTGTTTCTGGATCTCTACTTTATGGGTTAGCTCATGACTTCTCAGAATAGATGAATTGATTCTCAGTTCTTTCGCCATCCTAACCAATGAATCATTAGGATTCGTTTTCAATAGAATTTTCTGCATTTCAAAAAGATTGAAAAAATCGGTCATTCACAACCACTGATAAAGGATTCCTCGAAAAGTTAAGGATTTGGGCCCTCTAGGATCGATGATCATAGAAATGAAGAGATATTTTAATCCTTACCAACTTGATCTTGCTGCCACTGTCAACAAACATGCATGAACCATTCCACGAAGTATGTGTCCGAATAGTCCAAAATCTCAATAGTTAGCTCTCGGTCTTCCGGTCAAAAAACATCAGTGAAGCAGCTTTGATACACTACAAGTACTAGTACATCTGAAAATTTTTAATTGGCCAGTTGTAAATAGTCCCAGAGTTTTTCAAAAAAAACCCGCTAGTGGAGGAAAACCTCCTAAAGATAAGAGATATAGGGCTAAAGAGAGCCAAAAAAGGATCTTTAGTGTGTGGGATGTGTCTATTTATCTTTCCCTTGACTCGAAATGGGAACATATTTGAAAAAGAATCTTAGAGTGTCTAGGGTTAGGCTAGGAGGGTTTCTTAACGCCTTTTTTTCTTCTCATTAGAGTTATTCACAAAGACTTGCCATGGTAAGGAAGAAGGGGGGAGCCATTTTTATTGTTACTGTTTCAGTTGTTAAAATGAAGTCTTCTTGTCTATGACTCGATCTTGGTACCAGTCCATAACGATCAAAGTTGAATCGTGAGCCTATTAATGAAGCAAATTCAATGAAGCAACAACTAGTACCATAGAGAATGGGTCATTAACTAGAGAGTCTTGACCAATTTGAAACATCATTTAATGTAGTTGAAATAACTGAATTTTGGGTTGTTCGATCAAATAAGGAAAACTCAATGGAATTCATAACTGTCTCAATCTTTTTTTTTTCCTTTTTATTATCTGAATATTCAAAAGATAAGATCATTCCAATGCCCCTTTTTGCCATGCATAAACTGAATCAACAATTAAGATAAGCACAAAAATAAAAGCTCCTATAAATACAGATAGACCCAATACATCGAAACTCATTAATTCATCAAGTTGATAAAATCCATGGCTATCTATTTTTATACCATATATCCTATTTTGACAATATCTTATTTTATTTTAATACCAAGAAACAAAGTGTTTTCTAGAAATATAAAATAATTTTCAAAAATTCAATAATTCATTTTTCACAAGTCTTTCATTACTAAAAATTTATTTTTAGTTCTTCCAGAATGGTATCTCACTGATGGCTCGGGCCCTCCCAGAAAGGGGCCTTCTTTGCCCTCCACCTAAGCCGCACAGGAAAAACCCAAAACCAATCCCAGGGAACAGCAAATCTTCATAGGATCTTTTTGTCCAGGTGCAAGTAGTCCGCATCTTCGCAGACATGTCTATTTCACCGAGCCTCTCTCTGAGATAGTGCCCAAATCGTTACGCCTTCCGTGCTCAGGCGATTGCAGATAATATAACTAGTAAATATGTTCCTCGTCATGTCAAAATATTTTATTGTCTATGAGGAATTACGCCTACTTTTTTTTTAGTACAAGTCACTATAGGGTTTGCTATGACCTTTTATTATTGTCTGAACATTACCAAGGAGTAGCAATTTAGTTAGCCTATGCCTGCTTGAACAACCTCAGTTAATCCTGTCTTTCTTTGATAAGAATTGATTTGATTCATTGAAAAAATGAGTCATTATCGACACATCTAAGATCGGCAAATGTTCGGGAGTTCCTCTATTCATTCCTTTTCCTACTTCTTATTGCTGGATATTTCATTCGTACATATCTTCTCTTTGTTTCTCGAGCCTCTAGGGAGTTACAGACAGAGTTTGAAAATGTCAAATATTTGATGATTCCATCATCTATGATTGAGTTGCGAAAACTTTTAAATAGGTATCTTACATCTGAACCGAATTCTTTCTAGTTAAAGAATCTCTTTCTATTTGCTCTTGAACAATTAGAGAATTGGCTTAATAGCATAGAAAACAGCTAACATCATTAGAATATTTCATAACCAACAAAGTTCAATAGAAATAAATTATATATAAAATATGAATACGTGTAAGTATATGTAAATATAAAACCTTTAGATTTTTGTATATGAAGCCCTTGGTATTCTGTAGGTGATCAAGAAGCCGACCAGGGGTTGCTACTAAAAGATTTACTCCTTTCACAATACGCTCTGCTTCTCCCCTGCGAGCCGCACCACCAATAACCAGACCAAGAGTAAGTGAATGATGCGTAAGAAGATCATTTGCCACAGCATGTGTCTGCATCATTATAGTAAAGGATAAAACTAGGACATTCCTTAGGAAGACTAACATTGCACTTTAATTAAAAGCAACTGACTCAATAATAAGACAACACTTCAAAATTTCAGGTTGCATTCAGAAATTGAATTTCTTTTTTAAACTTCTACATTGGAATTATGTGCTGAAACTTCGAAAATATAGAGAAAATGAAAGAGAGAGATGGGTAAAAACAAAAAGGAACATGACATGAAATCAAAGCATTGTTGCAAAAGATGAAGTGGATTTCTTTCCTTTTTTCTCCTTTTTAAAGGGAGGAGGGTGCACAATATTCTTGCCGATGACGGCCCTAATGATTAAAATTCAATGAAAAGATAACCAGTGGAAGGTAGAACACGCTTTCTTAAATTAGTACAAATCAATCAAATAGACTCTTGGTAAGCAAAGGATTTAATATATTCCGAATGCCCCATATTTTCACAGCCAACAAGAAGCAACATCCATAAAATTTTATTTTGAATGCCCTCTAAGATTGAGAATGAGTTGAATTGATAAAGGAAAACTACTAATGCAAACAATTGATGCTAATATTTTAGTTTTATTATCTTTGCTGAAAATATACTTCTATAATGAGTCCTCTATTATAACTAGTTCAACCCCGTGCGCGCGCGTGTATATATTAAAGAGTTGTCATTGAGAATATTATCTCATGGAATAAACCAGAATTCGAGTGCATGCATGTGTATTGGCCCCATATTTTCACATAAAAAGAAGACAACAAAACACAGCAGGATAATTACCTGAATGGCAAGCTCCCTAGTTGGGCAAATTACAATCACCCCTGTCCCGTTGCGAGGCGTAAAATGAACATTGTATAACAACTCCACAGCAGGTATGAGAAAAGCAAGGGTCTTTCCAGAACCTGTCCTTGCAGCTCCAAGGACATCTTTTCCTTCCAAAAGTGGTGGAATAGCTCTAGCTTGGATCTGCAGTTGAAATTAGAAGTTAGTTGACAAATATATATTCTATTTGGAGATATCCATATAAATATAAAGTACATAGTATGACAATACAAATAGAAAAAGCAGCAAAAATGACATAGGTAGCTCATTCTCTAAGAGAGAAATTATGTTAGCAACAACAATCAAGCTAGTGCATTTATCAAATACTTATAAGTAACAACCATATTAAGTTAATACATTCATTTACATATAGAAAGTGTACATTTCATGGCGTGCCGGAAAATTTAGAGATCTTTCTTCCATTTCTAAGGTTTATTTGTTTTCTAACAATGCCTCCGGAACTCCCCTTTGTGGCTTCCCCTTCCTCCCTGCCTTTGCTTTGGCCCTGGGTTTGATTGTTTGACAATACGTGAAAAGCTCTGTGCGGATGACTACTCATACATTTTCAGCTGTAATAAATGAGGAGCTGACAGGATATCTCAAAGGCACTAGAAGGTTGAGACAAGGAGAACCCATATCCCCATACTTGTTATGATCATGAAGATTCTCACAGGATTATTCAAGCCTCGTATTAAGGGTGGAAATTTCAATTACAATTCTCTATTTTTTTGGAGTTCTTATGTATCTGTAGCAAATGGGATGAAATATCAATTTCAACTGTGAAAGAGACCTTAAATGAATTTGAGATGATTACAGGCCTCCAAGAAAACAGAGATAAGAGTCGGGTTTTCTTAAGTGGGACTGACAATAATGTGAAAGAGAAAATTCTTCAGCAGGTGTGGTGGAAATAAGCAACCCCCCCCCCCCCCCCCACAAACTAAAATATTTAGCAGTTCCTTTGGTTTCAACTAGGTTGTCATATGTTGACTGCAAGGTGGTCGTGGATTGGAGAACATCTAGAATACAGTTATGGTAAACCAAAGTTCTGTCCTCTGTGTGCTGATTACAACTAATAAGATCATTGTTCATTACCCTATGTAAATGGTGTGACGTGTTCACCTTGCCAAAGTATTCTGAGAGCTTTCTTATGGTCTGGACAAGAAATGTAGAAAACGAAGGAAAAAATAGCTTTGACCAGCTTTATTAATCCAACTAATGAATGTGGCTGGGGTCCAAAAAGATTTAATGAACGGAATTTAGCATGACATTGGCATATTGTCACTGGAAATGAATTGATTACGAGATTGGGTTTACCACCATTGGATTCAAGGAACATATTTTGAGGAATATCCCTGTACCAAGTGTGTGGATCATAAGAAACAAAGCTGGATTTTTTTATCAAGAATAAAGTTGAAATAGTGAAAGGAGAGACAATTGGTATCCTCTCTAGAACCTTTAGTGGACAAATATGGATAAAGGATAAACCATACTATGATGCAAGTCTGGGAAGATAAGTTGGAGTTCAGGTGATACCATCACAATCTTAGCGACAACCATACATTTGCAATTGAGAGGCGCAATAAAATGCAATAATGACTCCCAAATGCAAGAAACAAAACACACCCAGTCCCGAAACCTGATAACCCATTTTGCTAAAAACAGGCAAAACCCACATTTTAACGGATGGATTTATCTCCACTAACACTAAGCTGAGAGTATATAACTGATAATAAGTCAATATAAGCAGAGCAACTCAAAATTTCCTTACTATTAGGTCCCAACTAAAGAAAACTCCAGGTAACCCAAAAGTCCAATTCTTTATGCTTTCTAGCTTTCTAAAAAGCAATTAAACAGGGCTCTTGAAAAAAATATATACAAATTACTACTGCAAAACTATTTAAAGTGAATCTAGAAGAAAAGGAAAAATAACAACAAAAGCATACTTATAACATAGAAGCAACACATGGCAACAATTGTTTTTTCCTTCCAAATACCAACTAAAATCACAGACCGGAATTGAAGAATTAATAAATTGAAGGTTGTTCTTACCTGAGTCAGGCACTTGAACTCCATCTCTCTGACAGCTTTAAGAGTGAGTTCTGATATTGGCAACGACTCAAACTTCTCCGTAGTCATAATCCCAGAGCCGCTATTCACCTTCACCTTCTTTTCCTCACTCTTCAGCTCATCCTCCTTTAGTTCTTCTTCTCCTTGTTTTTCTTCTTTTTCCTCCTCACCCCCATTCTCTTCTCCTTTTTTTTCCTCATCATCACCATCGCCGTTCTCAGCCGATTCCTCTCTCTTCTTCTTCTTCTTCATCCTCTTCTTCTTCTTCTTCTCCTTCTTAAACTTACTGGCTTCTCCATTTCCGTCTCCATCACCTTCAACCGTGTCCTGCTCTCTGTTGCTGGCTGAAACTCTGACTTCCTCTTCCTCCTCTTCTCCTTCGCCGGCAGGTGCATCTGAATCCACTTGTTCTGAGACTGCTTGGTGCCTCTCCTTCTTCTGCCTCCCCTTGCGTTTCCTCTTCGTCTCGTCGTCCACCATTGTGCTAGGGCTTTTTCCTTCGGTTGGTTCCATGGCCGCCGCCGCCAGCTTCTAGGGTTTTATTACCGGAGGAGCTGTAAATGTTAATACACACGTTATTGCCAAGTTGCCAGCCACATAGACACTCTGCATACAGCCCTAGAGTTTTATTTCTTTTAATTTTAAATTAATAAACATAATTTTTATTATTTTAAGTTATAAATTTATAATTTTAATAAATATTTATAAAAATTTTAAATCATAATTATTTTTTTCAATTATAATCTATAACGTCATAATTTTAGTTACAATAAATATCTATGTATATTTATTCATTTAATATAAGAGTATACACAAATTAAATTAATCCGATTCTTAACAAATTCAAAAATCAAACCTGACTATTAATTCTATAAATTTTAGAATTGATTAGAACCATTGAACCTAGTAGAACCGAACTAAAACTAATCTATTTTAAATATTCTAATATATATATTCACTACCTCTAAATTTAAATTTTGGGTTATGAATGAATGATTTGATCAATAAAGTGGATGAAATCATTATTCCTAAGTTCATTGTCATCTTTCTTATCCTTTACTACATTGTCCCCTTAATCATTGGCCACAAGAAGCAAACCCAATATTATTCTTTTGGTAATATTAAGTTTTATTAAACTGCGTTTCTCATAGTTTATTTAAATTTTTAAATCCTAAGAACGAATCGTGAACACTTTTGAATGAATGATACGAATATTTTGATAAGTTTAGACAACTAAATTATAATAAAAATATAAATAGAATTAGTTTTAAGTGAATTATTAATTTATTGACTATTATACAAATCAATTTAATATTATCAAAAATATATTAAATCAGGAATCTCACCCAAAAGTCTCTCTATACAACGTAGTGGTTCGAGTGGATGAGATTATTTATTTATGAATACATTATAAATATGGTTATTAATCAGGTAAAAAAAATATAACTTTAATAGTATACATATAGGAATTTTAGGCTATGTTTGATAATTAGTATAGATTGAATGAGATTAATAATGAGGTGAATTAGTGTATAAATTAGTAATGAAATGGTAGTAATTTTTTTATATTTAATTTAAGTATGATTAGGTAATGAACTAAACAAAGTCATGTTTAATTTGATAGAATTGAACAATGTAGAATAAAATTATATTTATTAATTTTTAATATTATTCTTGGTGCTTCAATTATTTGCAACCTGGTGGCCTCTGTGGAGAAAAAATGAAGAAAGAAAGGAAGGTGATGTAAAATAACAAACTTACAAAGATGTGCACGAAAAGAAGAAGCAAGATTCTGTGTATATGAACCTCTTTCTGAGGAAAAAATGCTTATATGATCCAACCACTACAAACTGATCACTGATGAAAAATGCTTTTTTCCCCTATTCCTTCTCTTATATGACCTAATTGCTCCTCTTCCCTCGCCATCCTTATTTATGTAAACCCTGCCCAAGCTCTCATTCTCTTAATTCTGTATTACTACTACTATTAGGAGTGTCTAATAAACAAATTCATAAACCAATCTATGGATTGGGTTGGCTTGGTTCTGTCAAGTAATAAGTTGGGTCATGAGTCTTAAAAATATTAAATCGATGTAATCAGTTCGGTTCTCAGGTTAAGAATTTTTTAACTTGAAACCCAAAAGATAATATATAAATCACATAAAACTATTATTTATATTATTTGTGCCTTTAGTTATAGTTAAAAATATATAAATTAAAAATAAGAGGAATATAATTTAAGCCGCTCATATTGGAATCTTATACAAAAAATTAAATCGCTCATAGAATAAGGAATATATTACTATTTTAGAATATTTTATTAAAAAAAATATTTAATTTATTAAATAACGGTTCCAACTCAAACTAACCCAAGTTTATTTGGGTTGGGTTGGGTTGGGTTGGGTTGGGTGTAAAGCATGAATGATTCGGCTCTAGATTTAATATTTTAAAACTAACCATAATTGAGTAAATTCTAGATTAAGTCTCAAACCGATTCAAACCGACTTATACCTACCCCTAACTACTACTACCTCGCACTCTCTTGCCCGTCTATTGAATCACTCCATATCAAAAAAACTAAATTCTAATTTACATGCCTTTTAGCTTAATCAAATGACGTGTACAAAGAAAAACAATTAATATGGAATATATCAACATGTATTCTATACATGTTTGATATGGTGTATATGTTTCTCAATTTAAAGATAGTATCGACATATCCAAATTAGCCATCTAATTATATGAAAATATATGTTTACCAATTGGTCTTTGTTTTCAATTATAATTGAATTTACTCTTATGCTTAGGGGTAAGTTAGTAATTATCTATATATCAGTAGATGCCCAATAGTGTTTTGAATTTAATTTAATATAAGTCTAAGTATAATTAGTTTAGACAAATTACATTATTACTTAAACTAAAAATTCTTAAATTTTAAAAAAATCAATTGGGATTTTCAAACTCAGAAACATACATATGATTTGTTATAATATATTAGATAGATAGGTATGTTTGATATATATTTTTTTAATAAAAAATGAATAAATTGTAAGATAATATATATTTAGAGAATTGGTAGGACCCTGCAAATTGGTAGGAACATATTTTTTTTGAAATTACTCATTCTTTGAAAATTTGTGTAAAATATTAAGAAACATATGCCTAATTAAGGCAATTAGTATTAGATAATGAATAAATTGGTAGGAAAAGATATGTTTAAAATAAATTAGTATTGATATATACCAAAATTAGATAGTCATATAATATTTAAGCTAACTTTTTAAATATAAATTTAAGTATATATAATTAATTTAGACCAACCACGTGTATTATTATTAAAATTAAAAAATTTTAAAAACTAAAAAAAATTAGATCGAGACTTTTAAGCTCAATGGCATAAAAATGTTTTACCATAATATATCAGATAGATGTCATTCTTTTCCTGTATCTACATCTCTCTCATGACAATTCATTATAGTTTCTTACTATTAGTTTATGTCATGATATTTCTTTGCTGAGTGATTTCTCTCTCTCTATATCACTAACTCTCACCAATCTTAAGCCTTGATTGACAACTTAGTTATTTTGGCTTTTCGACAAAAAATGCTAAAAAAGCTATGTTGGATTTTGGGTCTAGTTGTTAGTTTTGGTGTTGAAATAAGAAAGAGTTATCCCACGTTAAAAATCTACAACCTTTTTTAAGCTATATATATTGTTCATCACTTTATTTGGGTTATATACGTGGGTTAATCCAAGGGAGTCTATCGCGAGATTGGGTCTAAACCCAACTATTTTTGAAACTTGGCCCGAAAATCAATTAATCGGTTTTGGGTCTCGCGGTTGTGTGCAATATTCGGCCTGTTCTTGCAAAATATTTTTTTGGTTTTCTTTCCATAAGGAATTCCTTTCTTCCTCTCTCTCTTTCTCTCTTTCTCTCTTGTTCTGTGTGTATGGTTCTTGAGTTGAGGAATTAAGAACAACGTTTTAGTTATTGTAACGGGTTCTACACCGCTGAAGAAGATATATTGCATGCAAAAACATTTGGCATTTACTTTAATTGGGTTAAGGTATGTCTCTTGGATGGACTTCACTATATATATTTTTATTCAACATTGGTATGAGAGCAAGGTTTTCAGATGTTTTTCATGCTTATATAATCGTTACAATGGGAATCAAAACGTTTTGTCTACAGTCTGTTTCTTTCTGTATGAAGCATGAACTCTCAATGTTTTTCTGATAATTTTAAATTCACGAACCAATCAAGAATGTATTCTCCTTTTGGGATTATCAGTATCCCAGACAAATAAATGGATTAATTCAATGTTTGCGGTTAAGTCGATTGGAGCGGTTTTTACCGTTGAAAGGGAGACAGTCAAGAATTGTTTTGGGTTTGCTCAATGCAACGTTTGGTTGTCTTTAATTGTCCAGATTGCCTTTTTTGGCCAACAAAGAGATATATATGAACTCTGTTTCTGGTCCGACACACCTCTTTAGACTCAAATTTTTATTTTCTTTTCAAATACATTAAAAAAATTAAATAAATAAATAATTGTTTATTGTTAAAGTGAAAATCTAGATTTTTTATTTATTTATTTAAGTTTGCAGAGCCCAAATTTACCATGTTTTTGTTTTGTTCGAACCTTTTCGGGTTAGAAGATGTTGAACATTGGTTTTTGTTGGAACCTACTACCTACCTCTTCAGTCTTCAGGTTAAAAATGATGAACACTGGCCTTTCGACAATGAACAGTGGCAAATTAAATACATGTGGCAAAAGGGCTCTCCAATCTCCACGATTGGAGTTTGATTGGAATTGCTAGCAGACTAATTTGGATTTGTCTTAAGGGAGTGTTTGTTTATCATAAATAAATATGGCCTTATTTATTTATTTTTGGGTGCTCAGGTGAGAAGTCTCATTTTAGTTGATTATTTAGGAATAAATCCCATTTGAAAACTTGTATTCTATTAAGTACTTTTGTAATGTATTTTACCAAATATAAATGATAACTTATTATATAATGAGAATAAAAACTCTATGACTACACGAATGGGATCTCAATGAATAGAGTAAGAATCTCCGACAGACTATTATATTTCGGCAACTTAAACTCACATTACAAAATATATAATGAGAATGAAAATTTAAACTCATACAAATGAGTTATTATTAAAATACGTTCTCGTTAGACTTATCCTAAAATATAATTTAAAATTAAAATTTTTAGAAATATTTTGTTAATAATTATGACTTATTCCAAAACAAGTTTTTAATATAGAACTCATAATTAATTATTCTTTTTTTGAGATGCTCAGTTTGTTTTATTTTTTTATTCTTTGTTAGTAAGTAAAATGTGCATTTTTTTTCTATATATCATATTTTATTTTTGGCACAAGAAGTAAATATATAGATATATAGATAGTAAAATATCTATATAGATATATAGATATTTTATATGTCATATTTTCATTTTTTTTATATGAAAATATGTACTATAGTGCATGTACACTTTTATGGGAATGTGTCAAATTATTTGACAAGTTTTGTATTCATTTTTGTTTGTGCACCGTGCACTCTTCGTGTTTGAAAACTTACAATTGTATTATGTAGTAATTTCTCTATACGAAATAACTGTTTATTCATATGCTTTGTAAAGTTTTTTTTTTTTTTTTTTTGGTGAGAGTCTGTCCATTTTTTTTTGGAAACCACTTTTTTGTTAATTTGCACATGAATTGAAATTAAATCTCGACAATAATCAAGAGATGATTAAGAGCAACACAAACTTTCCATCGTGTGACATGTGAAATTGTTTACTTTTAAGTTTAAATTTTTTATGCAGTATATTTGTTTTAATGTGCTATTTATATACTGCACGTTTTATTTGTTGAAATTTTGAAAATAGTTACAAAAAGAATAGTTGTTGATTTGACTAAGAAAGAGAAATTAGATGGCGACAACTATAGTATTTGACGCCATACATAAGATTTAATACATTCTTAATGAGTACGACATGTTAAAAATATTAAATCATGCTATGACTAAGTCAGAACAAGATGATACTGTTGAACATAAATAAATATAAGCAAGAGCTCTACAAGGCATAGGTTAATAAGGATCGTTGTGCACGATTTACAAAGTAAAGCAGTATGCATAATGATCTTATTACTGAATTTGAGCAATACCACACGGCGAGTGAGACGTGAGAGGCTCTCCAACAGTAATACGGTGGCACCTCTTTGGCAAGGCTTCACGGAATGACTGTAATACAAGTGTGATTAATTTATTTATTTTTGATAATAATATATAAATTAAAAATAATAAAATAAATAATTTTAAAATATATTATTTTGTAGACACGGAGAGAAACTGAACCTAATTGGAGCGGAGCCAAATCCTATTTTTAATGCATCATCGTCATCGGCATCATCAATATTAATTGAGTTATAACATGAATACGCTAACGTATCATTTCTTACCATCTCAATTAACTTCTCCCATGGCGGCTGAGTTTCAGACTCTGAGCAAGTAAATACTAAGCTCAGCAGCGCCATTGCTATCAGGGTTCATCATGTAAAAAGCCTCAGAATCCCTAGACCCTACAACTCTCTCAAACTTTGCCCTCATGTACATCACGTTGCCGTCTTCATTTCCGTCTCCGTCCCGATTCTCCGGCAAGGCGCCCGCCCCCGTTGAGATCGGCTCCACAGCTTTCAACACCTTCCACTCCTTCGCCCCGCACTCCCGCCGCGTCGCGAACCCGTACTTCTTCCCGTTACAGTAAGTCCTCCACAGCGGCTCTTCCACCAGCCTCCTCCCCGCCGCCGCCGCCTTATCGCACTCCAGCGCAATTCGTACAAGTCCGGACACCATCTCCCGAACCAATCCGCTCATCGGAGTGGCGAGCTCGACCAGAAATGCTGGCTCTGATAACGTATCTCTCTGAAACGCGAAATGCGCGTGTCCGCGGCGGTTCCCGAAAAGGGTTCCGACGACTTTGGTGCCGAGACCGAGCGGTGGGCGCGTTCGGCTCTTGGCGAACACGGCTGCGACTGCCGATCGCAGCCTGGAAACCGCTACCGCTTGCAGCTTCCTCCTCCGCGCCGACGCTGAAGCCGCCGGGAGCTTACGAGTCGTCTCTTGTTTTTCACCCTCGGCGCTTGGGTTTGGAGGCTTTAATGGCGGAGCTTCTTCCCCTTCGTTAGTAACCTTGGTTGTCCAGTGGAAATGCCTCTTTGATGAGACGTCCTCGGAGGTTTTTTCCATGGCCGTCTTCAACTATGGAGAGTGAATCTAAGAGAAGGAAACTCCTTGAAAGGAAATGTGAGCGCAGGTCAGGTAGAGAGAAAGAGAGAGAGAGATTCTGGTTTCTTCCTTCTTCTTTAATTGGATTTGCGGGGGAGGTTGGTTCGTCTAATTCTTTGGTTTCGAGTAATTATTCAGTGGTCCGAATACCTAGTGTCAAATTTAGGTGTTAATCTTATTTAATATGATCATGTTAAATTTAGGTGTTAATCTGATTTAATATTATAGTGTCAAATTTGTGTTTTAATAACATGATAATTTATTTTTATTAAGTAATTAAAAAATAAAAAAGTTGAATAGGAGGTTGGTTAGTCTAATTCTTTAGTATTCAGTGGTCCGCGTTAATTTTATTTAATATGATAAAAATATAATAATTTATTTTTATTTAGTAATGAAAAAATAAATTTTTTTATATTTTATATAAATTATAATTATTTATTTATTAAAATTGTTACAAAACATCACCTACTTAATATTTTAAAACTATTTAATAATTTTCCTTTCGTTTCTGATCTCTTGTTGTTGTACTGCAAGAGAATCCTGGCAAAGTAGGGGTGAGTTTTTATACTCTTTGTTTTTTTCTTTTATATTTCTGAATCAGGGAGGCTTGACATACACTTACACATTTTTTTAGCTCAAAATAAATATATTTTAATAATTTGATTATTTTATTTTATTATTTTTTATTTATATATTATTATTAAAAAATTAAATTATTCAGATATCATATCGTTAACTATCTTAAAAAATTATATTTATATTAATAAAAATAAATTATAATATTTATTTTATTGATTTGTTAAAGAATTTAACAATATTCGATTAATTTAATTTTTTACAATAATAATATATCTGATTAATTTAATAATATCTAATTAATTTAATTTTTTACAGTAATAACATATCTGATTAATTTAATAATATCCAATTAATTTATTTTTTTATAAAAATAACATATAAATACAATAAAATAAAATAAATAGTACAAATCATTGAAATGTATTTACTTTAAACTCATAAAAAATAGAAGTAAAGCTCTTCAGTCCTCAGCTTTGTGAATTTACAGTCCAAGAAATTAAAAATTAGTCAAATAATAAAAGAGAAAAATAATTGTGTTTTTTTTTATAAATAAATAAAAGAGAAAAATTTATCGGTTCTTTTTTATTTTGTTTGATTAATTTAAATTAAAAAAAGTGTTTTGCGTAATATTATTAAATTAATTATATTTTAAAATAAAAGTATTTAATTTATTTGTTTTTATAAAATTAATATCAACATTATAAAACAAAAGTATTTAAATATTTTTTTTTTCAAATCTCTTCACTTTTGAATAAATTCATATATATTTTTTCGGTTCAAAATAGACTATTTCTATTTAAAATTGATTGTTTAAGTATATGTTTAGTCTAAAAAGCACATAAACTTTGTTTTGGAGCATTTTTTTCATTTTTTTTTATATTTTTTGTTTTTTAAGTTTTCAAAAAAAATATAAAATGTCATTCGTGCTAAAGCATATAAAAAATCACTATTAATGAACAAACCACAAAATAACCAATAAGAAAAAAGCTCGTGAAAAGCTGACTTTCTTCGTTTTATACAAATTTTTTTATATTTTATTCAAAATTTTTTATTTTTCTAATTTTTTTTCTTGTGGAAATTTTTTTTTTTAAAAAAAAAAACACTTAGTTGAGTTAATGCTTAAAAAAAGCTCATTAAAAAAAAAAAAATTTATAAAAAAATTTGACAAAATGCACGCTAAATTTGTATAAACAAAATAAATTTTATTTATGTATATAATGACATCTAATTAAACTGAATTTTTATATAAATATATATTTTTTTCTACAAGACCTACAAAATGAAGAGTAGCTTTATTCTCCCAAAACAAATTCTTAAGAGTAGCTTCTGCCGACAAAGCAAACATATAAGTGTACCCTACCAGCCGTAGAAGCAGTAAAGATAGGACAGCCAGAGAGAGGGAGAGAAAAGAAAGGGATCTGAGACAATAATGGGAGTGTTATTTCGCTTTCTGGTGGGGTACAGAGTAAAAGCCACTGCTTGGCCTGAGGGTTTGGTTGTTTCGAGAATTTGTGGGATCAGATTGGATATATATATATATATATATATATTGTTTGGTGTTCTAAATAGCTTAGTGTATAATATCCCTCTTAGCCTTATGTCCTTGGATTATAAATTCTAGGAGAGGTTTTTCATATCTCCTCTTACTACAAGACTTCTTTCTTTTTGTCTTTAGTAGGATGTGCGGGAGGTAACGTGATACGAATTAAATAAAAATTTATTAATTAAATTATTTATAATAGTATAAAAATTTTTAACTCACTATTAAATAACTTATTTTATAAAATCGATGAATTAATTATTTTTTTGAGATAATTTTACAATAATGGATTAAACAGATTAACAGTTTAAAAATTAAATAAATATTTTTATTAAAATATTAATTATTTATATAAATATTATATGTAGATTGAATCGAGTACTCACCTAATGAGTGTACTTTCTAGGAGTATGCGCAGGTTGGTGCAGTACGAATTGAGTGAAAATTTATTAACTAAACTATTTATAACGGTATAAAAAATTTCAATCTACCGTCGAACTAACCATTTTATAAAATTAACGGATTAGTTATTTTTTTGGGCGATTTTGTAATGACGGATTGGACGGATTGACGATTTAAAAATTAAATAAATATTTTATTAAAATATCAATTAATCCAATATCAAAATAGAGACTGGACCAGTTTAAACAAAATATTCATGATATAAAGTAATAAACACCAAATAAAAGATAAAAAAAATAAATAAATATAGGTCAGTGGCTCACGAAGTCACTAACTCACTGTTATCGAAAATTAGAAATCAAAAATATTTTAAAATTAAAGAAATTAGAAAGATATTTTGATATGAGATATTGAGATCTAGAAATTTTAATTTTTACTTTTCTATTTATACCTTACGAATTAAGATTAGGTTAGAAGTTACGAGCTACAAATTAATAATAAAATAAAAAATAATTAAGTAATAAGTATTATATGCGGGCGGGTCAATTGAATAGCGGGTGGAAGTGATTAAAACTGTTACCATCAACCGACCTGTGTAGTC